>JBBMOC010000033.1:3288394-3587781 GCA_037975185.1 Centropyge bicolor | reverse complement strand
CAACAACAGCCAGTCACAGGTAAGATGCCACATCACACTGCTCATACTGTATCTTGTGCATGAAGACAGTCATTGTACGTGTGACATTACACAGCAAACACATTGTGTTTTCTCATTACTGGTGAACAAAAGTACTGTATAACTACATACTTAGTATTTAATTTAGTGATTAAATATTGTTGTTGTTGTTGTTGTTAAAGAGATATATACAACAACCAATAATGATTTCCTGTTTTGTCTATGTGAGTGTGTATCTGGCCAGATGCAGGCCAGCAGCTCCTTTGAGAGCCGTGTCGTGGTGGTCTGTGAGAAGATGATGAGCAGAGCTTGCTGGGCCAAGTCCAAACATTTAATCCACTCCAAGACCTTCAGAGGCATGACACTCCTGCACCTGGCTGCAGGCCAAGGCTACGCCACCCTCATCCAGACACTCATCAAGTGGCGGTGAGTACAAAATACTCTACATAGTGTATAATAGTGCTTTGATTAGTAATTGGTGTGCACCACAGTCAATAGCACTAAGATGCTAATTGTTTTTCCCCTCTGTCCAGCACCAAGCATGCTGATAGTATTGATTTGGAGTTAGAAGTGGACCCTCTCAATGTAGATCACTTCTCCTGCACACCTCTGGTAAGAGAGCTGAAGTTAACATGTTGTTGCTCACATTGTGAGCTATAATGAAGGAAATTCTTATTTGTATGATCTGTGGTGGTGTTATGGAACTCGCTCACTCACACTCACACTAACTCTGTTTCTCTGTGTTGCTTTTACTTATCTGTCTGTTTTCCATCCAGATGTGGGCATGTGCACTGGGTCACCTGGAGGCAGCAGTAGTCCTGTATAAATGGGACAGACGTGCCCTAGCTATCCCAGATTCTCTGGGACGCCTACCCCTCTCTATTGCCAGATCTCGCGGTCATACCAAATTAGCTGAATGTCTGGAGCAGCTACAAAGGGAAGAACAGCAGCCACCAGCCCCTCTACCACCCACAACTCGCATGTCTTTCTCCCCGGCCCCTGACACCCCGACCACAGACAGCTGGATGGTCAGCTGGGCAAACAACAGTGTAGTAGCACCCAGTGGAAAGAAAGGGAGTCCTGCCACCACTACAACCACATCCAGCACCACAAGCCTCAATCCAGGCCAGTACAGTTCTCTTTTTGTCTCTGTCTCTTACTCTATACTAGGAGGAACTGCTTAAGATGATGGCATCTTTCAAATCACTGACTGGACGATCCCTTATTTTCTTCAAACAAAGTCTGTGTTAGTGTACTGTGCAGCTAATTGTTAACTAACAATGCTGACATGTTTTTTTGCAGACTTGAGAAGGCCCAGGTCAGAGCCCTCCAACTACTACAGCAGCGAGGGCCAAAGAGACCTCCCACTCGCTAAAAAACATAAACCAAACCCAGAACTGTTTCAGACTCGGCCTGACAAGGCAATGTCTGTTCCTCTGAGCCTGGAGCAGCAACAGCTCCACAAGCTGTCCTCTAGCCCCAAGAGCCTGTCCTCAGAGGGCCTGAGCTCAGACAAGGGCCTGTCTACAGGAGGCAGCACAGGGACAACCAGATGGACCTCTAGAGAGAGTTTCTCCACCAGCAGCTTGGGGAGGAAGGCGTTGGGGGTCAGTGGAAGCAGCAGCCTGGGGAAGGAGAAACTGGTCAACCGGTTACGTCAGCGGGAACAGCTAGGCATGCTGGTGATGGCTGACAGAGAAATGGCTGATGCAGAACTCTTATCCTATCGGGAAGATCTGGAGAACCAGGACTGTCTGACACAGATGGATGACCTGCAGGTGAGAGTAGAAAAACAACTGTGTACTCAAACAGCTAGATATGCAGAACCGTGCACAAGTACAGCCATAGATAAAAGGTTGAAAATAATTTCGCTGCTTGCTGATTTAAATGCCTGCATCACAGGAATAACACGACATGATGTATGTTTTCGTTCAGCAGACAAGACAACTTGAAACATGGGAATAAAAAATCACTTTTTAAAAATACATTTTTGTAAAAATTGGTACATACAGTATAGTATACTTCTTTCATTGCACATATAGTATCAGATGGAGAATGTACTATGGATATTTTAGTGGCACCGTTTTGGAAAGTGGCATACATGAATACATGAATTGCACTGCCACCAATTAAGAAAGCATGATAAGATGAGATTTACATTGGACATAACAATACCATGCCACCTCTTTTATGTCCGCCTTCTGCACTCACTGGGTAGGCGGTATACACCAGGCCAACCTGGCACTCTGTCGATGACCATCACTGCATAATAAACTCTCTCTATTGATCCACTTCCATAGCCAAGGGATTCTTCCAGCCATCCATCTCAGTCTAACTACTCCTCCAACAGATGAAGAGCTGGATTAGGAATTTTAGCCTCCAACAGTATCACCCTCATCATTATTAGCCTCTTTCTTGGCATTAAAGCCAGTGTTTTTGTCACAGGGCCACACAATTAACCCTGCATGTCTGGGCCTTATTATACACTCACTTAAATAGATCATCACTAAACTATATAGTGGTAAACATTAATGAGGTGGGTCCCTCTCTCATTCATGTTTGTTTGTCCCAACAAAACAGGTAAATATGATGACTCTGGCAGAGCACATCATTGAAGCAACACCAGAGAGAATCAAAAGGGAGAACTTCACCGCCGCAGACTCTGTGCCCTTAGACACATCAGGGGTCAGTAACACCATGAACTGGCTGGCCAACTACCTTGGAGATGTGGAACAGCTGCCGAGCATCATACACCTACGGTAAGGAGTGCCATGGAGCGGGCCACAGCAGATATGCATTTTGCATAGCCAATGTGTTTTTGTGTGTCGTCTGCACTGCATTGATATTCCTCCTTTTTTCTATGCTTTGTTACACCTTGGTAATTTCCACTTTGTTGTGGTAAAATGGACGACAGTATGAACATATTTATACATGCAGCACACACTGTGCACTGCCAATTTAACTTTAGAATTAGTTTTGAAATAACTTGCTTTCTAGGTCTTAATCAACAGTATGTCTTGTTGAAACAGTACATTTGTGTTTAACATAATGCTATAATGGATCATTTATTGTCACTGTAAATCAATGAGATGTCAATTTTAATACTGTCTCACGGTTGTTTACTAGATGTTACTGTTGTAAATTCTGGGATGTTTCATTTATACCAACTACGGTTTTTCAGTCAAAGAAATAAAATAAAAATATACACTATTATTAATTGTTAAACTGCTTTATGTGACATGGAAATTTGCCAAAGTGTAAAAAAGTAAATATTTTAATTTAATTTTGACATCAACTACTACTGCACTAAATAATAAAACATTTTGTATAAGGCAGATGTATAATCACCCCCTACTGCATTCCAACACTAAACATATGTTTAAAAAAAGAAGGTCTGGTATAAAGTGAAAATTTCTATCATCCTCTTCCTTAGATCTCTGTATAATGAACCCCTGACCCCATCGTCCAACCCCAGCCTCAGTCCTGGCGGGTCTCCACTGAGAGAGGGGCCCCTGGAGAGGTCCACACTCCCATCTCCAGCTGACTGGAGTGAGTTCATCAATGCCTCCAACAGCAAGGTGGAGCGAGACCTGGCCCAGCTGACTCTCTCAGACCCAGAGCAGAGAGAGCTGTATGAGGCCGCCCGTCTAGTCCAAACTGCCTTCCGCAAGTACAAGGTACAGGCCCAGCGCTCAGGTGCCAAATGCTGTGTGTACTGCAGCCCGCAGTGGCAGGGCTGTACTCTTAGGTCTGGTGTTATTAGATGGTTCTGTTTTTGGAGAAATGACAAAGGGTTCACTTTGATTTGGCTCCGAGCTATGGAGCTCTGATTTTTGCAGTAAAGTTCAGGGTTGTGATACGGTTCATTAATATCTTTTGTGTGAGGTTATACTGTTTCTAATCATGCTCAATATTATTCACATTTTCTATCTCTATTTCTGTCTCATTCTCTGTCCCTCTGCTCATATACACATTACAATATAAGCCAAACTATATCAAAATATGTCCCTGTGGTTTCAGCATGGGAAGGTGCCTTGAGCAGAGCATGGCCTTGCTTAGAGGAACGACTGCACTGTCCCCCGTTTCCCTGCTCCAATTAGACACAATTAAGCTTATGTTCTCCTCCTCTCTCTTTGTCTCTGTTTCTCTGTCTTAGTTAGGTGTATGGAGCCTGCTACTGCCTGTTTTTAACTAGCTCTCCACACACCAGTCCTTCCCCCCCCCGCCCGATCCCATTCCTCAACTTGCTTCCCACCCCCCAGCTACTTCTAATGAATTTTCATATGACAAACCGTTTGCTGTTGTTTGCAGTCATCTGTTATGCCTGTCTACCAGCTGATACTGAGGTGGACCTTTGGCTCTGTGTTGCTCAACAGTTCACCTCCTCCTCCCCACTTCTCACATGGGGGCCAGTTCACCTGGGGTGGACTCATGCTCGGGTGGCTTTCACATGCCGGCCACCAGGAGACCTCAGGGAGACTTGACAGAGCCAATGTCCTCTGTGGCAAAATGCAGGTTCTACTGTGACCTCTGACCTATCCCACTCTACTCTCCAACAGGGGCGGCCACTCAGAGAGCAACAGGAAGTAGCTGCTGCTGTTATTCAACGTTGTTACAAGAAATACAAACAGGTATGCACCATTAAAGCTGAAGTGTCCCTGATGTGGTCACATCAAATAAGTGCTTTTGTTTACATGTTGCGATGTAATTAGTGTATATCATAATCCTTTAAGTGGCAGGTATCTACACGAGTCAGCTATCTTGAGAATATTAGAGTATGTTAGTGCATCATTCACAATATTCTCCTTTTTCTGTTTACAAGCTAACTTGGATAGCCTTGAAGGTAAATGTTTTTCACTATTAGCAGCAGGCTGTATTCTTCAACTACAGTCTCAACCCAAAGCAATATTTTAGTATTCACACTAAGTAAAGTGTGACAAATTATTTTGTTCTCGTTGGCAGTATGCACTTTATAAGAAGATGACGCAGGCCGCCATCCTTATCCAGAGTAAATTCCGCAGCTACCACGAACAGAAGAAGTTCCAGCAGAGCAGGAGGGCTGCTGTGCTCATTCAGCAATACTACCGCAGCTACAAGGAGTTTGGCAGGCTGAAGCCCCACCACCGCGGGGCTGCTGCTGCCCTGGTGCAGCACAAACTGAGGTAGACACTCAGACACTACTGGAATATGCTGTCACAGTCTGGCCGGAGGTGACAAGAAGGGAGTCCACACAAAGGTTATCCTTCAAACAAGAGTAGCTGATTAAAACTAAGGTTAACTCGCATCAACGATTCAGCAGGTAGATCAGCAATGAAAAAGTGTATACTTTGGCGGTGCTGAAGATGCAAACCAAAAGAAAGTGATGCCGGGTGGATGTCAGCCGTTTAAAGAGAGAAGCAGGAGGAAGCACTTGGGCCAGCTTATATAGCCCAGGGGCCCAGGTGAGTGTAATCAGCTGAAAACCCTCCACTGTCGGGCCAGCTGTCTACTGACATTGGCCAGGACAGCCTACAAGACAGTGGCAGCGATGGCAGCCCACCCTAATTATGAACAAGGCCTTGGCCTCTGAAAAACTATACAAAAAAACTAACACACAAGGCAATATAAAAATGTCTCTTTTTAAACTTTCACAAATGTCCCCTTTACACTGGGCTATCACACAAACTACCTACCATCTTACCTGATCCAATGTCCACTCAGTGACCTTGGATCCAGAAGAGCCATTTAAGGATGAGAAAACTGCCAGCAAAGCGAAGCCAATAAATTGGCAAGAAATGGTCCATGGCACTTTCTGTTTGATGAACATCCGAGGGATACAAAGTGAAACAGTGCCCACCTCCAACTGCAGATTTGTTTTTTTCAGGAAGTGAGGACAGTAGATGAGTGAGTCATGTGATCAGCAGAAAATGTGGTTTAACCATTGACCTAAAGCACATATCAAAAAAATTTGGGGAGGGCATAGAATGAATGCTGAAAGTTGAGTCACATTCATATTAACAGAAATTTACGTCACTTTTCAAACAGTAAGACACAGTTTTCTTTCTGCTGTTTTATAGAGGCAGTCTGCTCACAAAGAGGCAGGATCAGGCTGCCAGGAAGATCATGAGGTTTCTACGTCGCTGCCGCCACAGGTAGACTCCAACACTGACTCACACACATAATCACATTTAAACATACACACACACACGTACCCACCTTTACATAGACGAGATAAAACTTCACATACAGATTTACTGCCAGGGTTGATTCATGGTCTAAAAAATGCCATTGTTCTAATCAGTGAGACACAGTAGAAACTACCACTAATTTCATTATCTTGTCCATCTCACAACTATTCTTTTTATTGGGTGTTATGTGTTTATTTTTGTTGGACAAATTGGGTGGTCAGAAATGTCTCCAACACCTAAGCTCCACCCCTCCCCTTCACTGTATTTGGCCCCCACCTGTCCTCGCCCCCTCCTTCACAGTGCCTACTGTGTGCTAATAGCTGTCTGGTATTGTTTTGCTGTTTATGCCAAGCCCCTTGATGGACCATAGACTGTTCAAGCGGGTGAGTGCAGCCTCAGCAACTCAGTTCGTGCCTCCCTCTCTCGTTCTCTCTTTCTCTCTCTATTTATTCTGTATGCCTCTTTCTCCCTCTTATCTCCCTCTCTCACTCTTTAATAAAACAATTATCTCCTCCTGAGGTCTCGGCCTTCGCATTCTCTCCCTCCTTCCCTCACTCTCATTTTCTCTTTTGCTCTTTCTCTCCCACCCCTCCACCCACCCTACCTCCTTCTCCATCACTGTTGCTTGATGCCTGCTTGCATGAAGGCTGCCGACTGGAGCCACAGGTGGACTGAGAAGCTCAGATTTAGAGCAGAACCTATCTCAAACTAACAAAATGCTTATGAATGACGATATCACTGCAACACTTAACTGGCACTTCTCTGACTCTCTTTATCTCTGTCTTTCTCTCCTTGGAAATTACTTTTTGTTCATGATTGTTTTGTTTTTTTGATTTCATTTTTGTGTGGTTATGCAGATAGCCAGTTTGAGAAAAACGGGAAGCTTTTTTCGATCATGTTTTATTCTGCTGCATGTCAAGTGGTGACAACTATGGGCCTTGCTCTTTCTACCTTTAGGCATGCTATGGGCCTGCTGTTTCTCAAGTAGTTTTTGTGTCTGTCTGACTGGCTGTGTGTCCTGTTTCTAGCCACTCGACAGACTGAGAGGGGGACTTCTTTATCTAATTTCCTTTTACTAAAACTCTGTCAAACTGTTGAATGTGCTATGTTCTCTGGTTCATCAAAACAAAACAAAAAATACAGTGCATAAAGACACCAGAATGGGAAAAGCTCAGAATATCATATATTGCATATATGGAAGTTTAAGCATTTGATTATTGCAACAAATCTTTAACCTTTTTGATGTTGACATTCATATTACATGTTTTTACTCTTTTCCCTATCTGCTGTATACTGTCTAAAAATAGGGTACCATGCTGTTAGAGCGGGTGAGATTGTTGATGTAACTACCTCTCATGGCAGGCTTGTCTGCGAAACTGTGATATAGGTTAGGAAGCTGTGATAGCATTTAGGTCACGGTGAAAAAAACAAACAATTGGTTCCTCCACCCATTTGGGCTAAAACACGGAGTTTTAATGGATTCATACCTCCAGGGAGTACAACTGCTCAGCATGAGAGGATGCACAAACACACATACTGCATCTATTCATGCATCTACAAAGTCTCCATCTCTTCAACACATAAATGTTGCAGTAGTTACCTTCTGCTAAGAATAAGAGTAGGACTGAATCTATTACATGGCAGTTGATGTATTACAATCAATTTTTAGGCTAAAGAGTGAAGCGAAGGCTGCTTTTTGATCATACACTTGAGACACATGTCTCTTCTATGAACCCACTCCAGCTTTTGGTAGTACCCTGACAATGAAAATTATCAGTAGCTTTTTTTCCTCAACAAACTGAGCATTTCTTCTCAGCCTTGACCAGTGTGTTTAGAGAGACTTTTTAGTTCTTTTAGTCTTTTTTTGTATGTGAAAGGAACCTCAGCCTTGGCCATAACGTTTAGTGCAGTGATTCATGCTTTTCATCACTGAATAAGTAGGTTTTAAAATGTAGAAGGACACTCCTACATTACTATTTGCAATAATCAAAGGAGTAGTCGCGTCATGCTGTGAGGTACCAGCGCTGCATTTTGAGCAAGAAAAAAAAGTGTTTCAGGGCTAGTGTCACTTTGAAATGAGTACTATCAACATAGAATGATTGTAATTGCAGTAAATATAATATCATTACCACACTGTTTTGGAAGACTTCAAAATGAAATGCATTTCATGGCAAGATTTCTTGCATTCATTTTGTCACAAAAGTGCATTTTATCCCAAATGTAATAGATTAGCATGGTAATGATTCTGTAATCATGCTATAAATTTAACTTTTTGTTCATTCCAAAGTGCAAGTTCAATTGAATTCTGACCAACATTTTCTTTCACAGACCAGCCGCACTTCCTGATGATCTGGCCTGACTGGTTGTTGCTCTGTTCTGTGTGATACTGTCAGGCCTGTGTGTGTCTTGATAAGCTTGCTACTAGAGGCTCAAGTCATGGATGTTGTATTCATGGACACATGTCTCTCTCTGTGTTCCAGGGTGAAAGAATTGAAAAGGGCCAGGGAACATGAGACCCCTCAGAAGAGCCCCCTCGCGATGTGACATCACTCTCCTGACTCTTCTTTTCTTTTTTGTTTGTACCCAAGACATTTTACAAGAGAAATGGAAAAAAAACATCAATGCAAGCACTGCAATTATTACTACTACTGCAGTGTTACTGATTCAATTACTATTACATGTACAACAGCATTTTTTCACATATCTGTTCTTTCCACTGACTTGATTTTGGTCAGAGAGTGGCAACTTCTACGGGATTATAAACTAAAAGGGTTGGGGTGGGGGGTGCTGAACATTTGCTTCTTGGCATTTTTTGCACTTTTTCATGGATTGCTTTGTCTTTTTTGGATATGAAGAGGTTTTGGATGGTGAAGGAAATGAACGCAGGACGTGTCTGAGGAGGTCTGTCACACGTGAGGACCTGAAGAGACGTAAATTAAGGCTGCTGCAGAAGATCTCAGAGGATAGGGAGACCATGCAGAAACACTCTGGGCTCTAATTGTATTTCATAATTTTTTAAGTGACCAATCAGTTCATTTGAAGAAGGATTCTTTTTTTTTTTTTACCAAATATATTGGTAACCCACACGCCCACTTCTACCCACTGCTGTAGATGATATAATATTCAATTTAGCTCAACAATTCCTCCTGTCCCACTGTGTCTACCCCACCAGTCTGCCCATACAGGTGGAGCTACAAATGAATGTAGTCAGGGGTTTAACCATGCAGAAGCAGATGGAGGATAAAATATTTCAGTTTTGCCATTTCTTAAAAAAACCCTATGCTTTATCGTATATATTGTCACTTTATTACTTGAATTTGTTCCATACTGTCCAATGTATTTGTTCCATCTTGTCCAATGTATTTGTGATCTGTATCTTCAGACTCTATGTTGTTGAATCCTACCAAGAAAAAAATGCATGACTTCTTGGCAAGAAAAGTCTTTGCTTGTGTGCTTACGGTCTAGTCTTTCAGCCTATCCTCTGATTTTCTTTTTTTGTTTCCATCTTCTCCCCCATAAGTTCCACCATCTCAGTAATGAAGCTATCCCTGTATTGTCCTGTTTCTTTTTACTTTGTTTCATTTTGCTTCGTTCAGTTGATTGCTCCTCTGAAACCTAACGAGAGAAAAGAACTTGCCTATTTTGTGTTATAATGGTTATGGACATGCAGGTTATTACTGTTCTTTTTAAATGAACTTCAGAGCCTGTGAAGGCTTTTGAGGGGAAGATCACATACATTGCCTTGATGTCTTAGAGATTCTTTGAGGGGTCCCTAAGCTTGTCCCAAAATAGGGGTTTGACAAATCCATATTTTTGACAATTGAGCGATTTCTGTATATAAAGAAGGCTGAAAGTGCGTAGGAAAAAAACATTTACCCAAAGGGGATTGTATTTTAGAAATATATTATTTTATTCATTAAAAAATGGGTCAAAAACAGGTACGAGACAAAAACAGAATATTTGTATAGTTTTGTTTGAATGCCTAAGAAGTATGGTTGTATTGTTTGTAAATAGTGTAAATACCTGGGATAAAAAATGAGCTATGTGCATGAAAAGTATGAACAGAGTCAAAAGGGAAAAAAACAACAAAAGCAGTAGTGGCTATGCTCTGTAAAATTAAAACTATTTCACTATTAGAGTATTTTATTTTATTTTGATTGTTCTTGAGAAGAACATTTTGCTAAAGCATGATACTATTGCAATATAAAAAAGTAAAAAAAAAATACTGTATTTAGAGTTAGGAGAAGTCTGCAAAATTATCTTAAAACAAGTATGTTATGTTTACTTTTTTTTTTAAATCATTTGTTTGTTTTGGGCTACCAAGAATTTTTTGCCAATGGTGCCAAGGTATGTGAATGCTATATAGCTTAAGAAGAGAATTAAGTTAATTTTTGCAGAACAGATAATCATACAGCGAAATACACACTAGCACTGAAGACCATAAGATTACAACTGGCCGAGGATCGCTAGAACAATAAGGTACACAGTTTGCAGGGGGGAGTCATGTTTAAGCAGGAAGCATTTAAGTCTCTCATGTCTCCATCATTTCCACAGATAACTGAAGCATTTGACCATCACTGAGTACAGTTTGAGTTTTATTTTTGTTGTCATTGCAAATGGAATGTGATATGTTCCTGAGGTGTCTTGTCTGATCTTAAAGATTGGCAGCCTTGCCCATGGTGTCCCTGTAAAGTGATCCATGTAATCACTCTCTAAATAGACCTTCTACCCCATGTCAAAAAGAACAAAGGCAAAGATGTCTAGTTGAAAAACATGTGTAGCATACTGTACATGACTGGATGTCTTTGTCAAGCAGCTGAAAGCATTTAACGAAATGAACTGTTTCAACTGTCAAAGGTGCTAAAATGATTCTGTACAGAGGGACAGCGCTAAAAGTTGCCTCAACGGAGGGTCAATGAGCCAAAATGACTGTAATCGCTAATGTGTAAAACAGTGCACTGGTGCCATTTGTAACTATCAGGCATGAGATGTGTCTTGTACATTGGATAATATTAACGTATATAACAGTTTAGATTGGGCTGTAGGAGCAAGAAAGAATGAGAGAATACACACAAGCTGCTGGTTTAGAGGTGCCTGTGGTTGCTGCCTAATTCCTATAATATATTCCTACCAGAAAATGTATTCTGTATCCAAGTAATGACATTTGATTATTCAGCCAAGTGCCACTGAAAAACTTGAGTTTTGTTTATTGAAATGTTGTCATGTTTGTTAAATAATTATTAGGCTCAGTAGGTATTTCTCATATTTATTTCCTTGACTGACTGGTTGTTTTGTTGTCTTTCCACACACCTGATATGTAAACTTTATTTCCTGAGTGTTTATGTAGAAAGTGCCTATTCATATCCTGATCACACACATCCAGTGTCAGAATGCATACAACGTACCGGAAGTTTGAGACGATGCAAGAGAACATGGTCACCCACAGACAGTGCTGTATCCTCTACATGAATGCACACCATCACCGTCACCTCACACTCACGAGAGCCGCATTATGATATTCCCCGTTCACACCAGTATCAGTACAGCACTCCAGCTTGTCAACATGCTAAGCTTTATTTTCAGTTTTCTGCCGTCTTTTCTGTTTTCTACTGGGACAGCTTGTTAAAAATCACATTTAGAAATGCCACTACTGGGGTTTGTTGCCTTGCATTCATCCTCTAGTCTGTGGTTAGAATGCATAGCCGATGCAATGTCATGGCAAAATGGAGAGGGATTTATTATGCTTGCATGGGTAAAATAGTTAACTGGGTGACAGAACTGCACCTAAAGCATGCTTATTTTCCTAGAATCGGTAGTCAGGTAGACTTGTTAAAAGACTTACTGTTCTGTAAAACGGTGAACGTTGGTTTGACGTGTCACAGAACTCAGAAAGACAGAGGGCACGTGACCAGAGGGCAGACGAGAAACCTACACACGAGCCGATGATCAATGCTCAGTAGCTACTGACGTTTTCATGGCCAAGCATGACGACAAGATTGTTTTTTAGACCAAGCTCTAACTTTTTAGACTTTTTCTTTATTTTATTTATTTATTTTTTTTTTTTTTATCCGTTTAGATTTTATCAGTGTGACCCAACTTCAAATAGGACAAATGGACAAGGTTGGAGACCATTGTGACAGTATGTATAGCAAGTATTAACTAAGTGACACACGGTACACACAAACACATGCACAAGACACAGCACAGCACACATGCAGACATGTCAAGGTGTCAGTTTCATTTGTACGCTGAGCGGTGAAGGCAGCATTGCTCTTCTACAGGCCGAGGGACTGGTTCACCTCCCTTCTGTATTTTACTCAGGGTGCCAAAATGGGGAGGAGGAAACAGAGCAGGACACGTGATTCACAGCAGAAGAAGCTGAAATTGAAATAGGGAAACCTTTCAGCAGTGCTTTCTGGTAAAGAATCTGGTACAGACAGGTTCACCGCTGCGACACTGAAGACTTTAAAATGAATGAATATGAAATAAAATCCATTTCCTCTCTGTAACGTTAGACATTACAGACACCAGTGGAGCCCTGGAATAATGTCCTGTTATATATAGCTCATTAAGATAAATGATTTGACTTTCTGTCAGAGAAGCCCGTCAAATCATAGTATAATTCCAGGCCGGTTCTTTAGGCCTTTAATTTATCTATCTGTGACAAAGTGTAGAGGGTATTTAAGATTAAGAGTGTAGTTATATGAAAAGTTCACCTGCAAATCTTGTTTTTACTGCCATTTATGAATGGGATGACAGGTTAGCTGATAGGCACTCTTCATTAGTATACAGTATTATGAATTTCAAGACGTTCTGTGAATTGACCTGGGAATCTGCCTTTCCTCCTCTTCTTTTTCCCAAGCACCCAAACCGGAGAAAGGTAGGCACATCAGGACAACAGAACAGAAACAGTTTTACAACATATTCCACTTGTGGACACAGAGCAATAAAGAACTATTTTGTGGAGACCTATAGACCTAGTGAAGTTTAAAATGATTGGACACATGTAGTCGACTTACTCTTATGCAAATGCCAGTATTGCAAGACAAGCATTCAGTAGTTTATGGACAGCAATTATATGGCACCCTTTACCGAACTGCACGTTTTCATCAATTCCAAACCGAGAAGAAAAAAAAGGCCCTGCTTTGATAGAAAGTTATGGGTCCTCGACACTTTGCATGTGAACTAGTGTTAGATCTATTTTCCTCTCCTCTATAGCTGTCTTTCTCTCTGTCTTTCCCTGTTATGTGACCCAATTTTTCTCCGCTCCCGACCCCTACCCTTAAAAGTTTCATCTCCTCTTGGTTCTCCTAATGTGTTTTGCTTTCCTCCTTTTTCTCCCCTTCTCTTGTTTGTAAGTTTTATTTTTGTAATTGTGCATGTACAAGCGTCACTGACTCGATGGATATGTTAAAAAAAAAAAGAGATTTCAGCTGCTGAAGCCATGCAAAACGTTTTGAATTGCCCTTAAAATATGGAAGATGTTTTCTGAATGCTTTATATTCTTTCTGCTGTAAAATAATAAAAAAAGGAAAAAATGAAGAAAACTCGAGAATGAAGTTTGCTACGTCTTTTTGTTTCCTCTCTCACTTTTAATGAAGGGATCGATGTTTTTCTTCTGCCACCAGTATGTTTCTCACCAACACCATTTATCAAGAAAAGACAATTAGCAGAGAAAGGATTTATCATATAATTTTTATTTCTATTCAGCAGACAGTGCTGCATAACCTATGACATTCACATTCAAAAGACGTTTGGTCATACATCAGATAGCCAAGCACTTTAAACAAATGTGTGTACATAAACAGTTTCACACAACATAAAAGTAAAAATCCTAAATCATCCTTAAGTCACCAAGCGACATGTCTCAATCATACCTATAGCATTGTTCTTTTTTGGAACAAATACTGACAGCGCTTAAGTGTGTACATATGTGTTGGCACATGTGCCCGGGCATGCATGTGCACACATACAGTAGATGCATGCATGATGTTCCATATTTTGTCTGCATGTACTTATATGAGTGCAAGATAGGGGGTTTTGTTTTAGTGCAAGCCCTGTGTCTTGTGTGTTGACGCCTGACACTTGACGGTTTTTAGACACAGTACTTCCAGAAACACTCAGAATTCCCCGCTCTCTTCCTGAACTGCTTCCGGATGCCCAGCACATGGCTGAAGGGATTTAGGAGACTTTGTTTCTCCAGTAAGACCTGAGAGACAGGATAAAGTAACAGTGATAAACAGTTTATTTTCAGTATGTAGCTTGCTTTTCTTTGTTGTTTGAGGGATAGCATTTGTAGAAAACCTACCTCTCGCTTCATCCCCCTTGGAAGCAGGCCTGCTGTTCTGACACCTGAGAGAAAATAAAACATGTAGTTAATGGGATATTTGAGATAACTCACGTCGGCTTGTTATGTTAGCCATCTGTGCACGTTGAGCTTGTGGGCAGCGGTGGAGTGAAGCTTAAAGAAGTAAAGAATAAGGAGAATTATCACTCGCACCTCCATCAACAAACTATCTGATCCTGATCAATACCTCTAACTACGCAGTTCTCTAGTAGTGCTGCTTGACACCATAGAAAAAATATGGTTATACTGTTATAATTATGTGTATCAATTCAAAATTTTGGCATAATGTTGCTGCAGCTAAGAAAGTGTGCAATTTTCCTTGGATAAAGTGAGTGAGTAAGAGCTCTTTAATATATGACGTGTGTGTGTGTGTGTGTGTGTGTGTGTGTGTGTGTGTGTGTGTGTTCTTTACCATCTCTGTTGGTCTCCCCAGATATCAGAGTGGAATATCTGAGACCAGCTCCATCCTGAAGAGGGAAGGTTTGCTCAGAGAGAGACAGATCATCCAGAGCACCGACTCCTCTGTCCTCCACTGATACTGCGGAAAACCAAACAACCACACAAAGTTGGTAACATGCAAATGACAGGCACAGATTCACACAGAGTACATTTTCTAGACAGGACGTTTGTTTGATTTATTTGTGTAGTTGATGCGAAATAGTAAACACAGAGCTTCACTTTTAGCATGAAACATTCTACGGCAATTAATAATAATTTAGTATTTTTAACTATTTTGACAGAGTATATTCTCTGTCGGCAGAAAAATCCTGCATTAATGGTCCATGATGTGTGAACTTTGGCAAAACAATCCGTGTTTAGCACTGCGGCTCTAAAGCAATTACTTCAAGGCCTTGCCTGCCATTAATCTTCACAAATTAAGTTCTATTGCTAAAAATGCTAATCAAGGTAGTGAATTAGTGAATTACTGTGATTAACAGCTATAATTGAGATTACTTTCAACTCACCAGGTCCTGGATAGGGCATCTCAGCAGATTCTGTGATGGGGTGGGCCAGCAGTGGGCCAGAGGCCACGAGCAGGAAGGCCCAGGACAGCAGATGGTTACACTTCATCATTATAGGATGCTGTTGTTGGAAGTGGCTCTAATTCGCACAGGTGCTGCTCAGGTGGAAAGAAGACTTGTCCATGCTCTGTTGGTACCAACTGGGTTATATACTTCCAGCTGTAGCCTATCCCCCCTCCCGCATGCCACACAGCAGACACACACACTTTTGCTGGCCACAACAGCCATCAGCAATATCCACAGTCCCGTCCCCTCTAACTGTGATAAATCAACAGGCAGTCACAGGTGAATTATAGGCTCAATAAAAAGACAAGTACTGTGGCCCTTGCTTCAAGGGCACAGTCATGTTTTACCAGCTCTTCAGCTTGATTGACTGTTTTACTGACTGCGTAAATGGGATCGAAGCAGGTGTTTCAGATGTCACTCTCAACAACATCCCATAGGGGAGCAGGTGGAGAAACTGGGCAGCCAAATGACTAATGTTTTTATGCTACCAGTTCATTAAACTCTTGGGCCATTTGAATCCTCTTGACTCCATCCCAGAGAAAAAACTCCACAATTGGAGCTGCAGCAGTGAGAAGCCCTAATAAAACAGCATAATTACTTACAGAGAGCTTCAATGGAAATGCTAAAATGTTCGAGGCCTTGTAGCCTATAAGCCATCTGACATTTCAAGTCAATTTAAGAGAGCAGAGAATTTTCCATGGGTCACTGAATCAGATTGATTCATGCACATTATTTAGAGGCCTTGTTCTGGTGAGATGCTATACAACATTTGTGCTTTCACTTCTGCCTAGTCATGCAATAAAACTCAACTTTATTAGAACATCCAGCATAGATGGACAGTGTCAGAGGAGCTTTTGTATCAGCTCAGAGACTGGGGGACAGGTGGAGACAGCTATTTACAAAGTCATATTTTCCACCTCTATGTAATTTGTATATTTATTAGAAGTGTGACGTCAATATCCAGTCTCTTGTATGATAATGAGGGTCGATGAAGCGACAGTGACATTTAATTTTATGGCCAGGAGGCCAGACACTCTATTAGGCCTTGCTGTATATCATAGAAAGCTATTAAGATTTATATTCTGTATTAGTCAAGGTCCCACTGCCAATCTCAGCTTATTCCATTCTCTAAAATAAATGTTGTCTCTCCCATACTTGAGGTTTATCCTGCTATATATGGGGTCCTCTTTACAATGTGGAATGGTAGAATCTAGGATTTCTGCAAGGCAGCTGCAACGGATCAAAAGACTTGAGTATGGCACCAGGCCCACCTTCACTAACAGCAAATAGTAGTGTAAGTGGCATTATATCAATGGAGAAATATTTCATCACAATAGAATTACTACTATAAAAATGTTAAATATAAATGTGAACAATTATGTGCACTAAAATACAAATGTCCCTTTTAAAGTAGTTGTATGTATTTGGCTAAAGTGGTGTTTGGTCTGATTAGATCTCAGCTGGTAGATGGTTTAAAACACAGTAATGCAATGTATTCTGTGAGTGAATCATTTGCTTTGCCAAGAAGAAAGATTCAATATAAGCAACTACAGCTGTCAGATGAATGTGCTGAAGTAAAAACAGAAATATCTTCTTTTGACATTGTGAATCACCTTTTATACATCTTGTAACAGCAGTGTGTTTACAACAGCAGTGTGATGGCTCCATTAATGAAATTATCATTTGCTTCCAGACATGATTCATGATGATGATGATGGTACAGTATCTTTATCAATCTTTGATTTCACATTATCTCTGACTGGCTGAAAATACCTGATTTATAGATCATCTAACTCTGCTTTTGGTCATGGATCCCAAAGATATATTGCATCACATCAAACAACTGTCAAAGCATGTCTGACAAACATTCACTATCATTTTCAGTGTGACCTGGTAGCAGTGGTGGAAAGTATTCGAGTACATTTACTTAGGTAGTGTACTTGAGCATAGTTTTGAGGTAATTGTAAACTTGTCCATTTTCTGCTACTTCATATTTTGACTACACTGAAGTTCAGAGGCCAATATTGGGCTTTTTACTCCCTGACATTTATTCAGCAATTTTAATTACTCATTACATTCAGATTTAGATGCTGATTAATGATAAAATATAATCCACAAATAAAATATAAGTTAAGATGAGTTAAGGGGACAATTTCATAAATTAGCAGTATACTGTATAATGGGTACATATATAAAGTATATATAAAACACTTACAATTAGCTACACATTTACCAGCTGCAACATTAAATATTGATCATTACAATAGAGTCTTATACCTTATTGTGAAATTGACTACTTTTCCATTTTGGTACTTGAACTATATTTTGATGTTTATACCTTTGTACTTTTACTAAATCAGAATTTCAAATGCAGGTTTTTATATGTGAGAAAGTATTTCCATTAAGTGGCATTATTTTTTTATTTTTTTATTCTTAAAATCTGATGACTTCTTCCACCTATGAGGCAGGTTTCTGTGACTTGTTGACAATATTTGACCTCATGGATCTCTGACTGAATGCAACCAGCAGAGGGCAATATTACGTATCTAAAACCACAATTACCACTTTTAAACATTTTCAGCAAATTATCCTCCAGTATAAACTTTTCAGTGTGACTCTGGAAAAAAAGACCTTCCTAGACGTTCTTCTTTGTTCCTCTCTCATTTTATCAGCCTTCAGAGAAACTCAGATTGACAGAATGCAAATTGAATCTGTCACAAAACCTGCAGCCTTCAAAACCTAAAACAGTCTATAAATCCTCCTCATCATTGACATTTACAAGACACATCTTAAAAGCAGCATATTGTCATGCTTAGAAATGGCACTTGATATTATTATGATTTTTTTTTTGTACAACAGAAAGAAGGTTCCCTGTCCATCTGAATAAATGCAGAAAACGATTTAAAGGCTATTATTTTATTATTTTTCACAAATCAGTCTTCAGCCTTTTCTTGGACCAGAATTAAAATGACCTCATGATCTTACCTCATGACAAACATGGTTTAAAACTTTTAGAGTTGCCAAAATGCTCATTTTGAAAGACCAACCAGTTTTCTCCCAAAAAAAACTGGTGGTGGTGGTGGGGGGGGGGCGGACTCTAACACTTTTAAATAGACAATTTCATCCACAATCTTTAAATGATTGTAACGTTGGCTGGCTGGTTAAGTGCTGCCTTCACCAACTGTTAGAATTATTGAACTCGGTGAGCGCAAAGGAAAGTGTGTGGGTAGACATGTAAACTATTGGAGTCATAATATGTGAAATAAGTGTCACTTATTAAAGGTGACAATCCACTGTTGTTTTGTTGACTGTCATCGTAAAAATATGTTACTGTGAGCCTCTTTTTTTTTTATCTTGAGTTGATGATCATTTATCCTAATGTGTAACTGTACAGGTTTCTTAACAATAATCTGTCCACTGTGTTGTTGTTTTTTTCTCAGTACTGTTATCCAAAACGGTTGAAGAAAATATCTTTAGTTCTTCACATGTCGGATTAAACTTCTTTATTGGCATATTCAATGAGTGATTTTTTTTAGGGAACAGGTAAGTCTGAGCCCGAAGGAGCACCTGAAGGCAGCAGCCGGTACCCGCCCCCTGCGCTGCCGAACAGAAGCCGTGAAGAAGCGACAAGCTGCGGGGCTGAAGTTTGTCCGCCGCGGCTTCCATCACCAGTCGACGAGGCTTTGTTTCATTGAAGAACAACAAGCGTCGGGTTCGTTTTAAACATTCGCAACTAAAGCACGAGACGATATAAACGATCAAACACGTCGGTGACATTTTGGATAATTTGTAGAGACACAAAAAGAGAGAGGAAGAAAGAAGGAGAAGAAGAAAGTCTGAAGTTGACAGTTTGTTGTCATGTTTGCTACTTGTTGAATTGACTGTGTGTTCATTTACAACACAGGTAGGTTATGAAACAATGACTCTTTATTGCTTGTATAATGATTATTTTTTATTTTTCAAGTGTTCAACTGAAGTGCGGATACTAGTTTACCTCTTGTTAATGTTAGTGGCTGCCCCTATTAGCTTGAACTGTCATTGGTTTTAAGCTAACGTGCTGCAAAAGTCTGCAGAGTTTCTTAGTAAGTAGTTGACTTTTTCACGAATATCACTGAGACAAACCTGAGATCTGTTTAAATGAAAGACACTAATGTTCACCAAATGTCTATTTGAGCAACAGGTTTGCACTTTGTCTTTAGGTGCCATTTTACTGAGGCAGATAATAATACCTCCCTCTCTGGTGTCAGGGTCCTCTTCACCATCTTCACCATGAGGCAGTGACAGAGCAGGGACAGTGATGGCAGAGCTGGAAATTGATCAGACCAACCTTCCACGTGTCCAAGAGGGTAAGCACACACTCTCACACTGAACTCCTGCATCTGTACAACCATTATGTAAGGAGAAATGTGTGGAAAATATATGATGGTTCATGGTCTGTTCTGGAGAAACGTTGTTTTTGTTTAGCCCTTCCACAGGGAGGTCAGAGGTCAGAGTCAGCTACTGAACTGCAGACATGGAGCCAGTCATTGTGTTCTCAATGAGTAGCCTTGGCATCAAATGTCAGCCTTTTCTTCTAACCTTGTATGCCTTTCTTTGATTTTGTTTTGTTTTTGTTTTTTGTTTTCATGTGAGATAAAAAAGCAGCTTGCCACATGTTTTGACTATATGCAGCAGACACATGTTTGGTTGTACAGCTGTGCAGAGATGGATTTCATCAGAGGCATGTCTGCTGTGTTGGGTGCAGATAAGAGTAAGGAATGAGATAGCTGATTGTCATATGTGATTTCTGAAGGAAGAAAAGTCTCTTATTTGAGATGAAGACTTTTTTTCAAAGTTGAGACATACGGATGTGCAATAATTGCTGAAATAGAATGTACAGTTTCAAAACTGATTGGGGAGCATCATAACTTAAATTCTGTTTCAAAGTTAATTTTATTTCTATACTCAAACAGAAATTGTGATGCATGTTTAGCCTCTGGACTACAAATATGAATTGACTGTCAACACACATTCAAATACTGAGAAACAAGTTGGAATGACCGTTATAGTGAAGTTTAACGGAGGGGAACCATCTGCAAAACCCTAAATATAGCTGTTAAATCACAATTCACAAGCACACTAAAGAAGTTGTTATTGTTGTACTAATGCAGCTCTTATAAATTGATTAGCTTTATCTGCTTGCATGCAAGTATGACAACATTCACAGGTAAGGAATGTCTCTAAGCTGCGGCCTGGGTGTAGACCGTTGACTCAGTCTTTGGCATGTCCACACTAATGAATGGGATAGAAATAGGTCTGCACGTCTTTTATCAAGGGAGATAATTCAGCACTCCACTCTTGTTTCCATGCACAAAGGGTACACTGTGCAGCTTTGCATTTTCATGCTTTATTGAGCAGGGGCCGGTGCACAAACAAAGCCAGTAATAGCAGCGATAAAGTGCTCATCGAGACAATAGCAGCATGTAAATCAGATGTCTGGTCAGTGTAATTTGTTCCGCTCATCGTCTACTTTCTCCAAACAGATCTATCATACTGCACTGTTGTCTTTCTCTGTGGCACGCTTGTTTACTTAATGTCCCACTGTGGGTGTTTATGCTTCAATTTCCCTAAGAGCTGTAGATCCCTGTGTCCTCCTTCTCTTTCACTTTCCTCCTCATCCGCAAGTCTCGGCTAAGTCAATTCTCTTTGTTTTCACTGCCCCCCTTATCAGTTCCTGTTTTGTCCCTCCTCTAGCTGTTCCTGATATAGCCTGATGTGCAGAGGGAATGCAGCTCCCAGAGGAATTCCCCCTCCTCCCCCCTGTTCCTAATTTCACTCTCACCAACTGACCCAGAGTTCCATTACCCCTCACCTCTCTTTGTTCTCCATTACCAATTGGTCCACTTTGTGAGTTGGCTGGACCAGTTCACCTAGTTCATAACACAGCACAGAGAGCTGTGGGATGGACAGATGCTTCATGGTAAAATGTTTTGCCACAAGCAGCGAGCAGGAGAAGAGAACAGAACAGACCAGGGAGAAGGAGGGAGAGCGAGAGAGGGAGAGACAGCATGTGGGCGGTTGGTGGGGGATTTTGGCTGAAAATAGAACCCTTGTCATTTTCTCCTTTCGCCAGTTTCTTTGTTTGGCAGGCACTTGCTACCGCTGCTATCCAAGTGGCTGCGAAGATGAAAGAGAAGTATCTCTGACGGTGTTTGATCGGCTGCTCCCTTGCGCTGGATGCCTGAGATAATCGGCATAATTTTGTTTTAGATGATTGTCTGTCAGTTCTCTAATGTTGGTGGGAGTTTTTCAGCTGTGCACACATGCGCCTATGAGATTTTGTTACATCAGCAAAATGGGAAAAAATAGTTACGTGTTCTATTTTTGACCACCAATAATTTGGAATGTTTGTAAGGGAAAAGAGGCATTGAAACATTAATGAATTCATTTTGATTTGATTGTTTTGGCATTGAACACATACAAGTAATGGTTAAAAAGTAAATGATATCCCCTTCTCCTGCAGTCTTGTTGCAGAGACGGTCTACACACACTGTTGGGGAACATAGTGGACTGTACAACGGGGTGGCTGTTAGTATTTTTGAATCTTATCGACTTGTTCTTGTTGCTTTGCACTTTTCCTTGGATGGTCTTAATCCTCAGTGGATCTTAGCTCCGGTGTTCAAATGCCACAGCCGATTTGTGTTGTCTGTTGGATTTTTTTATTTACTATCCTCTTAGGAAACAGACACAGCCTAACAGGGTTTTTTCAGTGCCCTTATTAAGAAGCTTACAGTAGGAGTCGCTGCACAATTTTGAAAACAAACTTGTCCTGGACTTGCACTGAACATGTGCCTGTCCCTCAAAACCTGTTTAGCAGTCATAATAACAGTCTCCTTGTCCCTCCCCTAGAAGGGTAATGTGACCGTAGTTTAAAGGAGTTCGGAAAAACAAGTTAGCCCGCAATGCAGACACACCCACCCATACACACACACATACTTGCATGCTCACACAGACAAGGCTGTCATTTTCCTACATTTTTCCCTCCTTTTTTTCCATTCTGCTTTGAATTTGACTTCAGAGTAAACCCTTATTTTCAGTTGTCAATTTGTCCTGTCGGATTAAAACCAAGCCTTTGACTTAATCCCTCGTCATTGACAGACTGGACACATAAGGGCAGGTTGGCGATCCATTTAGCGGATAGTCTCTTAAGCTCCACGACAGGTGTAAGTGGTAATACGTGTCTGTCTTGGTATGGGTTAACTCTCAGTGTAGGCTTATGTGGTCATTTATGGTGTAAACAGACCCCTTTGAAAGCTTAGTGCTGTCTGGGTGATTTCTATGAACTTTGACTGCTGAGCCCCTGCAGACTGAAACATAACCAGAGATTTGCTCTCATCACGAACGTTTCGTCCAGTTTGTCCTAAATTTGACCACAATAATGTTTCAGAAGACTGTTTTTCTCACTTCCTTATTTACTTAACTGGACAAAGAGGATACTTCCTCATTTTGACTCGGTGTATAAACTTAAGCAATTCTATAAATGTTGAAATTTAACATTGCATTTTTAGACCAGACTCTAGTAGTTCAGGTAGTGAGGTAAGTAAAGGACTCTGCACATTTAGAAGAGTATGAGCGTGAAAACCGTGACAAGATAGGGATCAAGGAATGCATGTTTCTTTGGAGAAAAAAAAAACACGCCAAGTGTTTTTGAGAGCTCAAACTTATCAAGACAGCCAACACAGTGAAGCATTCTTTAAGTCTGGGATGAGTCGAATGCTTTATGCTTCATGTGTTTTCAGTTAGCCACACAGATGGTTACAGCTGTACTGTAGACTGTAGGCTGGATATGTCACTCTTACTATGAATCTTGAGGCTTCCAATTCGTTCTCATCATCCATGACACCATCCAGCGAATCTTCAGCTAGTAAGTAAACATCCAGGGTCTTTGTTTGTCTTCTGTTTATGAATGTCTCTGTTTTTTACTTTGCAGATTTTTACTTATGCTGACAAAGGGATTTTTAAAAAGCACAGTTGAAACTAGGGCTGCAAGATCAATCAATTAATCGTTAAGTCTATAAATTGTCAAATTGTGGAAAATATTCATCACAATTTGCAGAGCCTAAAGTGACATCTTCACATTGCTTCACACAGTCCAAAACCTTTATTTACCATCCTAAATGACAAAGAAAAGCAGCAAATTGAAGCAAATTGAATTGGAACCAACTAATGTTTGCCATTTCTGCTTAAAAAATGCTGAGGATAAATGTCTTGGTTTTAACATCTCACCTATAGTGTTCACAGTGTTATAGTGTTGACAATATTTCAGATACTGGATCATATTGGATTCACTGTTTTTATGCACTTCTAACAACCTTCTGTCAAATAAAGTTATCATGTTACAGCTGTATCGCCATGTTTTCCTGGGACAGTGTTGCTGATAAGATAGAAATGTCCTGTCTAACCGTAACGTTTCACGCATTTAAAATAGGTCCTGTTACAACAGTATAAAATGTATTCAGTTTTTCTGTTACTGGGTCAAGAGTGTGGACACTTCCGCTATCCGCCATCCGAAGCATTGGGGGATTCGTGGATGTAAATGTAGCTGTTGTCTCCACAGGCGTGGCCCAGCCGGCTCAGTGGAAGGATTAGCAGTAGGACAGGTGTTTTTAATTGGCCCTGCCTCTGGCGCAGGCCGGAGGCTTTTCCCTCTGCAGTGAGCTAAATCTCTTCTTAAACACTGCCTTCTGTCCTCCTCCTGGCATTTGAAAGCTCCACTGTACAATAATGCAGCCATTCTAGGTCCCCTAAGTTTTGGTCCAATCCAAGTGGTTTTTGTGTGGTCACAGTGAGCTGTGTGTGTCTGGAGAGATGGAGGAAGTCGAGAAAACAGCTGGGCCACAGTGCTGCTGTCTGTGTTTATTGTCTCTTGAGTAACTTTTGAGTTTGTTTGACAGACTTTAAACACTCATGGGCTGTAACGCATTCAGCCTATTGTGGCTCATTAAGGACTACTGTAAACACTTGGCATGTTTATAGATGGGAATAACAGTCCACAAATGCTCAAGCTATTAAGACCACTGTGCAGATCAGAGAGTAATTTATTATTTGCCACCCTTTATGATCAGACTTTTAAAATATATATAGGTCAAAGCAAAGCAATTATCTGTGTCTCTTGTTGACTATCCCTTTGTTTGACTTTGGGAGCACTTTGTTTGCAGAATTGTCTTCAATTATTCTTGTGTCTATTTCAAATTCCCCATCTGTCAGTTTTCTGACAAAAAAAAGGGAAAATGTTAGAAGCGTTAATGACATGAAACCGATATGTTTTATGACTATATCCAGCAGCAGGTGGCCAGACTATGGGATCATGGGATACGGAAGGCTCAGTTTGCTGCAGAGTGGCTCGATATGGAGAAGCAGACAGAGTTGGTGTACAGAGAGCTCTAAGCTAAAGCCTTTGGATTTACAAGTGCCTTACAGATTCCACTCTACATGCATTTGTACCATCTGCACAGACTCGCCAGTATAAATGGTTGCAGGTGCCAGTTCCTAAACTTTGCATCTTCATTTGCTAGTCATAGTGAGCACATTCGTAAACGAAAAAAACATGTATCTACTTCTCCAGAGCCTTTCTAGAGCAGTTTAAAGATTATGTCTTTTGTACTGATGTGTGTGTATATATAAACTGTGCTGACACACGTGAACCCAAATCGAGTAAGTCTTGCTTTTGTTAGAATGAGGTGCTGCTGTTAAACCCACTAACTTTGGGAGAACAGTAATAATTGTGGCCAGTTGCATGTTTCTCTGGAAAACCAGTACCCTGTTAGGATTTTATGAGAGCCTTTTATATATTTAACAGGGAATTTATGCCAGAGTGGTGGTGGATAGTTGTTTTTTTTTCTAAGGTTTTGAGGGACACTCCTCCTCCATAAACAGCAATCATGACACGCAGCATTTGTATTCTGTTGTTTTCCTTTAGACAGAGCGCTGAAGCAAAAGCTCCACAATATTTTTCACACAATACTTTTCAAGCCTTCCAAAGCCACAGTTATTGTTCTGGTGGAGCCATACAGGGCCGATCAGGATTGTCATTTTCTGTTTTAGTATTATTCAAGGTGAAAGAACCGCTCACTTTAATAACAACACTGATATCCTCCTCCATTCATTTTTGAGCACTGTATTACTTTTTGTATGATCCTGATGTGTTGCTGTCCTTTGTTGTTTCAGTGTGCCAGTGTTTTGCTGTGCTGGAGGATGGCGTGTTGGCACACAACCTGCAGGAGCAGGAGAGTAAGTGCAATGTCACGCCACCATGTGACAGCTGAACACATGTAGTGAACATGTGTAGTCATTTATATTATGTGGGCTGGTTTCCAGTCTGTCTCAGTGAATCACACTTTCTGTGTTGTTGTTTATCTTTAAATAATTTAGCTGACATTTGCAATTAAAGATACTTTGGTAAAAATTTATGTTATTCTCATGGTTTACCAAGACATATTGAGGAAACCATAAGAACTTTTTTTTGGTTAGCTTTTGTCTGTAACAGTTGTTGTTGTGTCTCCCGGCAACTTTAGTTGTAAACACAATAACAAATTCAAAAAAGCTTACAACCCTGATTCCAATAAAGTTGGGACACTGTTTAAGACATTAATGAAACACAATGTTTTAATTTGACATGTACTCAAATGAAAACCACGCGAAGACAGTACATTTAATATTTCACCTCATCATCTTCATTGATTTTGTAAATATATATTTAATTTGAATTTGATGCCAGCAACATGTTTCAAACAGGTTGAGACAGGAGCAACAAAAGAAAGTTGTGGACTCAGGTTCATTGATAATAGGTGATAGTATCATAATTGGGTATGAAAGGGACATCCTGGAAAGACTCAGTCACTCACAAGCAAGGATGGAAAGAAGGTTCACTACTTTTTCAAATACATGATTGTATAATGGAGATTACTACATGGACTCAGGAACACTTTGTAAAACTGTTGTTGGTAAACAGTTTATTTGTAAATGATTGCATTCTGGTTCTATTAATGTTTTTTCACAGAATCCCAACTTTTTTGTTTTCAGGCTTGTAATTTGATGTCTGTTTTTAAGATTCCTTAAAAGTAGTGTCTCGTCTGCCTCGAACCGTGTTTCAAATCAACAACACAGCAGTCATAAACACTCAAAGATCAACAGATTTTGGCTAGATGTAATATAGTAAGAAAGTATTTATTAATTACTATAACCTAGAACACACCATGGTCCTTCATTGCCACATATTGAATACCACATTGAATACATCTTACCCTCTTTTTTTCCCCCTCTGCCTTGCCCTCAAAGTCGAGCAATACTATTCCACGAACATCCAGAAGAACCAGCTAGTGCAGAATGACATCCGTATAGCCAAAAGGCTGCAGGATGAGGAAGAGGAGCAGTGGGCCCAGCAGAGCACCCTCCTCAGACAGGCCTCCAGACAACTGTAGGTGACCCCTGCCCGCCACAAACACTGTGACACAGCTCACACTGCTGCACTATTCAGATATCTGCATATCATTGTGTCCAGCATGTACCCTAACCCTACTGTGTATCCTAACCTAATGTTGATTTACTATGCAGATTTGTTCTCATTTACAGTTTTGCATGATGTGTAGATGTGATGTGCATCGGTGAGTCACAAATGTAAGAAGTCTTTTCTTCCCTGCCTGTAGAGAGGAGCAAGACTTTGAGTATGCCCGTGTAATTCAGGAGGAGATCCAGCGTTGTGCTGAGGAAGCCCAGAGGAGAGAGCAAGACGATGAGGTGGGCACAAATTTTTGTAAACCATTTTAGTTATGTCTGGATCTAGTTCCGGTGGTCATGTGGTCTACAACTATTCTTTTAATTTAATCGCATTGATGGAGTTAGTATTTACAGCCTTTTCCACAGTAATTGCATGCACAGCTTAGATTTATGCAAAAGTTTCCATCTTTAAATGGAAGTATAACCCAGAATAAAGAGAGCAAAGGTCAGTTCTGACATCATAACAGTTGCAATATGCACCTACTCGTAATTTATTCACTTACCCCTCACCTCCAATGTGCTAAATCTTTTCATTTTGGAAATCTGCACACATCATTGTCTGCATAAATCCATTATTTTGTCAATGGGCTGCTACACACAGTCACACAGATTTGCAAAATTTGAAGATGTCACTGTGGAAATTGTAATGAGCATTTTTCACAAATTTGTGACATACTATTAATCATGCAAATAATTGGACGATTAAACGATAATGAAATAATCATTAGTTGCAGTCCTACCTGACAGGCGTACTAAAACATACCAGACAAAAATGAAGCCTCAATGATGCATGCAGATGTTTTTATTTAATATGAAATGATGTATTTCATTTTACTCACTTCTTTGTCACAAACAAACAGTGGCTACTTTTGTATGAATGACAAGGGGCAACAACGTCCATCATAATAGCTCTACTTACTATCTAGCATTTGCATTAGCTACACTTAACAGCCAAAACATTGTCCATTCATCATTCAGACTAACACAGGGGCTTGAATTTATGCCAACATGCATTGAGCCAAATGTAGAGAAACTCCTGGGATGGGTCAACTTTTCCAACAATAACAGATTTAACAAATAAGAGTTCACTTGACGTGCATGTTGGCTGTGAGAGTAAACTTAGACTAAACAGTGAGCCTCCTTGTCCATCACATGTTATGATCAATGGAAAACAAATCTTTCATTTGAAGCCACAGGTGGCTACAGCAAATAGAGAATATTGTGGAAGATGACTGAAATATGGAAACAAGATTGAAAATCATTGTTATTTCACCAGTCACTTATTTTGTCATTTTTAAAATTAAAACCCCTATGGTGATGTTGCCACAGCTAATAAGTAGACACAAACGTGACAGCAAAGTTTGAAAAGGGAAATATTTTGAGGGATTTGCTCCTGAAAGAGGAACAAATCCTTTGCTGTGGGTGTCAAGTTTCTGGCAGCAACCAGAGCAGAGTAAGACACTGCACTGTTCAACTTGGCACAATGCAGTGATAAAAGGAACAGAAACTTAAAAGTAAGATCATCAAACGTTCACCCGTTGGCCCGAAAGTTGTCTGTTAAAAGCAGTACTTTTCTCTGTGGTGAGCTGTGGTAGTTCTTTCAAAATGTTCTTTAAAAACTATCTCGTTTGAAACAATAGACTGTGTCACTAGATAATGATGTAATGGATTATCTGAGTCAGTAAATGTTGAAGTCTGTAGGAAGTTTTTGGTTGTGCACAAAGAAGAAAACATTTGCTCCTGGAGGTCGATTTTTGCTTGGATCTCAACATACAGGAACTACAGACAAAACTAGACATAATCTAGAGGGGCAATCATGGCAGTTGGCACAACTTAAAATAGCACCTGTGTTTTCCTTCAAGGACAGCGCTCACACAGTACAGGGACTCAGAGAGTGTTTTGGCACTTGGGACATACTTGTATATCATTTAATTATCTGCCTCTTACCAGCAGGTCAGGGAGTATAATATGGTTCACTTTGCCCTCTCTGAGGACTAACTGAGTCCATAATGAATGGCGGTTGCAGCAAAGTGCTGCTCTGGGCCTCTGGTGTATCCACTGTACCGTAAGAGGGCTGCATGAGCAAACTCAGCTGTTTAACAGAGACACGAGCTGTCAGCTACCCATCTGCATGATGGCTCAAGCAATTTCTCTGGTGGTTGATTCCAGACATGGACCATCAACCTCGTCATACAGAATGCACTCGTGTGGGAACATTAAGTCTCACTGGATGTGCACTCAATGACACACATGAAAACCTTGACTGTGTAGTTTGAGGAACAGGCCGGTTAAGTAAAACCGTTATCTAAGTGCAATGTTGTATATTGTTGCTGAGATTCACAACAGGAATTCTGTTTTAAAGATTTTTTTCTTGTTAAATGTCATCCTAATGACATTGCAAATTTGATTTAAAGGATCATTCTTCATATTTATGGTATAATAGTTCCATACATTGCTTTGTTCTCCAAATTTTAATTTATTTACATAATTTCCAAATCTCAATATTGTTGTTCACATTTCCCATTCCTAAATCAACAAGTTACATTTTACTAAAACCTATCAGTGTGACATCTGAAATATTTGACACCTTTGGCCACGCTGGACCATCTTTAGTCCAGACTAAAAAATTTCAATGACTAGAGGTGTAGACGTACAGAGAGCAATATCCTCCTCAGGATAAATTGTAATAACTATGGTGACTTTCCATGTAGCAACATAAATAAATTTAAGTTGTCCAATAGTTGATCAACACGCTGATGTTAGCATTTAACAGGTACTCCTGTGCAGCCTCAGAAAGCTGAAAACTTGGCTGTCAAGACTCTTGTCTTGTTTCAGTTGTAGTCAACATGATTTTGATTTTTTTCTGATTTTGAAAACAATGTAACATATTTTATTAATTGTACTGTATATTTTAGATAATGCTTTGATAGTTGTAACATTTATGAAGTCCATTTTCCCTCATATTAGGTACAGCACTAGATCTCGCCCCAATTTTGTAAATACAAAACAATTCATCTTGCAACTCAAACATGATGGAGTAACCATATGGTTCCCATCAATCACCTCTCCCTTATTGTTCAAAGAAGCCCAACCCCTAATAAACTTTGTCTTTATGTCTGTGCTTTTTTTACAGCACACTTGTGCATTTGTGAATATGGCCTGCATTACAAAAACATTAATCTGACTGCCACCTAGAGAAATTTTAGGAAAGAAGAGTTGAGCTGTATAAGTAGAAGAGCACTGATAGGGGAAAAGCCAACTCTGCCTCAAAGCTCCCAGCTGGTCCAGTGGAGTGGTCTGCGTCACAAGGCCGCTCCAGCATAATATTTTCCTTTACCCTGCAGTTTCCTTTTTAGAGGAGCTGCCTTGGACAGGCTTATAAAAGCTCCTTGTTTGGAGGATGTGAGGTCAGAGAGGCTGTGGGGTTCATTCATCATAGTTAGTCAGTTGGAATCAACACGAGGTGTCTGCACTACACAGAGTTAAATGTTAAATTCTCTTTTACCTATAGGGTTAAAAGTCATACGAGGTTATGCAGCACGTGGTGTGAGAATAAACTATTCCTATGTGGATATAATCATTTCTTTTTATGAGTGTTGATGTTTGGAACAAATGATGAACTATTAACACTCCCATTAGCCTACCTTCCTTAATGATCGGCTGATCAGAGGTGTTGATTAAATATTTGCCTCCCTAGACTGTGTCTTTAATTAAGGAACAGAAGGCGCCAGGCTGAGCTGTTTTAAATGCCAGATCCCTGTGGCACTCCACGCCTAACCTGCCATGGCAAGCTGCTAATTGTCTGCTGATGCTGGCAAAGTGGCTGACACACACGCCCTGATTGCAAAGCAAAAGTAGCTGCGTTAGCTTTTAGTTATGATTTATGTTGCAAATGTAGCCTACAGAGGCATATTTTCATGTTTCATAGAATTCACTGGTAGAATTTGCTGAAGTAGTCAACATTATTAGTTCTGGCCTTTACAAGAAAAGCAACACAGAGACATCATGGGGGGGTTGTCCTTCACAGAGCAGACAAGTGTAGGAGCAGGCATTCCCCAGTGACAAGGTGTTAGTTCATGTGAAATAGTCCTGTTGACCTGCATCTGTGGGTGTTTTTCTGGTTCACAGTTCAGGCTGAAGGAGATGAAAAGTTTGCTTGTTTCACATTCAGTCAACTAGTTTCCACTGAGTCAGCCACAGCCCTGCCTGAAATAGTTTGACCACCCAGAGTTGGCTTTGTGTTAAACAGCCTTTATTAAGATGTCAGATGGCCTCACAGTGGCACTAAGTCACCCAATGTGGCTCTGCATCTGGTGTAGCCTCTTCTGTAGACATGACAGATGTAGAAGGATTTCATTCTCCTCTTAGTGTAAACTTGGTCAACTGCAAACAGGGCCTCAGAGTTTGTTTCATGTTGCATTCATGTTGTCATTTGACTAGATAGATCACAGGGAGCCGAGTGAGTTTAAGGCAATTTATGATGTGATGTTACAAGATGAAGCAGCATCAACAGTGTTGGAGCATTTTTTTCTCAGAGCATTTGTTTGTACATAGCAGAAAGAAGATAACATAAAGGCAAAACCATCCTTGTGGCACAATGGGGGCACCTGGGTTTCTTTATACACAGCCTATGTTATGCTGCCATCTGTTGGTTCAAAACGGCATAGCATACATACTGTCTTAGAGGAAATTCTTGCAGTCATGCCAACTCATGATTGCACACCGGTGGTATAACCTGACTGGTCAGCAAGTGTTTGTTTTGTGCTTGTTTTTGCATTTTTCAATGCTTTTGTCTATAGCAGTTCATCATTAGCTTTGCTGTGATAACTAAATGAGTAACGACTAAGCCAGACTTGCCAAATGAAACAAATCAAATTGAGAAATCTAAAAGCCTGAAAGGACCAGACGCATCTATGTTCATTTGTTTATATTACACCTTCATTTCTCTGTAATCTTCATTTTCAATTCCTATTGTATTGCTCATTATGGTTTATGATACAAAAATCCACTCAGTGAGGCTGTGTCTCCACAGGAAATAGCTAAGCGAATGCAGGAAGAGGAGAAGCAGAGAATCAGAAGGACGATCAGGGAGCAAGAGGGCCATAGTGAAGGTACAGTTAAAATTTGCCACTTTGTTTTATTTTTATTGGCTGTATGCTTATGTGACAGTATTAGTCAGAAATCCCAACTTTTTTGGTGTCAGGGTTGTGTATCTGTCATTTGCAGGGCGTTGCAGATTTTTTTTTGTTACACTTGAAATAGGACAAAACCCAGGACTTGCTTGGCTTCATGCTTTGCTCTGCTACTGCCTGTTAATGTTATGTTAAGTCATTCTCCACACATATTACAACAGCATGAACAAAACATACCCTACATATCATGCTACATTATCTTCACAATGTGTTGTGTTCTAAAACAGTTGCATGCATATAACATGTCTTTTATATTGCCTTTAACTCATGACTGTATGTATCTATTCCAATCTATAAACGTATTGGAATATCTTAGCTGTGTCCAAAATATTTATATAAATTATGTAACCAATGTAAGTGACATGCTGCTATTTTTAATGCAATATGTTACTTTGTCATCGTCTAATAGTACCCACTAACAGCCTCACCCATCCTCCCTGCTTTTGTGTTTGCATGTTTGGCATTACTAAAGGCAGCGCCAGCGATCCTGCACTGCCATCCCCACACCAGCACACACTCAGCAGCCTTCACCAAGGAGAGGAGCAGTACTCATCTACCACCACCAGGTGGCAATGTTCTACCTCTCACAACACTTTCATTGAGCCTCAGGCTGACTCCCCCAGGGGAGCAGCAGCTCAGAAAAACACAACTTCATGGTCAAATCAAGGACGCACAGATTCCTTTAGGGAAATCAGGAGTGAATTGAGAGAGCCTTTGAGTGAGGATTCAGAGGACTCGGACACAGTTTTCTCTGCACAGCTCTCTGTCTTGTCCCAGAGACTAAATGAAAGAGTCAACACAGCACCTCCTCGACGACGGGCATCTTTACATCAGCCTCGAGAGAGAAAGTACAGGAGTCTTTGCTCTCGCAGCAGTTTCCCAGATGAAATGAGAGTGTGGGAGGAGGAGAGAGGAGAGTGGGATGAAGACTATTATGAAAGTAGTGACCGAGAGAAGAGGAGGCCGAGGATTTGGGATCACGAAAGGAAGCATACAGAGGGCTATGAGGGTTTCCACAGAAGCAGAGATCAAGATAGAGACTATAGGGTAAGCGAGGTGAGAGAAAGCAGATGTAGTCGCAGTGAATCTGTCAGGCTACATGACAGGAGTAGACACAGCAGCAGAGACCTAGCGAGAACTTGGAGTTATAGGGACAATCCTGACAAACATGTCCGTTTTCAGGAAGACACCAGGCACTCTAACAGACAGCAGGGTGAAAGCAGCAGCAGTGTCTGGGAGATGCTAGGCCAGGTTCTCAGAGAGAGGGGTGTGCCTGTGAGGATTGGCAGCAATGGGGTTCCATTGCAGATAAGGCCCCAGAGCAGAGCCAGCCAGGAGCTGCACGGGAGTGAGACCTCCTGCAGCGACTCCCAACCACATCAGAGAGCCTTCCAGAGAGCTGCCACCACCAGGCACAGTTTCCATGGAGATATCCGAGAGAGGAGGAGATTGTCATACCGAGAGAACAGTGGGAGAGATCACAGAGAAGACCGAGACAGGCACCGTAATATTGCGGAGTATGATGGAGAGGGATATGAGATTAGCAGTAGAGACTCATATCTTGCTAACAGAGAAAAGGGAGGCAGTAGAAGATGGCGAGAGTATGGATGCGCTAACCATGGCGAACGGGAGAAAAGTGCAAATGATGGCAGGGTAACAAGGACGACAAGTGAAAGCAGGCATTGGCACAAGACCATAGAAGAGAGGTCAAGCTCAGAGGAGGAGCAGGAGGTGGAGAGGAGAAGAGAGCGGCCCCACCGAAGAGCCCCACAGCGTAGCCAAAGTCTCAGCAGCAGCAGCAGTGGGGCTTCAACCCGGGATAGGTCAAGGCACGTGGCAGCAGGTAACATCCTGAACTGCAGCCAACTCCAGTCTGCAGAGGGAACACTTCCAAAGCTGTGCTCGCAACCTCTCTGTGTACATCTGCTCCTCTCATTTTCCCTCACTCATCACCTAAATCTGGACAAATGTGGGTTTTAGAGGTGACTTGGGGACTCTCTTACTGAAGTGGGACATTTTCCTGTTCGTATCTATATTTCCAGTAATCTTGAAATAATCTTCAGTGTGTGCTTTCATTCTCATTTTCATCATCATTCTTCCAGCCCTAATGTAGTGATGGAATAAGTTCTATGGGAGGCTCTTTCAAAACAATCTAGCAACATATCTGTACATGTTGCATCCTCTCATCGCTTGGTGTGATTCAGTTGTTTTGTTTTTCAGCCTCTGTTTCAATGCACTTGTGTGATTCATCTCTGATTTTCATGTTTTATGGGGGGGGGGGGTTGTGTCCTTGTAATCGTAGTCACAACATTTGCTTTAATTTGACACTATCAAACCTCACCCTCAGGCGCGTCATTGCAACCACAGCTGGGTGAGGAAAGGTTAGACCTGGGCGAGCTGCAGCAGGTCCTACGGGATGAAGAACTGGCTCGCAAGCTGCAGGAGGAAGAGGAAAAGCTGTTGAGGAGGGTAAGAGACACAAGAGTTTATCATGACACACTATCATTTAGGAATGAAAGAGAAAGAACAGAAGATCAGTTTTTCTCTTCATTCTTTTCTTCTGACTTTTACTGTGTTGTTTTGACAGAACTCTCCGCCTTCTCCATGCACTTCTTACCCAGAGGGAGACTTCAGAGTAGCACAAGTGGCGCAGGATGAGGTACAGTGATGAACTGAATTCTGTACCCATGTATCTCACGCTTAACATCCACCTGTGGAATGATCTATTGTTGTGTTTTTGGGCTAGGAAATTGCGCATTTTATGCAAAAACAGGAAATTAAGGCAAAGCGTCGATCTCGTGAGCTAGAAGGGCCGGCATCATGGCACGACCACAGAGCGATGATGAGCCATCATGAAAGACGAGCTGCAAAAGACAGACAGGTAAATGTGTTGTACATACTAAAAAAAATGCATCTAAACAGTGAGAAATCCACTTTACTCTTTGCTGCTGAAGTTCTTGCATTTGTTTTAATCAGCGTTAGTGTTGTTGTTTTCATCTGCTGCATTTTATTAAAACAAGGTGAAGAAATGAGTGAGACGTCTGTGTCTGCTGCCTTAGGTTCAGCGAGAGAGGCTTGACTCTGAGGGCCTTCCTTCCCCCACTGAGGACTGCTCTCCAGAGAACCAGCCACCCAGCCCTACCTCCACTATACCGTAAATGTCTCTACATGAATATGCATGAAACTGATGAATGTCTGTATTCTTATGATATTTCTTTCTTGTGCTTTATATGCTGACTTACAACTACTGTGTTTACAGACAAGCCCAGCAGATCAGAAACATCGCAGAAGAGCTGGACCCAACCTTCCAGGCCAGGAGGCAAGGCACAGAGAGCCTCAGAGCAGAGAGACAAACAGGTACTTTAAAGAGGGAAAATAGCACTCGAAGTGAAGCTGTTAAAACAATAGCTAGATACTCACTTCCTTTTTCCTCCAACATAGGTCCAACCTGTCAGTCACTTCCCATCTCGCAATCTGGCTTACATGACTTCCTCGAGGAGCCTACTTTCATCCCACCCACAAAACGGCAAATGGACAAATCTGTGCGTACTAAACCCAAAGAGAAGAAGGAAAATTGCAAGCAACAATAACCTTAACGTATTGTGCTGTTGGAGTTCCTATATATAAAACACTAAAAAAAGAGTTCAGCCACAGAATTCTCATTGCTTATTACTTTAAAATTACAGTTGAGCTGAAAATTACAAGAATTGACTTCTCTCAACCAGCCACCCCTGCTAGCACTTTAGACCAGTGGAATAAATAGATAAAATTGAGAGAAGTGGCATTTTAAAATATTTCCTGTTTAAATTAATTATGACAACACTTTGTTCTCATGCCTTTATCATTTGCAAAGGGAAGTTTAGGTTTATTGAAGTATTGTTTGAATTCCTCAGTGTTAACGAGTGTCTAATTTAAACCGTATACCTTTTTTTATTATATTTGTAACTTGTATTTGTTTCTGTTTAGTTAAGCAGTATACTGTTGATATCAATTAAAAAAACAAGAAGTTACTGTAATAGCCCTTGACCCTGAGTGACGCGCTTTACGGACAAGCTACTTTGAGACATCCGTTTATGGAGTGTCTGCCAACTTTGTGTCAAATCAGTCTGGCAGGACACCAACAAGGTTTACAATAGTACAATGACAATCAAATGATGTTTAACTTTCATTAAATGGAAATCCTAATTGTTGGGAAAAAAAGTTGCCACCATTATTAAAAAATAAATTAAATTAATTGTTTTGTAATGTCCAGATGCAAATATATCCTTTGAGGACAGTATATATAATAAATTAATCTAAGCTTCTCACAGTCATTCACATCTGACACTAAAGACCGTCCCTGAACTGAGACGAGGTTTAGGTCTCCCGCTGTATATGACCACTTGTTATCAGCCAGCTTCATTTACTGAGTGAAGACTGTGAGATGCAGTTGAAAGCTCCTGAAAGCTTGTAAGTAGATTTTAAGGTTGGATTATTTGGTACATATCCAACTCATGTTTTTGTATATTTTGACAGGTTTTTATCAGTCCAGAGACAATTATGATGCCAGTTAACACTCATCGTACAGAATCCAACAGATTTGATTTTTTTTTTCACTCATGTAACTATTCATTTGTCTCAGTTTTTGTCTTTTGTTTGTGTTCTGAATGGTCATATTACGCTCAAGTTTAAAACACTCTTTTTGTTGTTGTTGGTTTTTTTTTTACAAATTAAATATGCCACTGCTTAGGTGGACCACTATGAATGCAATTCTTCTGTATGAAAGTGTAACAAATAAAAAAAAAAATAATTAAAAAAACAAGTATGAAAATGCATTTTTATTGGCTATTTAAAAAGTTATAAAAGCACCATAGACACAAAAGAGGAGACCTTATTAAAACAATCAGAGGAAGATAATAAATTAAACAATTCAGAAATGTGTAGAAATAATCAGGTAACAGTTGCCAGGTGAAACAAAGTGCTACAGTTAAATGTTACTGTATGACTTATAATCTACTGTAAGTCCTCGAGGCGGCATCTGTGAACTTTGTGGTCTTTCAACAGACTGCTTGAGTAGTGACTCATGCACTCGCTGATACATTACTATAGGTGTGGGCTTTTCACATTTTCACCCTAAGCCCACACAGCACATTTCTCAAATGTTCCGCTTCAGAACAAAGCTACGCTTGCTACAGTACAGAAAAGACGTGTTTTTGAAAAAGTTCCACTTGGTCTGGTCTTGCTGCCCACTCCATTGTGCTAAAAGATAAACAAAAAACCATTAGGAGTCCAGGATTTCCTGGGGGGGTTCATGACCCTAAAGCTTAAATTTAATATCTTGTTTGCCTCATATATTTGCTGTGTATCTGGGCATTTGTCCTAAGGAATTCCCATGACTCACTTAATAGGAATCTCAAAGATCTATGCCTAACACATGACTAATCCCATTATCTTAGAGTTCATCTGCTCCACCTGGGATACCCAGTGTGTTGCCCAACTCTTGCTCAAGAGGTATGTCTCAACTTGTTGAAGGAGCGCTGTTGTACCCTAACAAAGTGTGCCTCACTAAAAAAGATTGCAGTATTGTAGGTATATGTATTGCACTCCACTGTAGACTCTTTGGCACTTTAACTTAACATGTTGTAGAATTACCTATTGATCAAAAGGGAAACTACCTTCAATTAACTTAACACCAGTGAAGCAATAGTAGGAAAGCCCATAGTTCCTGGTAATGTAGGGTGGAAGCGGTCATACATAAACCTGCATTTCAACTGAACTGACCTTTGTTTCCAATCGTACACAGAGGTGTTTTCTTTGTGCGCTACAATCTTTGCAATTTATCACATTTATCAATTAGTCAACATCTATAGACATATTTAAATAATACACCAAAACATTAAAAAAAAGTAACATTCTTTCCCTGATACATCATGTCTCATCACATAAAATAATGTTTCAGATTGGTCTAGTTTGGGTCCTGCAACATAGCCATGTTATAAATTTACAATTTCACCCCTACATGGTAACTAGGTTAGACATGAGAGCCTGAAAAAAACCCAGAATCTATTTCTGATTGATATGTGGGTTCAGCTGTAGACATGAGTAAAACCTGTCAGACACAGCTGAACACCCTCCTGCACTGTACATTCAGCCTAGCCTGCTTTACCGCTCAGGCATGCAAATATTAGAGCAGTGAAACTCATTCCCACTCACACACACTACAGTGCTATCTCACAAAATCCACTGGCCCAAATCCAACTGATTTGTTTGAAAGTGATTTGAAATAAGTTAAAAAATAAAGGTTTCCAATGGTTTTCTACAGGCTATGTTTTTTTAATTCATGTCATTTTACTAACTTAATACAATAACTCAAAACTTTCAATGGCCATTTTAGGACTACTTTATCTTTCAAGCTTAGCTGAAAGGGAAAAAACACAGTCTCACTGCCTGCTATAATTTACATGATGAATAGGCTGTTGTCAGTCCACTTTGTTTTTTTCCCCCTCAGAATTCCCCTTCCTCCCCTGTGTATATTTACAGTATCATCCAGAGATGACTAGAATTGCATCCTGGTGTAACTGTAGAGTAAAATATTACCTTGACTCAATGTTTTCACAGTAGCTTTCATTATTCTGATAAAGAAAACAGGGTGGGTAAAAGAAAGCTGGATGACCAGTGTTTTGTTTCATTCAGTGGCACAGCAAATAAATCCATGAAAAGCTATGGCTCAGCATCACAGAGAAGGACCCCATCTTACTCAGGATATCCTTTTTCCTTCCACAGAATTCAGTAAAAGCTTGAGTGGTATTTCAGTGTGGTGGTCTAGCCGCGTCCCCTCACAGTCCCTTTGCAATGAGCTGCTCTGAGGAGTCCTTGGAGTCAAGCGACTCTGAGCTGCTGCCCTGCTCCTGCTGGGCCTCGTGGAAACTGCACTCAATTGCTATTAAAGTCCTGGGGTCATCTAAAGAGAAAAAAGAGGGCACATTTAATACTTTTTCAGTGTATTTTTGATTGGCTTGATAAACATCCTGTATTATCACCAAAATTTGTGTAACAAAGTTGGGATAACCTCTTCATAATCGATCATGAAGTAAATTACCTGTAGGGGTTCTGATGATCGGTGTTTTTGTGGTTGTCTTTTTTGTCTTCTTTCTCTTCTGGATTTTCATGCTCAAGATTATAATGATGATGATACTGAAGGCCATGAGAGCTACGCTGGTGACCACAGCTAAGAACAACGGCCAGGCCTGTTCTGTGGGATCTGATACAAAACATCAAGGAATTATAGTTGGCTTTCAATAAAAAATAAAAATTAAAGCACAAGTACACTAGATACAATAGAATCGTGTCCTACCGGCTTCCTTTGGCTTGCCCACAGTGCCGAGTGAAACATTAGCACACTTAATGTCGGTAAATGCATTTCCTTTGGCCACAATTTTTTGTTCTGGATCGGGGCACCTTTGAGAAGAAAAAACAGGGACAGAAGAATTACAGTGAGTCTTTATCAAAACTGTGAGTTAGTACATCAGTAAAACATGGCTTAAAGAACAGATGCTATCATCAGAGCAGGGTGTATCTCACTTGGTACTCCAGGGTTTACACTTCTGGTGAATCTGGTCATTGAAGGTTCCATCTGGACATGGTCTGCAAGAACCTGTGCAGACAGTCATTCAGTTCATTCAGTTGGCTTGGCACACTGTATGTGTGTATGTGCCCAAATCATGTACTTATTGTAAATTGACTTACGTTTCTCTGTAGGCTCCTGACCTTTGTTACACCTCTCAATACAGAAGGTACAGTGGTCATCACCACAGGTGAGTCCTTCTTTACAGCCACACTTTGTGTCAGTTGTGGCTGTGCATTCTTGCAATTGGACTTGAGCACCTACCCATACAAAGAGATGTCATTTTACAAAATATAGCTTGTAATAAACTGCTGAACAAGTGTCTCATGCAGTCTTGTGACCAGTGGGATCTGTTAACATACCTACACACTGTGTGCACCTGGCACACCTGTAGTCTTTAGGTTTCACTGTAAATGTCTTGGGCTCACAAGGAGTACAAAGATCTCTTGGGTTTCGACCACATTCCTTGACCAGGCGGTTTCCTGTAGACACCAATAGCACATCAGCTCTTTCCATAATGTAACTTTATATATATGACTTTCCCACTCAAAGCTTTTAAAGTTGAAATGCAGCACAGGAAAGCTTGGAGGAACTTTTTGAAGGAACAAAAAGTGTTATGGATAACAGCTCTTGCAACTTAATTAATATTATTATTATTATATAATTAATGTAACAACTCTTATTATTTCATTTATCAGTCAGTCTTCCAAGCATTTTCTCTTTGTTGTGGTATTAACTGAAAAACCACTGAAACTATATTTGGTTACAAGCAACCACCACGGAGGAACTGCTCAAGGGCTGGAATATGATTCGAGCAGATGAGAGCACATACAGCTAAGAAGGTTTTTTAATGTATTAGATACTAAACAGGATAACTTCAGCTCTAGAGGTCTGAGACATGCTAACGTTAACATATTTGGATTATAATTGAGTTTATGTGAAAACTAAACAGTGGGAATTTTTCCTTCAAAAAGTGTTTTATTAAAAATACTGCTGTTTTTATTTAGATGCTTTATACATACATTAAGTATATTGACTTGTAAAGCCTTTAAAAGAAAATAGTCTTCTAAACTAACAGCACATTTCAATTCAAAATCATGGAGTTGTAATGGTTATTGTCTCTTTTATTACTTACCAGGAAAACATTTTTGACAGCAAACATCATCTCCCCTTGGAAACCATGACATGCAGCCGCTGTCAGTCTGTCCAATGCTGCACAAACAGCCCTGCAGCAGCAGAGAGAGACCCATTGCCCACAGGATCACAGCCATACTGTTGTCAGTCAGCCTTGGTGTTACGGATGAGACTGCCACCTCAGGAAAGATGTGAAGTAATCCAATCCAGGAAATATCCCAGGTACCTAATTTACTTGTTAAAAGAGCACTTTTTCTGTGTGTGTAGTCTAAATTACATGAACATCCTTGACATTCTTCTTAAGTTCAAGCCACTCAGCAGTAATGTTATGGGATTGAAAAATGAGTGATGTCATGTGAAGAAATCTCTCTGTGCTGTAGCTCCAGTGCTCTCAAACACGTAACTCACCACACAGCCAGCTGAGCATGCTATTCATACTTCACTTTTTTTTTTTTTCATCGGGTGGGGGGGGGCGTGACCTACTACGATTTCAACCACAACAATATGAAAGCGTGTAAATGGCTGTCACAAATGGAAAATACAATCTTTAATAAGTTTGTATTTCCTTTTGAGATAAAAAAAGATAGAGCTTATTTCCTTCAGTGATAGTGACGTACAAGACTAGAAATTGGTCAAAAATCAAGATGTCAAGATATGTGAGGTTTCTAGAAGTAGAAGCAAAAGCGTGACAAAGAGATCACGTTCCATATCTCTGTTCTCTTTCTCTAGCTCAGGGCTGCTTTCATGCCACCAGCTGTGCCTGAATAGACCCACTGATCATGTTTGTTTGTTCTGCTGGTGGATTACTGTTGTCCTTATGTTGCAGCTATCAAATCAGTTCCACTTTGTAAGTTTGAAAGATGACTACTTACAAGTATTTGGAGCATCTCCTTGGCAGCACAGTCTGTAACCATTAGATTACAACATGCTCTTGTTAATGTTGAGACCATGCTGCACTTGTTCCAACCTGTCCAGATTTAGGAACTGCAGTAAAAACAGCAGTTAGTTTTACTGTAATTTCAACTCAGTGCTGCATACCTGCAGAACACAGTTCCACAGCCACAGCTCCTGTGTGTCAGTGCAAACTAGTCCGCCATAAATCAGTTTCTCACTACATGTATTACTGCAGCTTTTCAAGTATTTTTTGAGTACATTTTAGAATCAATTAGTAAACATTTTACTAATGCAAATAAATAATGCATTTACCAACCAGAATGAAATGTCAGAGATTTTTAGCTCTTTTACAGTTGCCAAATGTCAGAGCCGTATTTGTACTGGAGGGGTTTTACTTATTGCACCTCAGTAAAAGCTAAGGGAAGTAAGTATACTTTTACTTCTAATCTTCCTTGCCTCTTTGTTGTGTAAATAGCAGTGTGGTTTATTTGCATTTAATTTGATTGGGTTTGAACTGCATGGCGTGTTAAACAAAGCTTACACTGATGTCATTGTGATGGGGGACTTTCCTGCTTATGTTTTACTATCATTGTCTCAGAGGAAACAATAAAGATTATTCATTAATTTATAACTGCGAAATTTGGTTTTCTTCCGGCAACATTAAGTATCTTGATTCTAATTTTATAGGAGATATCATATTATTTGGAATGAAGGAAGTATCATTGTTATTGAGGCCATGAATCACACTGATGAGTCAGGTTAGAAAACACATATGATTTGCTCCCGCAGAGTCACGAGCTTTTGTCAAAGGGCACTGAAAAGTACAAAATTTTCCCCTCTTTGTTCTAATCACCTGCTAAAATTAAGTGTGTGGCTGGCCATTAACGCTTTAATTTCCCTATGACAGAACCCACCGCAATACCAGTGGCAGGGAAACCGAAACAAAAAGCGCAGGGTGACTAATTTACTATGCTAAAGTGAAAGTGGGGCTTCCAAAAGGTTATTTGTTTATCAGTGTCTTTGGGTGAATTATCTTTAGTGTGTGCATTCCCAAAACAAGCTCATGGGGTGTATTTCCTTCGAAAGGGGAACTGATATTTCCTTACAGTAAGTCCTTTGACTTTTGAAAAATGGGAAATTTGCTGACTAATGATGAGAGAGTCGGTGACTACACACGAAGACGGTGCATCTCGTCCACTGACTAAGCCTCAGTTCACAATGTAAAAAAAAAGGTAATATAACTAAAGCACATAAATACCACAAGATCTCCCTGCTGCGTCATGCCTATAATCATGATCATATGATACTTGAATGACATTTGGCGCATTACGCCTTTGACATTCTTGTGCATCAGTCTCAGCCTACTAGGATTCGCCTACCCTGAGAGAATACGCGGGCCACCTGAGGCTGTGATGTCAAAAGTAAGCAGCTCATCAGCCTACACAGCCCTGGCCAAGAAACACCTCCCACACTTACCCCTTTCAACCGCCCCCTAAATTCAGCTATGAAACACAGTAAACCCCGATAGCTAAATTAACATACTGTCTTGGGAAATACATTTGAGTTGTTCGGTAAGTCGAATAGTAATGCTATTCATTCTGCTGGTAAGTGTGTGTGTGTGTGTGTGTGTGTGAGGGTGTATATGCATGTAGGCTGACAGTGAGCGTCAAACTGCAACTTTGTTAGTTGTGACAGAAGTCAGTGTCAATGTGGGACTACATGCTTTCACTTCATCAAATGCTCAGTATTATAATATTACGCAGGCGATCATAGATCATTGTGCTCTTTTGGGGGCTGCTTCTTTCGTAGGGTACTTTTTAATCCGCCTCTGCAGGCGAGGGAGTATAACCCTTAAGCATCATTTCCTTCCTGACAAAGTTGTTACAACACATCCCCTTATGTGGGGGATGGTGCAGCGTCACCATCGAACAACAGTGTCTTCAAGCATCTGTGGTTGGTGGGTCAAGCAGACTGGGGGTCTGTATGCGTTTAGTATGCAGTTGAGCCTGTTGTAAATGCGTCAGCCCACTTGGAAAGTACACGCAGAAGCGCTGGTGCTCGGAAGTTCCACTCAGGGGTGTTAACTGTTAAGGCTGACACATTTGGTGTTGCGGTGATATTATACATCTTAAAAATTGATCTGCTTTTTTTTTTTTTTTTTAGCCATCTACTTGACGAGTGAGCAGTGATGATCAAATAGACTTCTTGAAAAATGACCATCTACTTGATTATGTCAGTAAAATGCTGATTCAAATTGTCACTTATTACCTGAACTCATTTAATACATTTTCTATATCAAAGTTTTAAGTAGGTTAAGGACTAAATTACACATAAATGTCTCCATCTAGTGGTCTTGCTAAACAAGAGAATTATATTTTAGGATGAGACATTTCAGTTAATAAAATGCTTTAGGTGATTATCACGGAAAATTCAGACAAAATGCTTAACATATATATTTTTATTCATATATATAATAAATTTCTATTTACAATTTATTCTTCTTTTGTAAAGAAACAAAATTAAAGAGAAAACTTTGATTGCAAACAGTGTTTCATACTAAAGGGAGGGAGAAACAAAATGGAAAAGTGCTCATAAAACTAGTGTCTGTGTGTTATTTCCCTCTTGTAACCATATTTTAGGTAGATACAACAGGGATTTACCATTGTTTTGCAAGGAGATCAGAATCTGAAGGCCAGGATTCCCCTTGAAGTCACTTTGTAATAATAAAATGAGAAGTGCCAGATGATAATCATAAAGACATCTACATCATAGACAGCTCCTACATTAAGAAATATCGACCACACATTGTGAGGCTTTGGCTTTTATCGCACTGACTTTTATCGAAGCTCACGCTCGCTACGAAGGAGACAACCTTGATGCTTTCAGCAACCTGGTTTATCTCATGTCAACGCTTTGAGTTTGCGTTCACAGCTGTGGTGGGTGTCCACTGTTTGCAATCCTGTTTGTAAGTTGATTTGCTTACTCAACCAAAGAGTAATGAATGTCAGTGTTTAATCACTGACAGGAATAATGATACATTCGACAAAGCACAGCTAGGACAGTGGAAACTGGCCACTGATTCACAAAAGGGTGATGTCTGATTGTCTGTCAGTCAGCCGCAGTAGACAAAGTATGACACCATCAATGCAACATGATCACATAAATAACATCACAAAAATCATCCAGTGTACGGATTCTTCCTTTCGAACATTGGCAAGAGGTAACTCCTCCTCGCAATAATGGTAATACTTTAAACAAAATGTATTAATAAAATTTCTTTTCTTTAAAGCAGTTGAGACAGTCATGCAATATGCAGCCTAGTTAAACTAATGGCTGGCTACAGGGCCTCCCTATGAAGTTGAAGAAATCCACGAATCGTGAACTGGTCAAGGTTAGCGTTTTAGTAGTTGGCAGGTAAGAGCTTAGATACGCCAGTGGCAGTGCCACATTACAATGGAAATGGGGCCAGAGGTTTGGTGTAACGTGCTAAATTGTATCAGTACGCACAGATACGAGTCAGGAGATCGATTCCAAGTTCTAGGCCCAGAGAAAGTTCCTAAGTGCGGGCTGTAGTTGTCGGTCTGGGTCTGGGGGATTGAGATCCAGGCCCAGCCAGCTTAAAGGTCTTGCAGAACAGAAAATATCCTAGGTAGAGCACACACTCCCGAGAATGTCTGCGTGGCAGCTTTAAAGAATCACCACACTGAATACCACTCACGTTTCACAAACTGTACACGTCACGTCAATACAAAAGAGGGTTTTCAGCCACGGAGGACCCGTGGTTGTGTGTGTGAGAGGACTCTCTCCTGTTGTGCGCTTGCTGCCTGTATTCCTTTGCTTAGACATCAGAGGGATAGACAGGTAGCAGGAGGGATAGGCAGAGGGCCAGTCAGTGTGTACATCCTGAACTTAGAGACAGTCAGAGGCAAAGGATTGACAGGAAGGAGAGAAGGGGGTGACAGGGGTTCGGGGAGAACTGTTTTGTGCTCGATGAGTTTTAAAGGCACTGTCCTGTCACATGATGTCAACAAAGAACTCACAGGGATTGCCCATAGCATGCTGGAAGGACTGGCGACTGGCGGTGAGCTCAGGAGGAACGGCTGCTAACTCTCTCCCAGGAGGGGCTCCGGGGGGCGTGCTGCTGCTGACCGAGGTCTTGGGGGCCAGTCGGGCCAGACAATACGGAGGAGGCAAGCCTGGGGGGCCATAGGAGGAGGCATGGCTTCGCTCGCTGTGGGCACACGAGCCTGGCCCTGGCTGGGTGAAGGGAGCGTGGCTGTAGGTGAAGGAAGGGTGGCTGTTCTGCGAGAGAGAGTGGCTCCTGTGTGACTGACTGTGACTGAGACTTGATCGGGCATGACTGTGACTGGAGACGGCGTGGCTGTGATGGCTCATTTGGCTGGCGGACCTGTCACCGCGCCTCCCTCCATGGACGCGGGGCTCTGATTCGCTGCATGTTGACTTTTGACCCTTCTCCTGTGGGGAGGAGCGTCTACCTTTGCCTGCGCTGGGGTTGGATCCACTGCTTCGGCTTCCTGTTGAGAAAGAAAAACACAGAACTTTTAGCTTGGCCTTTTAGAGTACAGATACATTTAACCAGAAGTACACAGTCAGCGGCTCCAACTCCATCAGCTGGAGCTGATTTAGACCACCTGACTTTGCTACTGATTAATATGAGTGGGTCACACATTAAACAAAAAATACTGTAAAGCTTGACAAGTTCCAACAGACAAAATACATCACATGACATGTTATTAAGTAGAGAATCTTGTGCAATACACAGTAAAATGCATTAATGCTATTAAATACATAACTGCACTTTGTTTAAGGTGTGAAAAGATATTTTCTTAAGCATTCTAGCAAGAGTCAACAGTCAAGGGCAAACATGATTATCTCAAAGATTTCTTCCCCAAGTTCCACCTACAGCAACTAACACCATGGGCTTCATCTGATATTCATACAAACACTGAAACGTTCACATATTATAAATGTAAACATGATACACCTTCATCAGAAAGATACTACGACACAGCACTTAGTGGATAATAGGAACAGCATAACAGATTTGCTTTAAAAAATATTATATTGTCAATTTTGTTTTAAAAGTAGGTTAGTGTCAAGTCTCAATGCTGGTAATGAACACTGGTGGCATCATACTGATAGAGGTGTACAACACGGTTACAAAATTTAAATATCACACGCCTCCCCCTTCCGCAATGAGCCCAACAGTACTGGGTAAAGTGGTGCATGATCGCCCCCTATCAGTGAGAATGATAGCACAAGCCTCGGAGTGATTATCCTGCATCATGCACCTCCCAGCACAGTACGAATGCATGCCTAGAGGTGCAGAGAGGGAGAATGGGCTGTCAGGAGAGTCACACACAAGATACACACTGAACGAATAAAGACGCATGGGACGGGCGGAGGGAAAAAAACAAAAAAAAAACAAACCTTAAAGCCACAGTATGATAGGTGAAAATGTCGAGTAGAAGCGATAGAGAGGAGGAATAGAATAAGATGAGGATGATGAATGGTGAGATAGAGAGAGAGAAGAGAAAGAGAGAAGCAGTGGAGGAGAGGGGGATTAGCAGGCTTACCGGTTCCCCCAGTGTCCTGGGACTACCTCCTCCTTCAGTCTACCGTTGCCCAGCAGAAACAAGGAACAGGGAACAACAGAATTACACACACCTCCCAGCCAGCCCTTCCTGCACCACCTAATGTACCCTACAACTGTACATCTGGCCTTTATGGTCATAACTAATAATACACCCACAGCTGTTTTCCTTATCATCCAATTCAATCCAAATTCTTCAAGTTATGCAGAAACTGTTCCTCAACAATGCAAAAAAAACAACAAAAAACGCAGACATGCACTCATTCAAATAAGCAGGCAGGCACATAATTACCCACAAACACTTCTTTGCAACTGCCAAAAGAGACAACACTACAAATTGAGCGTATAAAAAATGCATCACATGGCTATTCTTATCTTAGTTATCTCTGTCCTTCCAAGTTTCCAAGGTTGCAGATTAACCAAGTGAAAGAGTGACAACCATGGACATGACGATGTCCGGATGAATCAAAACAATGAAAAATAGACTGATAGATGGTAACATAAAACTTACCATTATCCGTCTGGCCTGCCTGGTCTAAAATATATATGTCAAGCACATTATCACAGCCACCCACTTATGTAATGTACACACTGCCCTGGTTCTCCACTCTCCCTCAATGCAGATATTAAAAAAAAAAACATGCAGCAGCAACACAAAGCACGAGCACGCTCTGATTCAAAATGAAAACAAAAGATCATTCGAGAATTGATGAAGAGGGATGGACTCAATGTTGATCATTTCAAGCTGGCGATTTTCAATCACATGGTTGATCAGATTTTTTTTTTTTGTTTGTACACACCCAGTACTGCAGAGCTGTCCGCTGCATGACTCAAGATGCTCATGATTGACCTTGACAATACAGGACGCGTTTTAGAATACACATATTCACTTATTACAAATGCAATCCAATGACTATTCCTGCCAGTGAGTCAGAAACGCTAAGATTAGCATGAGTCAGACACTTGTTAATACTGACATCATATGTCAGGAATATTTAGAATAGGGAGAATGTCATGTTGCATGTTGAGTCAAATTAACGCATTAATTAATGAAAGGCTGATGGAAAACTCAAAGGCCCATTTTGCCACTCCTTTTCATTGCTTACCCTCGCTGTGTTGGCTGCCTGCGCTCCCACTGTGGAAACTGTGGCATGGGTCTGAGTATCCTGGTGGGAAGCTGGGAGGTGCGGAGGGAAAGGGAGGGTAGGGGAATGGCTGCCCGCCCAGGGGCCAGGGGTTGTTGGGAGGTGGGAGTGGTGCCAGAGTGTCCTGCTCAGACCCTCCACCGCTGGATCCTTCATTTAAATTGAGTGATGCCATGTCTTATTGGAGAGAAAACAGAGCCAGAAAGGCAGGGATTTAGTACAACCCTTCCATTTATGAAAAAAGCAGTACACATGGAGTTGCATTATTGACACACTAAGAGAAGTGGTTGTACTTTGGCAGAGGTCCCCGAAGGTATAGTAGCACTGCTCGGAGAAGGTGATCTTGTTGACAGTGTGTCTCAGGTAGCCATGTTTCAGCAGACTGCTCGCGTACTTCCTCGCATCCCGCCGGTCCTTGAATCCTTCTACTCTAGAGTAAAGCCAGTCCACCACGTCAGCACCTGACACAGCAACAAACACACACACAGCCAGACATGAAGTCTCTTGCTCTAATGTGTTGAACAGATGCTAAAAATAATGTCAATATACATAACAACCACAGTGGCCACATGTGGACAAGCAGCACAATGTTGGAAAAACTCTGAATAAAGTTGGCGGAGTTAATGTCAAAACTATGCACGATACTTTGACGGCCTCAGACTTTGATTATGTGGTTATAAAAAAAAACTAAAAACTTGTATAAATGAGACGCGATTTCTTGTATTTAGGAACAATAAACAATCTCAAAGAAATTTCTTTAAGGATTTGAGAAATGCTAGTAAGTGATTACAAATTTTACAAACATATAGATTTCTTTATTCTTCTTATCATTATTTTTATAGTAATTAGAATTACTGGGGTAATATTTATTCTAGACGTCACCCAGATTGAGAGCAGTATGTTTATCACAAAGATCTACGTATCTATCCAACCTACGCACATTACTTACAGTAAATCACATTATAAAATCTCTAAATCTTAGTCTACATGAAACATGAAAAGTTTTGCTTTGAGCTCTGTGTGTGCCCACACGGCTCAGCTCTTTCTCACCAATGACAGCATTAGCGATGGTTATCTTCAACCACATCCTGTCTCGGATCTCGAGGCCAGAGTCAGGCAGCTGCATCACCTTGACGATGGTAGCCATGTCTGTTTTACTCGCAGATAGAGGCAAGTCATCAAACTCTGGGATGGGAGAGGAGTTTGTGAGAAAACATTGACAAGCGTAACTTTTCAATTATTTAAATGTTGTAATTGTATCATAATTACCACAGAATTGATGTTTCATAGTGTGTGATGGAGGTGGTGGTTGGTTGTCTTTACCATAGTGTGGGTACGGTCCAGTCAAGGCGGTGGTGTGTGAAATCCAGGCAGCAGGGTCAATAGGCCTCACTGGCTCAGCTGAACAAATATAACAAATAAGGCAACTTTGATCAAATATATAGTTTAAACATCATCCAGCTCAAACCTGCTCGAGGACATCAGTCACGTTGCTCCAAATGTGCTTTAAAAAGGTTTGATCTGGTAAAATATGTATTTGAGAAGAAAAATTATATAAGCATATATGTGACTGCAATATAGCACTAGTGTCTGTCTTACCACGAGGGATGGTGAAGTAGCTTCGTGGAGACGGGTCCCAACATTTGGCAACAGTAAGACTAATAGGACTGGAGAAGAAACAAATAGAAAATCTGTTTACATAGACACCTTTTAACCCTTTATAGAGCAAGTGACTATTTTTGATCATTTCCGCAAGTGAAAAATTGTGAAAAATGTAACAATGAAAATAAAGTTTTGTTACGTCCTCCAATAACACTCTAAGGTTGAATTTTTGAATTTCAAAGTATTTCAATGAGTGCCCTATAAAGGGTTAAAGAGCAAAGACATAGGAGCTAAGTTTGATTGAAATAAACAATAGATCAAGAGTGAAGAGATAACTGTCCACTACATAACAGTGACGACATTACTTTGTGTCACAAGGTGTGTGAATTTGCTGACATTTTTCAGCTCTACTGTTTCCATCATCAGCTCAAAGATTATGTCAGTGGTTTCAAGCGGAAAGTATGACAAGTCCCTAAATGACACCACAAGATAATCTGCATATTACTTCTGTAGAGTATTAATGTGTACATTACTGCATGTACTGTATAAGCTTGTTCTGAACTCTTATAACCATTAGGAGAGAGAGGTAGGAAAGTAGCTGATACCTACTCAGAAATTCACCAGGCCTCTTTTAGAAAAACTCAGAAAAGGAGTCTGAAAATTCACCAAATCTACTGTAGCAACAAACAGACTGTTTTGGCAACAAAGGATAAACTGTAGTTACATGCTTGTAGTCAACAGTCATGATTTTCTCCATGGGCTTTCCTCTAATTCTTTAAATCCTCTGAATACCCAAACAGCACCCCATCTGATTTAAGCATTAGCCTGAAGTGTAAGATTACACCCTACAGTACAGTAAGTTATGCTCTCAATGTGATAATCTTCTGCAGCAGACTTAAATAATCACAATGCTCAGTGGTTAGAGGCAGCTGTACGTTCTCACCCAGTCTTGGAAACAATCTCTCTGAGGATCCTCACAGCGTCGTCATTGCTCATGTTCTCAAAGTTTACATCATTCACCTGTTTGGCGGACAACAAAATATGTAATTAACTCATTATATTAAAGTAGATTACATGATGATGCAAAGTTTTTATGACAAGAATAATATCATTATGAAGCTCTGCAGAAGGCCCAAATGTGTCTACACACTTGTACTATATGCACTCATATCTGCAAGCCTTTAAATGCCTGCAAATGCTAATCTGCTTTCTATGGGAAATGGTCAACAATCTAAAACCTATACTGTGAATGTTGGGGAAATAACAAATTGTAATCAGCCATCGTCGTGTTTTATAGTGGGTGTAGCCGTAGCGCTCTGCTGCACAGAGATGAAAAGAGAGGCAATAACAGGAAGGAAAAGGAGCGGCAGAATTACAACTTTTACAAAAGAGCCTCGTAATGTAAGTGTATACAACACTGAGGTTTTTAATAGGCTGCAAAACCTCAGATGAGAACACAGTCTCTCATCTTCTCATCTCTTTATGTCATGTTCAGCTTTCACACTGTTCGAACAGCAGCAGCAGAGGTGTTTTCATTACGCAAAAAAGGAGCATCTTGAGGTGTACCTGGAGGAGCATGTCTCCGGGTTCTATTCTTCCATCAGCAGCCACAGCTCCTCCTTTCATGATAGAGCCAATGTAAATGCCGCCGTCGCCCCGGTCGTTACTCTGACCAACAATACTGATACCCAAAAAATTGTACTTCTCTGTCAGGGAGAAAAGCAGATATTTAGTAAAAGCACAGTATCAGGTTTGAAAAAAAATTATAATAGTTATATTTGTGCATTAATACTTATATATATATGTATTCATATATACAAATAAAAATAAATCATAGTGTCAGATTTACCCATGTTGAGTGTGACGGTGATGATGTTGAGGCTCATGGTGGAGTCTGTGATACTGCTGAAGGATGAAGACTGGAAAGGCAGGAAGAGGATACAGTAAGTAAAGCAGAAACAGTGAAGGTGGCATAAAGTCTACATCATTAGGCCGTCTCGTCTGTTTCTGATTCCAGCAGGGGCAGCGATGTGTCTCGGAGGTGCTCACCCGGTCTATTTTGGCCACTTTGTGCCTCCGTCTGCGGCGCTTGTGTCTGCGCATGAGCTGTGAAGAAGAACTCTGTTCTGTGGAGCTACTGAGCCTGAAACATGAAAGGAAGAAAGAGAAGACAAGGATAGGATATTAGAATATTAGGGTATATACAGGAGGTAGGTAAAAATACAGTTAAGAAAATATAAGAGTGTTTTACATTACAGAACAATCAAAGTAATTTGTCACTTTGTTAGCTGATGTTTGTAGTGCTGTTAAGCCTATTTCCTGTTGCGTGCTGCATCCACAACACAACAACCAGAAGTTGCTTTATGTTGCTTTGAAAAAGGTTAACATACACTAAATACACTAATGCTGCTAATTGGTATTTAACTCATTATGACTCACTCACTTCTGCATCTAACTGTGATTTCAAGTAATTGCTGGAGAATCAGCTATCAATCAAATCAATCATCAATCAATCAAATGGTGAGTTGATTAATCAATGCGTTGACTGAAAGAAAATTAATCAACTATTTTCAAAACTGATTAATCATTCAAGCCATTCATTAAGCAAAAATGCCAAATATGCCTTAATTTTGGCTTCACGATTGTGACGGTTTTTGGCTTTGCATGTCTTTTATATCTTTGTAAATGAAAATGTCTTTGGTTTTGCACTATTGAACTGGCAAAACAAGCCGTATGAATACACCACCTTGGGCTGTGGGAAACTGTGACAGGCTTGTTTTACTCATTTCAGACATTATGTCATTAATAAACAGAAATTGATAATGAAAAAAATCTCACAAATCATCACAACAATCTTATTTAAACAGTTGAACTATTGTGAATTAATACTGCAGCCTTTAATGGAAAAAAAGAATACAATTTCAGAGTTTTACTAAAATGACTGCAGAGACCTTTCTGTGTTTTCTTAATGAAATACTTAATGAAATACAACAGATCATTTCAGAAATGAAACAAAAACAAAAGATCAGAGTGTCCAGATGTAGCATTATATACATTTTGCTGTGTTAGTAGTATGTTACCTGCTAGCATCCTCATCTTCCTCACTATCAACGAACGAGCTGGACTCCAGCTCACTGCTCATTACTGAGGCGCTGTCGTAACCCATTGCCGAGTCCCTTGCAGTGCGCTCTGATTTTGAGTGACCGTTGATGCGAGGGACTGGAGAGAGAAAGAGAAGAGCAGCAGTGAGTCAGATGGCAGGTCACGTTGCTCGTCTCGGGGTCAGATCAGAAGAAGACGGAGCATCCGGGGGGGGGGGGGGGACAACAGAGGAGCTTTAATCTCTGAAAATAAATAAATATACAAAAGACAGAAATAAAATAATCATACAACATTGAAAAATTAATACAGATTAACCCTTTAAGCCCTAAGCTATTTTTCAGGCCTCTGTTCCAAAATTACATACTCATAATAAATAGTCATAATAAAGGGAACACTTGTAAGTTTTGTTCAGATGTGTAAATATCAGTATATATGTTACTGGTTAAGAGTAAATGAATATGGCACTTTGTTATTGAAACAGTGTCTTACTCTACAAATCTCTGCATAAATTCAGTCCCAAAATTTGCAACAGTGTGCAACCACCCACCACAACCATCCAATCCATCTCCATACGTACATTGCCATTGAGGTGGTGCTGTCTCAGGGTAACAGCGGAATGGCTGGAAAGGTCTGATAAACCAAAGAGGGCGTGGCAGCCGGCGTATTCGCCGAGAGCAAGCAAAACATTCCAGCAATGTGGCTGTTCCCATTGCTAGCTCCGCCCAGAAGGTGCTTGTATGAAAGCTGAGCTACTGCACATAAGCACTCAATCAGCAGAGGGACATCCACTGTCAAACATATGTCCCACGCTCAGAGGACTGCCACACCAGGGAAAACAAACAAACAAAAAAAAAACATAAGAGTAGGTTCACCAAGCCAGACTGAAATCTGTGTTTTTGTGCTCTGCTCCGTCTGTGCTAGCCGCTCTCTAAAACCAAGCCTGAGCCCCAGACGGTCTCTGCCCACCGGCTGGCTGCTGACAGGCTTCGCAGCTCATCTACAATAGAAGCAGTGACAAAAATAGGGAATAAGAATAAAGATACTCTGTGAAGAGTGGGCAGGGAAAAAAAACAAGAAGTGAGTCACTTTTAAACTAGATCTGTGAAACTTTTGACACAATGGCCTTCAAAAGTTGTGACAATTTAAAGACTTCTTGTAAAAAAAAAACCAACAACAACAAAAAATATCAAGTATTGTTTATCTCTTACTAACTATGCTCCTAAAATGATGCACTCATATATAGATAAAGTCATTGTGCAAAAACTTAAATTGGCAATTTCTCTACTGGTGGGTTAACGTTATACAAACAGAATCGCTCTATAACAGCTCACAACAAGTACAATAATTCTCTCTCCTTAATGCAAAACAAAATGCCCCATTTGAACTAACTTCCAATGGAATTATCATAAAAAACCTCTGCTTTAATCTAACAACAAAATGAAATCATGTCAAAATATATGACATATTTAAATGTCAAATATTATCAATGGACATAACACAACAAATCCCTCTCACCACAGCCGACAGAGTGCCTTCATCCAACGAACAGATAAACTGAACTGAGAATCAGGAGGAAGTATTGCCTCCTCCCTCCCTCCGTCCCTCCCTCCCTCCCTCCATGGCACGCAACTATAAAGTGACTGCTAATCTCTCTCTGACCAATCACATGACAACATTTTTCCAAACCAGAGATAATATGGGATTTTGAGATGATGCGCTGTCCTCTCCCATTTCTACCTCAGGTGAAGACATCATCATTTTAATGAAAGATCGAATGCTTTTAGCAGCATCGCATCAGATAAAATGATTTTTTCTTAACGGAAGACAGTTTTACCAGATGTTTTTGCGCTTTGTTTAATACTTTAATACAAGCATAAGTGCTTTGGCTTAGCCATGTCTTCTTTGACCTCAACCTGAAATCCCAGCAGCACTGAACAGCATGATGTTTAATGCAACAGCAGTGCTTTTTTTTCTTTTTCTGGGGTATTAAATGTTCTCTGCTACAATGTCACAACTGAATATTAGAGTCTTGTCTTACAACAGATCATATCCCATAACTCCTGAACACCTTTTCACCCTACTAAAATGTTCAACTGCTGCATTATTCATCCATTCATTCTCAAACACTACAACGTAGACAGAAAATAAGAAGGGATATGTTTACCAGGGCTGAGCATTTTAACTGATCGCCGTAAAACAGCCAGCATTCAAACCGAGACAAAATCACTCGAAGCGTGTGTATAAGGTGACAGGGGAATTCCTGCTGCTCCTGATGCTGGAGGCTGCGAGGTAAAGAGGACGGGCTCCTTCTTTATATGTCTTTACATCCAGGCCATGCGACTGTGACACCAAATACTGAGCCAACATAGCCAAATTGAATTACATTATATGGGGTCTTGCTTGCTAGATTTATGAGCCATGAAACTGCTGGGAAACCAAGAGCGACCCACCCAATTCCCCTGATGCTTTTAATTAGAGCTAACAAACCAGCAGGAGAGGAAACAGAAACAGAAAAACTGTTTGTGTGTGAGAGAGAGAGTGATGGAGAAAATGAGCAATTCTCTATTTTCTGTCTTCTGAATAATTGTGTCTGTTTTGTGTTGAGGTCAGTAAACACAGAGGACAGATGCAAAGTTCATTCAGCTCGAGGTACTTCTGCATCACCCACAAAACAGCCAATGTGCAGTTGGCGCTTAGCAGCAGTGGATCTGACATGGTGAGCAACAATATGTCTTGAGCCAAGTCAAAAGCACCATCAGAAGATGCACCAGAGTGATGAAATCAAAGGATGTGATCATGCAGGTATTCTGCAAGGATTAAGTTAAATCTGTTTCTGGCATACAAGGCAGTTACAGCTCTTCCTACACCCTCAACCTGATGCTGCATTCTGCAATACTAATTGCATAATGAGCCTGGAGCACAGGATGCAAAAAGCCAGGCTTTCTGTGAAGACAAGACAAGGGGAAGACAGAGAGAGAAAGAGACAACTGGTTTTGCTGTGAGTCAAAACAACAGCAGACTGTGAGCATTGGAAGCTGCTGGTTTATTACTTCCTGCCATAAAAAACAACTAATTCAGCCAAAATGTCTGTGTGGCAAAGTCAGAATGAAGCGGATATCTCAAAAATATCAGAGATATGATTATGCTGATCACAGAACACACCTATTCCTGCAGCTCCAGTGCAGTACCAGTATACTCTGCTGTGGACAGCACAGACATGTGATGTTGGCTGACAGTCTCTCATACTGAAAACAGTCAGCAAAGGAGAGCAACTCTTAAAGGAGCAAGAAGACAGCCGTCCTCCTACCAAAGTGATTCCAATAGAAATGGCTGTAAATCGTTGGAAAGCAGATGTGTTGATAACAGTTATCAGGGGCTTTTAAAATCAGGACCCATCTTTGAGTGTAGATGGTTGCATTTATATTGCAACAATAGCAGCAGAAGACTTTCCCTTATATTTCACAAAAGACTAGTGGCTTCTGACAGGGTATAATCATCGTACAAGATTGGAGTGTGACTACCAAGTGGAAAACAGCCTCTGACCATAAACCTGAGCCGCACACAGGAAACAGAAGAAGGACAATTATTGGGCAAGACAGTGAATTCCAGAGACTTTGACATACAGTGAACTTATTTACTTATTTCTTCTTTCATTCTTTCGTCGCTCTTCTGAGAATTTGGATTTCCAGTATGTGTTTCTTGGTGTCCCATCGCTAAAGTTCAACACACACCACATGAACCCTGAGGGCCTCCCCCCCCACACACACACGTATCTGCTGTCTGTACACTTTTTGGGGGGGAGATGGGGGTGACTTGTGCAGAGTAAGAAAGTTAAGAGTTGAGTGAGAGGCACTGAAACTGCAATAACTTGAATGAAATGACAAGATAATTGCATTTTTAGCATCCATCTGTTCGTGGCTGATAATACTCACGCTCAGTTTCTCGAGCTCTTCTCCGTGCCCGCTCCCTCTCTCGCTCTCTGCGGTGGCTCAGGAGGGACTCTGTACCCGTCTCGGTGTCCAGGCCATCTCGACTGCTCACCGCATTGGCACTGCAATACACACATTGGAAAACTTCAGTCAGATTCATAACGATGTACAAAACACACATGCTCTCTGTCTCTCTCACAGAAAGTCTTTCAAATTAATTCTCTAGCCAGCCTGTGACCAACACTCCCCAACATAATCCCCAGATACAATATACTTCTGTCTGTTATAATATCTGTTTGCCTGCCATTCAGCCTTAGGGGAATATGCAACTCATATTATGACTCTGTTTCAAATTCAATCCCTCTGGCCAAAATAGCAGCTTCATTGTTCTGCGGTATGTGATGTGTTTTTCACTAAGTGTCATTAATGACCAGATACCCTGAGAGGGAGCCATTCTGGACAATACTGGCATTAATGAGACCTATTGAAAGCCCAGATGGTGCCTGGAGCATGATTGGGAGAGAGACACAGAGGAGAGAATGACAGATTGCATAAAAAAGCGAGAAGTGGTAGATCAGGTGTGGGCTGAGCAATAAGCCGGCCTGTGTACTTGGGGTCTGGGAGGAGTCTGGGGGTTCTTGAGGGGCTGGAGGGCAGATTGTTATTCTGTCAGAGGGCTGGACACGCTGTGGCCTCAGGCACCAGGGTTAAGGGACTTACACAGCCACCGGGCACCAAAGAAACCTGAAGCTGGTGAGAACTCTACTCAACCTTGTCAGTCTGTCACACACACTTAGGCATGTATGCAACACGTACCTTACACCTGCATAAATAATTGCACTTTCATGCAGGCACATTCATGCATTCATGCACACTCACGGCCGTGCTCATGTACAAACGGTATCATATTCATATGTATAAACAGAACAAAAACAACATAAAACCCAAACATGACCCTGTGATGGTTTAAAACCGATGTTCTCACACACCTCAGTTGCAGTCTGGTGATGATCAATGCAAATTAAAAACACAAGAGTAGACGGGATGCTGTGTCTGCTGTGTTCACTCAGCGGGATAAAGTGCTCAATGAGGCATGCTTACACGCTTCTGCTACGGAGTACTAATGGGTGCACCTGGGCTGGGCTTCAACAGCACAGGTCAGTGCATGTATGCAAATATCAGGGAAGATGCATAGTTTAGATGTATTTCTATTAGTAGTGATTGGGAAGCAGTGTAATGATTGACGTGGCAGTGACTGCCTGCCTGTCAGGCTGTCGATGGCTGCTGACCAGCCGGGCGGCAGGTCTGCTGATCCGGGGGGAGATTTTCCAAGGCGCTAGGCTGCAGCTGTGAACAAATGCCACCCCCTTTTCAAACTCCCCCCTCTCTCTCCTCTCTCTGCTGCCAATCGCCACCCCCTCCCTCTTGGGAAATGGAGATGGGTGCTTTTAATGTCCGTTAATCCGGATTACTAGGCAGAGGCACATCAGTTGTGTCCATTCTCAGCCCAAACACCTATTCTGTGTGCTCATCAAATAAAGCCATTCACGCAGACAAACACATGAAATGCATGAATAAAGCACAAAGAGAAATGAAGTGGTAATAATATTCTAGCTATTTACAGACAGAGGTAAAGGGTGGAAGACTGGATTCATTTCAGAAAGAGAGGAGGTTCGCTGTAGGGAATTCACCACGTTGTTTCTCTGAGAGAAAGGCCTGCCTGTCTGACTCAAAGAGGGAGAGAAAGGGAGAGTGAGGGAGGGGGTGGGGGGATTACGTGGGGTAAGGGGGTCGGCACACTGCCGATTTGCCCCACAAGGTGGCGGTAGTCCTAGTGAAGGCTGGCTGGGAACAATAAAATCATCAGGACAGCTGACAGCCAAACAGCGGGGAGCAGCCCATAGAGGGCAAAAGCGAGCTGAGATGTCAAACACTGGATAAAGAGATACACTGAGACATGACAGATTGCATGTTCTCAATATAGAGTCTCAGCCATATTGCTCTTGCGCTGTAATGGCAACAACCCTCGCCCCCACTGCCCCCAGCCCTTTTAGCTATATTTAGCTTGGGACTTCTCCTTAGCAAGTGCAGTGATATTCTCCAATCTGCCAGCTTGAAATCAAAGTCTGGGCTTAGGTAATAGCGATCAAGCTGTCGAGAAAATCTCAATTTGTGAGCTTTTAGGCACCAATGTGTTTTTGGGCCACATATGCCTTTATTAAGCAAGTATGGATGAATGCTCTTAGTGAGTGAGTACAATGGGCCTCACTGAGTGCCAGTATTTGCCTGAAGATGTGTATGCTGTGAAGGCTATTTCAAGAATCAGCAGCACTGCTGGCGTACGCCTCATGTTTACATAGATGAGCGGACTTACTCACTTACAATGCCTTACTCCATGGTTGAGTGGGAGGAAAGGAACATACACACTAACAGGATAAAATACTCACATTCATGCATGTTCCCACACTCGAGCTTTAGCACATACTTGGTGCCATAATTCGCACACAGGCATATAGACCACCTACACTTCCCATACGAGCCAATGATGACAAATCTCTCTGATGAGCTTTCTACACTCTGATGATCACATATGGCACGCTGTGAAATAAAAAGGTCACCCAGTGCGCAGGGTTATGTGCTTGAATACATCTGCCTACATGCCCGTGTGTGTGTAATTGTGCATATATGACAGGCAGTAATCAGGCTACTTACTGAAAGGAGGGGGGCCGTGAGTCTCCGATGCCCCCTGTTCGCTCGAGAGGAGGGGGCAGCTCTGGGTGGCTCTCTGTGCACTGAGATCCTCCATCAGAGTGGGCACTCTCCGCCAGGACCAACTGAGAGAGAGAAGTTGGAAAGAGATGTTCAAGAGCAGATATATTCAGCTGCGAGAGAAACAAATAATAAATATTTTGTTGAATGATATAGGCGCTATTGTGAGGAGAGAGGAGATCAAAAACAACCTCAACAGACTCTGCGACATTCAAAGATAAATACACACACACACAGTGATGTTGGCATCAGGAATAGGCACATCTTATGTACAAGTACACACGAGGAAAGGCCATAAAATGAGATGCTGCAAAGAGGCCTGGAGATGACTGGTGGCTAAGAATAAACAACTTGAGAAACACAGCAAGCGACATAGAAACTTAAAAGACTGCACTGCTTTTACTTAGTTGAGTGTCAGTACAAAGGTTGATGTACGATGACCCATAGATACAAATACTTTCCTTTCATCTGAGCCAGAATAATGAAAGTCAAAGCAGGCAGCCGTGGAAACTCTAATAACGGTATGGACTATGATTATTCTAATGCTCTAATGCAAGCTGTGGGGATTCACAGGTATCACTACTCTCTTTAAATGAACCCTGTGAGCTACTTTTCTTTTGCTTCATTTCAAAGACTGAAAGTATTCCTGCATTTTCCATCACCTTCTGTGTCTGTGTGCTGACTGGCTTGAAACACATTATGAATGAGCAGATTTGCGCTCTGGTCCTCGGATCTCCAGTTTCATGGAAAACTCCAAAATACTTTCTTTGTGTGTTTAACTGTATTATGAAGTAAAAATGCATCCTTACTTGTAGGGATGCAACAACCTGGCTTTTTCTCTCCTGACACTGATTCCAGATCCCATACCAGTGTTCTCTTTTCCCCCAATTTAAATTCTGTGTACCACAATTTGTGGCATTGCTTATGCAAGATAACATGAGGTCATGAGGCTGTTCTAGACCTATGGATGACCTGATACCGAAGTAAATGTGAGTGGAAAGACTATATTTCATAATGGCATTGATGAGAAAACCATATTGGTATAACTATAACTGATCAGTTATGCCTGGTTGATACTGATCCACTTAATATGTATCACCTCCTGTACTGATACAGCAGATCAGATCAGCCAACCCCTATATTCTTTACACAGTTCACATTTGCAAAAATTATAGATAGATTAAAATTAATAATTGGCCTAAGTTACATTTCCTTCATAGCCTGAATTTAACAGCCTCAAAGATTTGTTTATTTCCAGTTTTTTATTGTGTGTTAAGAAAATTTCACAAACAAGAAATTAGACATTTACATTGACTTCATTTTTATTTTTGTTTTAAAACATATCGCAACAGCAAACATTGAGATCACTGCATCAAAATCCCTGTTAGTAAATAAGCAGTTATGCCGCAGCTGAAAATAATGAAATAAAAACTCACGCTTGCTCTAACTTTCGAGCAGCCAGAAATAACAACTGTCAGAGAAAGTCGTGTACAGATTTATGACTCTAAATGGAGCTCAAAGAAATGCCGATTGGTTTCAATCCAATCCCAATTAGTGGCACGGGGGATTTTGCCAATAGCAGTACTTCATTAACAAGGAGTTCATATCATTTGAAGCAGCCAAAATACACCTAGAATCACACAACAGCATACTTCTGCTAATTACATTACAGCGTGCTGCTGTAAGGTTATGAAAAAATTTTATTATTGGGCAACTATTAAAAAACATAAATATTTGTGAATCACCTATTAGTGAAAGGGTGCTACTTATAAAAACACCTCATTACAAAAGGGGTGCCCTGATTTCAAGAAAATTGGGAACCACTGGTGTAGTGTTTGGAGTAATTCTGGTCAATCAAATGAGAACAAATCGTGAAGATGCGTACATTTGAGCTAACTGATGTTGACCAGTATTGTGGTGTACTGAGACCACACTTAAATTACAGACCATGTTAGTATTGACACTGCTTAAGTGATATTGAGCAAGACTGTCTTTAACAACTCTGCAGCCACCACTGTGTCACTGAGTCTGACCTCTGACCTCCCTGCAGAAGCCGGCAAGCAAAATAATGAATTTCCGCACAGAGATCAATAAAGTATAATACTTATATATTGGATTGGACAAAAAGCCACCAAGTAGATTAAAGGCGCAGTCTGTCAATACTTAAAGCCAGAGGTATAAAATGTGTCTTCTGTTCCTTTACGATAGAGCAATGATTAAGATGTAAATTCTCCTCTAACATGGCAGATGATTCGAATTAAAATACTTTATTGTCCCCGTAGGGAAACTTGGGCTCACAGCACTGTTTTTCTTCCATAATTATAAATCATTATAAAGCTATAGAAGTTAATAGAATAACCGACCATCAGCTTACACCAGATGGTAAGATATTTCCTCTGTTAGTAGTCAAACTCAGCCACCTCTGCCTGTGTTTTGTAACAGTAGTTAAATTTAATATCTAATGGAATCACTCAGACCTATAAAATACAGTAGACTTGCGAGATCAAGGTGAAGAGTGGAGGCGTTACATTTACACATTTCCATGATCCACGAGTGCTCCACATATCTTTGTTTAGAGCTGAGGCTGCGCAGACAGGAGAGACAGGAAGCATGGGTGCACCATCCATCTCACTTACCCAGGACACTACTCTTCCATTGAAGCAGGGCAGCTTGGCATTGTCATCGGAAATCTCTTCTTTGACAACCCTGGGGAACAGGCAGACACATACAGTCAGGCTAACAAACCAGGAGAAGGACAAAGCGTCAGGTCAACAACACAACATGGTACAGGAGACATGTCCTTTTCTCTGAGAGACATTCATGCCTTTGTAAGTAACATTTTTCACGTGGCTTTTAACCAGCTTTGCACCTTTGCTAACAAGGGTAAGCTCAATGAGCAATAGCAGCGTTGACACTCTCAGTCTGAGTCTCTATCAGTGATTTATGGACATCATGGCTGCCTGTCCAGTAACACTAAGCACAACAATGTGATAAGGGCTGCTCAACCTGACAAGGATCAAGCCATAAATCAGTAATGAATGAGTCTTGTAGTAACACTGCGCAGGTGTGGATATTTCACAATGATCCGCTGCAGGAAGGTAGGTAGATAGATAGATAGATAAATATATAGACAGACAGACAGACAGACAGACAGATAGATAGATAGATCGATAGATAGATAGATGTGTGAATCTTTTATCTGTGTGTGTGTATGTGTGCATGCGCGCGTGCGTGTGTGGTATGGGGGGGCTGCGACAACAGGGCGTCAAGGCACAGGAGTGTGTATTAATAGAGCAATCTAGTGTGTGAACCTCCCTCAGTGTGTTCGTCTTTGGCTGTAAATTCCCAACAAAAATACCTCCAAGTTACCCTTTGACCTGCTGGGACACGGTTCAGCAGCAACCAGTCACCACACCTGCTCGGCTCGTGTCACATAGATCAAGCCTGGAGCTAGCCGAGGGGGGGTATAGAAAATGGGCAAACACCTTACATACACACTTGGGGCTAAAACACCCTGAAATATTTACCAGTTTCCATTATAGCCCCCTGTATGTCTCTATGCATGTTTGTTTGTTTGTTTGGGGTTTTTTTGCAAAGGATTTTCCCACACTTGGTACAACCATGCATTTCTGAGACTTTGTGGAGATCTCACATTAACTTCTTGGCTTTGAACACGGTACATGAAAGGAGAGAGGCACGACTTTAGAGCAGCAGGAAAGCCTAAGAAGATTTCATGCAGGGGTGTCTGACAGTGACTTTACAGCTTTTATTTTTCCACTTCTTGTTTGCCTCAACTTCCCTGCTACTGAAATGATTAGCCAAGCTGGGTTGTGTTCTTGTGTGTGCGCTACTGCTGTGGGAGCCGTATTACTGGGAGTGGTGGACGGAGATAACGTAGCCTTGTGGCTGGAACTGACGACCACAGAGCCTGCTGCTGTGGCCTGTTCCACCTCAGGGAGGAAAAGGGAAGGGAGACGAGGGCTGACTCTGCCGGCTGCTCGTTAGGTAGGAAGTGTTTGCATCCTCTCTCTCAAGCTGCATGGCCAGCTGTAAGGTGACTTGTGAGGATGTGGGAGTGGCATGTACAAATAAATTCATCAGCATTCTTCTTTCGAGTGTTTGACGAGAGGAAAGAACAGGCATGCAAAATAAATCCTTAAAACATATCTCTGTCTGTTGCAGAACTGAAGAAGGACTGAAACCAGAAGAAGCAAGAAACAGTTACAATCATAGCACATGACGTCTTTAACATGCTGTAAAATATCCATGACATTCTTTTCAGCTTCCACCTGATATCAGAAGCAGTGTTAGTTCCACCCTGAACACTTAACAAGTACAGAAACACACACACACACAGATATATAGAAACCGTCTGCCCTGTTTAGAAAAGCATGTGTCTTGGTGTGGGCTGCTGTCACAGATCTGACTTCTTAGAGCAGACAGCTTAAATAGGTCTTAACAGATTTCACAGGATAATGACACAAGATTTACCCTGGTGATGGCTGAATATTCCACTGCCGGGGATATTTGTGTAGCTGGGGAAGATTAGACGTGTTTGTTTATGCTTTGAGAGACAGAGGAGGGCTGGGTAGTTACAGCCTAAACCAGAAACCAGGGGCAGGAGAAGCAAGCCAACACAGACCAGCAGTCCAAGGACTTTGGTGGGCTGATGCTAATGATACTAAAAACAGGGAAGCAAAATATTTGTAGTCAAATAAGTCTGGGAATAGATAGACTTTAATGTGTCTCAGCAAACAGCTAAATTCAACTTGAACCATCTAGAAAGCTGTTAATAATAACCTGCATTCTGTAACTGTGTGATTTTCACAGCATCATAATAAAGTTCCAATGTTTTACTTCCTTTTCCAGTCATGGTGTCACTATCTGACAAATAATGCAGAGTAACTATCAGAGTAAAAGTGCTGCTGTTAATGCTATGACATACAAATGCAGTATAACCTTCAAAATCTATCCCGATCCTCAGACAGCAAAAACAAGCGAGGTGAGGCAGGGGTGCATTTGTGCAAAAAGCTGCAGATTTCTGTCCTACAGGGGCTCAGCATCACTTCCTCGGCAGAAGAAAGATTCCCCTACCAGCCCCCCTATTTTCTAAGGCACAAACAAGACTGTTTCTTTCAGACCTTCAGCTTGGCTGCTTCCTCAGCTCCAGAGTGCCTCTGTGACTTGCATTATAGTGAGGTCTCAAACCCACTCACCACCAGTGGCAATGACAAAATGCCATATCATCACCTTGAAGTCTCCGAAAAAGCAAAGTGGGTTGCTTCAAAACAACCCAGCCTCAATTAGTTTCCTGTCTTATGAATATTGATGAATGTATGAATATTACGGGGGGAAAAACAACTGAGGTATGAAATGTGGACAAAGAAACGTTCATCGTGTAATTTTCTGTGCTCTGTCGTGTGAATGGAAATGACACAGCCCATGTTTATATGTATTCTATACGATTGCAAAGGGAACTGAAATGAGTTGTTCACTGCGGTAAGCTGAGGCTTTTTGGGGGCAAACGATTTATCAAATTCATGTGGCCATTGCTTAAAGAGCTGATTTCACCAGCACAAATGTAGTTCAGCAATCCCTTAAGAAAATGGCTGGTTTTTCCTGCACAGCAGGGGGTCTACTACAGAGGACCTTGCACTGACTGCTCATTTACATTTCAAACACTGTCTATAACTGCAAGGGATTTGATGTTTTCCCTCTCTGCTCAGCAGTCTTATTCCTCCCTAGCTAATTCTCCAGCAGCCATACTGTCTGTGTGTATGCAGTGCAGCCAGCATGGCTACCACAAAGCACTGCTATCTTCTGTGCCTTTGACTGGGTTTGCTTCCATACTGTGCCAGTACCATACGGCACCCACAGAGCCTGAATGTCCAACCTTAACTCAAAGGCAAAGATGCTCATGGAGACGCCTTTATATTCTGTGTGTAACAGCTCTATGTGAAAATGGTCATTTGACAATGTCCACTTCCCAACATAATTTAACACGCTTTGTTGATGCATATGCAGAAGCCGGTCGGCCTACTGTAGCAGTGTGTTCAGCAACACGGAGCCACGTCTCCATGTGGAGAAAGCAAACATGCTTTGTTTGTTTCCATAATCTGCTTGTCGATCACCTGAGGCCCAGTGAGCAGCCCAGCCTGCAGTGCAACAGAGGCAGGAAGCCGGGGCTGGGGACAAAGCGGCGCACCAAGCCTAGCCTGCCACCAGGAAGAGCCAGTTTCCCTCACAAGGTCAGGCTGCAGTGGAAATGTATGACGTTGGGCTCTATAGACACTGCCTGCCTCTGCATTTCCTCCAGTCATGTTTGCGATTACAGTGCGAGATATTAATGTGTGAGCGCCCTTGTATGACTGTTCAGACTGGAATGAGAAACAGGCACTGGCACAAATATGTCATCCTCAGCAGAGGCCTGACACAAGTAGATCTCACTGACCAAGAGAGCTGAAGAGCTTTGTAGATCTGGTGTAAAGCCTGAATATCAAGAAGTCCACGCATCCAGTGGATAGAGGAGGTAGTTCCTGTGACATCTGGAGTAAAAGTCACCATGAAAAATACTCACGGCAAACTATTAAATTACTCAACACTTTAATCATTTGCTAAAAAACCTCTTTCACATGACATATAGTGCATTTTTTTTCATAACCAATGTTAGAACATAATCAGGGGTTCAAATGTGATTGTAGGTTTAATCATTTATTTCATTTCTTTTACTCTACAGATGATAGTAAATGACAATACTGTTTATTATATGCCTAAATACCAGACCAAATAGCCAGTGGCCTGTGGGATGTGATGAGAGGGCAAACAATTGTCCCATCACTGATTCCCCATCACTAACCTACGTGTATTCACCAGGAAAACAAACAAGCATTTTTAATTAGTCTGTTCAGCATTACTTTAACAAAACAGGATAGAATACAATATTCATTAGAAAAGTAAGGATGTGGGAATATGGTGCTGTTCTCTGATCTCCTCCTCTGGGGCAGTAAAATGCAAAAGGTGGTTAAAATGATTGTTTAGGTAATAGTCACAATCACTGTCTTATGGATGCCATGTTCCCTTAAGATTCACCTGCAGCCCATTGTGTGTGTTTGTGTGTGACTGCAAAGAAAGACAACTTCCTGGGCAATTACAAGTAAAATCATTATCTTATTATTTTACTGTATTTTTAAATGGTCATCTTACATTAAACCACAACAATAAACGAAACAAAAAGGGACGAGGACAAGACTTCAACATGTGGATGCTTTGTCAACATGGCTCTCACACATGGTTGACAGCATATTAACATTAATGTGGGTTAATATATCTTAAGGGGGGGGCAGGGGTCTGGTTGTGTGTAATGCATGCAGGGCTGCGTCATTAGGACTCCTGAACAGATCTGGTATCACTTCAAACACTCATGTGTCTCCTCCAGTGCGCACAGGACAGACAGCCTGCAATAATGAGCAGGTGCCAGGATGCATGCATGCAAACACACAGTCCGCACACATACACACGGCTGTAGACTGATGTTGCATATCATGGCATGGTAAATAGCTTTTTTAAAATATATATATATATCCGGCAATGCAATCATAAACCAGGCTAATAATAATAACAATGGTGACTTACCCAAAATCCTGATCCATGGATTTGAAGAAGAATTTGTAGCTATTGACGGGTCGGTTGTTGAGGACATTTTTAAAATCAGCTAACGTGACTTTCTCCGGAGACACGGACAGTTTGACCAGATAAGGAGTCTCCTCCTCGTCTATGTGATATATTATTTTAGTCTCCGCCATGAGAGAGACGGGAGGACAATCATTGACACAGGAAAGGAACAAGCGCAGTAAACAGGCCCTGCTGTCTCACCAGCTACCCGTAGAATAACATAACAGCACTCACTAATATATAAACCACAATAAACCACGGTGGAAAAGAAAGGTCCACGGCGAAAATCCGGACATAATCGCGTCTGTATTCCTGCTCCGGTGTGCGTCGGTACGGTGGCTCTCTCGGCACTAAAACAGGAAGGGACAGTCCACATCCTTGTGATATGGAGTTGGGAATATTGGTATTTTTTCACAAGGTAATTGGTTAGTCGGTGCTGCCATCTAGTGGCTGGTCTGGGATGTGCACAAAAAAATTCCCTCATCTTATACAACACATACTGTACTCTGCACTGTACAGGCAAGACATGGAACAAAGAGGAGCTTCATGTGGCCTGGATACTGCTTTTTTAAATTTAAGTTTGATGTTACACTGGAATATTACTGTGTCATTAGATCTAAAATCAATCCAATTGCGATGTGTGTAAAAAATAATTTAATGAAAAAAAAATATAGGAAGTCTGAAGCCTATTTTTGAATAGCTAACTAATGTCTGTTTAGCTCTCATAACCCAAAAAAGCATCCTATAAAATAATCCAAAATATATCAAAATAACTTTAAAAAAGAACTGTGAGATATTGGGTGGAAAAAGCTGCACTAATCGTACTAATGATTATATATGGTAATTGGCTTTCCTACCTTGTAAATGAGATTATTAAATATTTGATGGGTCTATAGCAATAATAACAATTGACAATAATAATAATGATTAGACATTAATCATATGAGTGTAACTGCTTTATTATCACTGGATGTGACTCATTATGCCAGGAGCGAAAATAGGTGGAAACCTTGTACTGCACAGCTGGTTGCAATGTCACATGAACTGTATCTTTTTAGAATAGGAACATGATTTCGTAAACAAGAGTCTCTCATTTCTCTACAAATTAAAACTCATAATTAGTTACTGCAAATGATCCTTCTTTTATACCTCTAATCCGTTAGACTCCACAGGCTACTGATACATTATAAGATCATAGCACCTATAATGTGGGTTAATGTCTAAAGAGCCATCTCTATAACATCTAGAAGTAGAATTGATGAGTCTGTGGCTGCTGTTGTGAATCTTTAATGGGAGAAATCTTTTCTTAGAAGAGATCAACATTAGAGCATGTGCAAGTGAGAAAGAGACAAATAGGGAAAAAAAGGTGTTAGAAGTGCAGGTTGTGATTTAACATTACCGAGAGAGTCTTTCTGCAGTAAACCCTATTGAGCTATAGCCACACAGTTTATAACATGTAATTGACCAGCAGATTTAGTAATGAAAATTCAGTGTTTTATAAACCAAGGTACATTTTACTTGATGCAAACAAGTACTGCACAGCCCATTAAAAACCAAATAAATGGCTAAAAGATTTTTGTTTCCTGAGTTTCACTAGACTGAGCCTTTAGTCCATGGTCCTATAATTTCAGTATTTTTTCACCTGATGTGACCTGATGAAGTTGTCAATGAACAGATCTATTCTAAGAGGCTGCAGTATACAATATATCTATTTGTGAAAAAAAAATTAAGTCTGAAAATCTGTATTTACATATAACCCAGAAAAAACGTGTAGATTTTGACATTTTGTCACCATAGTTGAGTTTTGTGAAAAAAAAAAAAAAAGTACCATGGTCTGTTTAAAATGAATTAGCCATAATTGTGTGACACTTGTTTCCGAACACTGTCTGAAACCGCCTACATACAGTAAATTTACCATTGAAACATGATGAAACACCTTCACAAATGGTGGTACAGCAGAATTTGTGCAAAAAAAAAAAAAGAAAAACAATTTGGAGAATATAAAAGAGCTGTGAGCTTGCAGCCCTGTAAGCATGCGAGTACAATTAAAACATACTTAAATAAGCAGCATGCATTTTTTTTTGTTTAAAAAAAAAGAAAAAGAATGGTAAAAAAAAAAATTGCTAATATTCAAATAAATCAACCAATTAATGCAAAGAGTAAGGATCAATACATGTTTAACAATAGTCTTATAACAGCTGGCGAATGTAAGTCATATATAAAAAAAATTATGGTGGCATTTAGTGAAAAAGCTTAGTGTGCTAGAGTTACAGCAGAGGGAGCATTCCTCCTGTCGTCTCCTGGGTTTTCTCTTTTTTTCCCCCTTCTCTCCGCGGTCCTTTACTCTTCCGGTGTTTGCCCTGGACCTGCCAGCAGCATCTCAGAAATATCGCACTCACTTCCACAACTTCCCATCAAAGTCTGAATGAGGAGGTGGGAGAGGGACATCACATCAATAAAATGTCATCTTTCTTATCTGTTATTTGTCTTAACTGCTTTACTGAAATAAACTCTGCACAATGGCTACTCACCCATATTGCAGTCTTTGGCCATACCTCTCTCTTTCAGTAGGTTGTTTTTGTAGTCTGTGGATTGCAGTAGGCATTCAGTTTATTAGAAAGCCAAGTCAATTTTTTTTGTTGAGGTAGGCTATGTGAGTTTAGTGCTAGTGTATGGATTCTACCTGAATTCAGAGGTTCTTGGTTACAGGCCTTCAGCTCTGTGCAGTCTACTGACATTTCACCTCCACCAATCACATTTCCTCTGCAGAGAAATAGTGTTTTGCTTACAATTGGATTCCATTTAAAAGAAAAAAAATACAGAATTTTTCATATAGTAATGTCTTACCGATCAGATCTACGCAGCTCATACTCCTGCCCTGAAAAATAAAAATAAAGATTTAACACAAAATCTCAAACACACTGAATCAACTCGAACCTGTTGTCAGACACAAGGCGAGAACAAGGAGAGGGTTAAAAGCACTACACAATACCTCTCTTTTTGCGTCGTCGAGTCAGCACAATGACAGCGACGACGATGAAAGCCAGCAGTAAGAAAGTTGCCAGGAAGTAGCCCAGATGCTGCACGAAATAGCCTCGATGCTCAGGGAGGATGACATTCACCACACGTGAGCTCCCCACCTCTTCAGTCCCTAAAGCCAGAGCACGGATAAAATCAAATGTGTCCAAGAATAGACCACTCAATTCTCAGAGAGAAGGAGAACTAATAAACATTTAACATCAAGAGAACTCAATGTGCCTTCAAATAAGTCAACTATGGGATGTGTTGTCATAGTCTAACTGTGATATATGGGATTAAATTAAAGGCGATAAACAGGGATCATATGAAATGCATTTCTACATAACTATAAGTTTCTATTCCCCCCGAGGCTTTTCTTCTTTTTTATTTGCTTCCAAAAGCCGGAGACAGAAAGAGGGAGAGCAGGAGTTAAATGTCTAAATGCTGTTTGGCAGTAATGACTTCCAGACCTGATGTCATGCAGCTGTTATGTTTTTTTTCTCCTCACAAAAACACAGGCTGACCAGAAAAGAGGAGGAGAAGTGTGAGGAAAGAGAGACAAATTCTGTTATGTGGTCTGTCTGAATGTGGATGAGTTTTCCATTTAGGGCCTGTTCACGTCTTCTCACAAACAGTCTCGTTTTTGCATGCACGGAAAAGAAATCTGTGACACCTTCAGCAGAGCTCATCAGTGAACTCTACAGCCCGGCCCGGCAGCCTAAATACATATCTGACTACACCGCAGGCAGCTCTCTGTCGCTCAGTGACCCAGGCCCAGACAAAGTGTTCACTTTTTAGATACTGTGGTTGACAATAATTATTAAAAAAGACAAGCACAGAAAATACATACTAGGCTTGGAGATGCAAGACCATAACAACTACACACACTTCTATGTTTGTTATAAGCAGTATGATAGAGTACAGTGTAGTGTCCCACAGATACTTTGGCAGAGGAACCAATGATGCATGTTTACAGAGCTGTTACAATAGTCTTTCAATTTCTCCCAAAATTAAAACGCAGCCTGATCACAGAAGCCAGATCACTGAGAGAAAATAGATCATGAGAGACATCAAATCTTTTCCTCTTGAATATTTCTCTTCAATATAGCATTACTTTGTGGTGTCTCATTAAAACAGCTTGTTGGACACTGGTAAAACTAAGCACCACTGAGGGACTAATGAGAAAAACATGCAACGTACTGTCTCTGATCACGCTTTCAAAACTCAGCCAATCATGAAGAAATAATTTATTAAATGCATTCTGATTTAATCGCCCACCTCTGAAGTGGGAGCTCGGTTGGCAATTATCACCTGTCATAGTTTAATGGATTTAATGTGGATGAAGCTGCACAGACATGTCCAAGGTCATTGTCTCTAGAGAGCAACTGTCACAACCGAAGCTGCAGCCAGGTCCCAGCGGTAGCCCATTTCCATTTTCTTGACAGATCAGACAAGTGTGTATGTGTTGACGGCTATTTCATATACAGCGCTAAGAGGTTACCCCGTGTTTATGTTCCTGTGGGGATATGCACCATCTGCGAATCAATGAACTGAAGGAAAGCATCTTCATTTTCAAAGATAAAGATTTTTGTTGAATTGCTGACAGCTGACAAAAAAGGAAAAGATCACAAACAAAATAATTCGTTCTTGCCATAAATAATTGCAGTATTAGAGCGAAAATCTTGCATGATGGGTAATTTCAGATGATTGCTGGCGCCTGCATGAGCACAAATAACATAGTCTAATCTAAGAGCAGCGGTGCGTGAGGAAGAAGTGAATACCTAGATGAAGTTCACTCAAAAGACGCAGGCAGGATCTATCCACGTGTGCATTTCTTCACAACATACTTATGGAGCTATTAAATGGGCTGTCATTTCTTTAAAGGGGAGGAGGATCTATAGTCTAACACATACCTTCATCCCCTCCCCTTACTTTGCTCTTTCATGTCACAGCTGGCCCAGATGTTGAACAGATGTATCAGACTTCCTTGTAACTGCTGGCAAACAGGCCTCCACCAGAGGCTGATACACATTAGCAGAGAGATAGAGCAGCACTGGGAGAAAAGAAGAATAAACAAACCCCGAGATACAGTGTAACCAAGTCTAGACACGTGGTTGGGACTTTTGGAAAATGGGGTCATAGAGGAAAAAACACACAAGATATGACCCTCCACTCCCAAAATTACTGGCTGCCTACTCCTCAGCTCAGCGCAGTTAAAATGTCTCCAGCTGTAAATGAAAAAAAAAAAAAGGCCGGCGAGGAAAATGAGACCACTTCCGCTGCAGCCAGTTTAGGGCTGTTTACTGCAGACAGCTTGTCAAGCCAGAGCAGCAAATAGTTGACTTCAAGAAAAAGCATTTTTCAATTTCCAATGTTGAATTCACAGTCAACAACTGAACTTCCTTTTCTTTCTTTCTTGTCTTTCTTTCTGTCTTACTCATCTAGCTTCTACATTCCTTCTACCTCCTCCCTCCCTCTTCAGCTCAAACAGAAAAACAGAATGGTCTGAGGAGAGAATTGGCGAGAAGAAGAACTGATTCAACTGACCAACTATGCCTATAAATATTACAAAAAAACCCAGGAGCTCCATGCACAAGTTAGCACAGAAACCATATGGGGAAAAACATTAACCATAACTAGTGTCTGGGAAAAACAAAGGTCTAGTGTTATTTTTCCTGTGATGTTCTTACTTCCGAGTGGCTTACTTGGCTCTGGCACGGTATTCTTTAAAACTCTGGATTCTGTAGTGGGGGCGGACGGAAGTGGAGGTCCCACAGTGAGCCTGAAGATGCGTCTCTCCTGCAGGCCACAGTAGTGGTGATGCAGGTGGCAGGAGTACAGGCCTTTATCAACGGGCCTCAAGTCAGAAATGGACAGTGAGAAGTCCCCTAAGGTAAAAGCATCCTCCGCCACACTCATCTTGCTCTGCGCAAAGAGTGGTCCATAATCCCGGCGCTCTCCGGAGGCGTAGAGGTCCACCAGGCGGTCAGCCCTATCGGGACGCACTCCAGGGGCCTGGAAGTCCCAATGAGCCACCTGCTGCTGGTCCTCCTGGACGCCCTCCCTCCACAGGGGGCGCCGGTTCACACAGGGCAATACCACTGAGCTGCCCAACAAGACCACGAAAACAGTTTTCTCTCCATCCCAGTAACGTTTCTCTTTCCGAGCTGGAGACAAATGAGTGCAAAATACATTATAATCAAAATCTGTTTCAAGCATCATGAAACATGGAATAATATTAGACTGTATGATGAGGAGGCCTCACCTGATTTAGTGACATTGAGTTGGATTTGAATGGACTGGTGAATCTGGCAGTAGTGATGGTGCAGATTACAGGTATAAACTCCTTTGTCAGACGCAACCACATCTGCAAAAATAAGCATCCAAACAACTGTAAAATGAAATTATAGAGGAGGAGTGCTCATGGTGCTACTGGAAAATATAGACTCACTGTTGATGATAAGAGAGAAGTTGCCATCGTTGAAAGCAGAGTCTGGGATTAAAATGCGTCCCTTGTTGAGGCCATTGTAGACCCTCTGGCGGGCTCCAGGGGACATGTCCAGGACTCGTTCTACAGAATACTCTGGGCTGCTGCGGACCAAGTCCCAGTGCACCACCCTCTGACGGTCCTTCAGTCTGTCGCGGGTCCACACCATGCGGGGGCTGTGGCAAGGCAGAACAGCCTTAGATCCTGCAGGGAGGGTGATGTTCTTGGCTTCCACCACCACACCGAGCCTGCTGCTGCTGCTCTGACCCCATGCTGACAAAAAGGAAATAAACACATGGGCTCAGGTAATCAATGCAGCCATGACAGAAAGAGAAGCATCGAACATTCAGATAATGAACAGAGAAAAAAAAAATGTCTTACCTCCTGGCAGGAAGAGCACAGCAAGAACTGACAAGACAAATACATGAGAGATTAGAGCTGTATATACTTGCTGCTGAATTACAGACTTCAGCCTGTTTACCAATTAAGTCCTGATAAATATTTATAATAAGACTCAGCATATTGTCGAAGCAGCTCGGGAGTTTAGGTTTGACCTGGACTGACCCAGCAGTGAAAGATTTCAGCACTGGAGCAGATGTGGGATCAGTGAGAGGAAAGTTAAAAATAACAGAGGAACTGAAACTGAAGACACGTACATAGATTTTAAAACAGAAATGTTCCACACATAAAACAGCAGAAAAAAAATTACCAGGTGTCACAATATTGTCACTATTGGAATATTTTGCTGTTTTCTCACTCTAGTGATATTTGCTATTTCCAATGCATTTTTCCCACAGTGCTATTTCAACATCTGTTTACTGAAGGTCCAGCGGAGACGCATGCAGCCAAAGCATACAGAGCCTCTATTCATCCTGGCTGTTGCTGGCTTGTTGCAAGGCCATGATCCTGAGGGGACGAAGAACCAGGCTGCTATTCAGATTCAGCTCACTTCAGTCACACTGCCTGGGTGTCAAAACCAAACACCTGTGTGTTTTTTCTGTACTGGTAATGGGTACTGTGAGCTATAGAGGAGGTGCAGAGCCTTCAGCATGGGTGTCAGTACATAAAGAAATATATGATTAAAGAGTGGATTATTTTCAGTGCACAGATATGACAGATTTGAAACTTCAATACTGTATGTCAAAACTGTCTCTTTAACCAAATCACGCACATTTAGGCAATTCTATGTGATCTCTGGTTGATAATTACTGTAATAATTGTTCATTTATAGTTACTGATCATCCCCAATACTGTACATTTTTATTTCACAGTATTGCTTCTATTGTATAAGTTAAAGCTCTGAATAGTTTTTCCACCACTGCCTAGAAGCTGCAGATAGCAAATGCATCAATCAACAGCATTTTTTAATCAATGACATGAGGGTTTAACACCCAAGAGCAAGCTGCACACAAACATTTTGATAAAGGATGTGAAACCAGAAAGGGCCTTCAGAGCTGTCCAGATGTTAAGGTCATCATGGCTGTAAATGGTTGATTCACTTCATATGTGAGCACAGGCAACAGTCACGTGAAGATGAAAGTTCACCGGGGCATTGCTACTGTATTTTATACAGTGATTTGAACCCAGTAGAACAGTACAAATCAGTATATAATGTAATAATACTTCGAGCTGAAAAAAAAAATTAGCATGCACACTGGCATCAGAGAGGAGACCTCGTGCTGGAAAACCTTGGTGGGTTTTCTATTGAAGGGTATAAATTTTCCTGCAGAAGGTAAAACACAGTGTCTCAGCCTCTGTAATTTTCTCTCATCTCTCCTCCAGACACACACAGGCTGATGACTCACAAGTCTGGTTTAACACTAAAGGCTTAACAATGTGCTATTGAGTTACTGGCGATAATAACAGGCATTTAGCAAATGACCTGCAAATCACTGTTGTGATTTGTAACCCCAGGAATCGCACGGAGAATCGCTTAAGAAACAGTCATCCCGAAGATAAAAGAATTTTTTTTTGTTTTATATGTCCAACTCAAATACAAGCATGTATTCACTCAGCATAATTTCTGTGATTCATTGTTGTTGTGGGTGTAAGAGATTTACTCACAGCCTCGTCACATGTAAATCAAAGAAATGTGTCTCAGCTAAAAGGATAAATTCAGAAGTCTGGATTGACTGTGCTGTGGATACTCATGTGTACATTAACACGCAGAGATTTCCTCGTATTTTTGGTCATATAAATTCACATATTATATGCAAATTTGTATGATTTCAAGTACTTTCTATTGTCTACATAGTATAGCATTATACAATTTTACAATTTTATCTAGCAGACATTTTATCCAAAGCGACGTACATTGACATATCAATGGGGTTCAGTATCTTGCCCAAGGACACTTCGACACATAGGTTGCAGGAGCCAGGGATCGAACCACCAACCTTCTGACTGGTTGACAACTGCTCTACCTCCTGAGCTATAGCCGCCCCCATTACATACCATTTTCCTGTGAGTTAGTTGTGTACGTGTATTTCTTTCTATAAATTAATATGTATTTGATGTTTATGGATAAATTTATTGTTGAACATGTATAGGCTATACTTATCTTCATGTAACTGATAGGGCTCAATTTGTGCAGGTGAAATCTATTTGTACAAAACCTTCTTGGCCTAGGTTTATGTATATCTGATCACGCAAATTGATTAAAAATATATTGAGAGCATCACCTCAATGTGTGGGCACCTTTTTCTGGGGGAAAAAAACCTTTCTGGCTAACAAAGCAGTTACCCTATTGTGGCCTTGTCATTTTCTTCCTTGAATGAGTAGCTACATGTTTATAAGCTTATTTTGTACAAAACAGCAATTCTAAAGTTTTCCATGCCCTGTTGTTGGTGGCCGTTAATTAAGACAGGGCCAATCATAAACATGGTTGTAGGGGTAATCCCCCTCCTCCACCACTCCAAGCAGCCCACTGGTGGTGAAACACTCATTACTGACACATATAATGACTGGCTGCTGGATTGTGCTGACTCCTCCACTCAGACCGCAGTTAACTAGAAACACATTGGGCTGAAGCCATAAAAAATCCCACATACACACAATATCAAAAGGCCAAAGCCATGCAGAGTTACTGTATATGCAATGCTCTGTTTCATTTTCAAATCCATGATGCTCCATACTCTATATATAGTTTATTTTATAACTCAGAATATTTCAAAATAAGGGCTGGTGAGGGATAAAAGAAAAATCTGTACCTGAGTAACATCATTTAAGCAGGAAATATAATTTAAGATGAGATAGATAGAAAGATTAGATATAAACAACACATAATGTATGCCAACAAAATAATAATAATTTAAAAAAAGTCAGCTTTACAATAAATATCCTTTATATATCAATAAATAAATAAATAAATAAATAGACATAACACATAAAATGATTCTAGGTTATAAAATTGTAGAGATTCAGCCAATTAAACGTTAACAAAGATCATCATGAGAATTGTTAACAATAAATAAATAAATAAATACATATAAATTATAGAACTATAGAAACAGAAAATAAGAAAGTTGTCATCAGTTAAAAATATTAGACTATAATTCAGGCTGTTGTTGCCTCAATATAATAACTCTCAATGGCAAAGGCATTTTGAGAAAAAGTCTATAGAAAGTACATTTTAAAAGAAGGTATTTGAAGTGCAACAGAGTTGACCTGAGAACTAAGTAACTTTCTGCTTTTGTTCCTGACGGGAAATTCTAACCTGGATCCAATTATGGCACAAAGAAAGTTTCCTCAAGATATTTTTCTTTTTTAGAAAGCGAGTCAAGAACTTACTCTGAAGCATATCGAGGTGCATTTCTTCCTCAGTGCTGCCAGTGGAGGTGAAAGCCCGACAGAGGAAAAGTGCGCATCAATTGATAAAACAAAAGACGACTTTAAGTTGACGGAGCGGCGGCTCAGTTGTGTTTTGTTGTATTCCTGCAGGCTGGAGCCTCCACACGCTCCGCCTCCGCCAGCACATGAAATCCAACACTGCTGCAGAGCTCTGGCGCTTAAGTCTCCATCAACATGTGTAGTTATGGTAAAATAAACTTTGAAAGGTTATAAAGAAAACTAAAACTTACAGAATAGAAAAATATTAAAAAAGCCCCGGAGGTGCAAAATGTAAACAAAAGGACTGCCCCAAAATTCAAAACATAGTATAATAACTTATCCGTATATGAATGTATTCTAAATGCAGATGGTAACACAGACTTATATATTTCAGTCCTGATTGATTGAGAAATTAAGATTTTTTTTATACATCAAACCTTCAGTTATATGTGCGAAAATATCAGGGGTTTATATGGTTGAAGATTGTAAAATTTAGGGAGACACCCACATCATTAAGGTATCTATAAGATCCTTCCCCATTTTGATCTTAGGAAGGCTGGATTCTTTAAAAAATCCTGTAAGTGGTTCTAGTTACAAGGTGTTTTATAAGAGGTTTATTGTAAATGTTAATTTATTTATATTATTATTATTAAGTCACATAACCAAATGAGATTTGGGCACTCTTATTTCTGTATTAGTTGTGCTACAGAGATTACAAAAGTAAACTAAATAACCACTGATACCAACGTGGCTACATCTTTTTTCTTTGCACAACACTGCCACCCACAGTCAGAACAAGAAAAATGTAAGCTGTCCTGTAATTCTATTATCAGCCCAAAAATAAGGCCAACAGACGGAGAAAATGATAGCACACCGTGTATTGGGCTTGACAGAGAAAGATTCTTTATTAGATTATATACACTTAGTTAAAAATAACTGTATATGTTGGAACTTTGTCCTCATCACTGAAGCATGAATCAAAGCACAGAAAGTGGGCTGATTGTTTTAACCGCAGTGTGTCAACTGCGGTGTGCAGAACCGTCCAGTGTGAGGGGTGTGACGCAAACTCAAGTCACTCTGAGTATTTCTCAGTCCCTTTTGTTTCCATGCTGTTTAATGAAGATATTGGGTGCATTCCATCCCTCTGGAGCCTTCTTCAGTCCGGCTCGTGTCCAAATCCTCTCCATATCCTCTTCAAATCGTTTCTGCACAGGACAAAAATATGTGTAAAGTAAATATATATTCAGCTAGTTTGGGAAAATTGTGTTGTAATTACAGGAAATCAGGCATAGAAGACTTTGTTGTTTGTATACAAAGTAGACATCCTCATTCAAGTTTAGTCAAGACTTTGTTATTGGTAATATAAACATAGTGCCTATCCATGTATATCATGATAAACCATGTTGTGTAACACAATTAAAGTTAAATACTAACAGGAGTGTGCATTATTTTATAAATTTAAACTTTTTTTAAAAATTGTCAAAACAGTAAGAAAACATCAGTCTCATCAGTATGGCAGAATCCTTATTTGAAAACAGAATCCCTTTTTATCTCCAAAAAGAGGAAACTCTCACCTGCTTCTTTCTCCCCCTGCCCTCTAGCACTTTCCTCCTCTGGAATTTTGTCCGTTTTAGCAACTTCCTGTATTTATGCCGGTTCATCTTCCGCCGTCGGATCTCCAGAACATTCTTACATCTAAGCGGTGATGCTGAATCCTTCCCATCCTCCATCACAGGCACGGCGATGGGAGGCAGGACCTTCTCTTCCAGCAGCCCGGAGTCCTCCTGTGGCTGGGTGGAGAAGGGAGGAAGGGAGTAACGCAGGGAGAGCCAGCTCTCTAGGGGACTTACTGACAGTTTACGTGGCACCAGAGCGTCATCCAGTTCTGGCTCAAGCTGGACCCATTGAGGTGGAGATGTGTTGTCTGCTGCTGTTGCATAGTTTCTTAGATTCTGTTTTAGTGAAGCGCAGCGAGGAGGAAGAACTGGTTGCAACCCCGCATTCAAAAATTTTCCATGGGCTTGAAGTGCACCTAGTCATTAAGGGGGGGAAAAAATGCCGTTTTAAGTGTCAATGCTTACACAGCAACTATATGTAAGAATAAGATTACATAATTAGACAAGACAGGCAGATATTTGTTCATACTTACAAGATGCTCTATGTAATAGACTGAGATGACGGATGAACTTTGAAGTGAACATCGTTAATGATCATCCAAATAAAGTCATCAGGATTGAGTTAAGTGGTCTCTTGTCCTGTGGGCATGAGCGAAGCAGAGTGTGTAAAGCTATTCTACAGACCTTTAAAACTGGTGAAGAAACAATTGCTGTTTAATAGATTGGTCAGTGAGAGATGGCTACATCAGTTACAGTCATATATCAACATGTGCAACCTTTGGATTAGGTTATTTGATAACATAGTGATGTTTTTAATTGTATTAAAATCATTATTAAATACACATTACCAAGCAAATGTAAAAGAATCAATATTTACACAATTTGATCAAAATCCAGGATATTCTCCAGTAACCGGTGTAAACTGATACTAATGCTAGCTAGCAATATAGCTCCGCCTTGGACATGAAAGTCACTAAGGATATTGTCACTAAAAATCTGCAGTTCACAATGTCTCTGCTATCAAATATCTGAAAACACTGCTACAATTAATTTGCTTATTTTACGAAAAGGAATACGTTACCTAATATTCCGCTGACCGGGATTTTCGTCTTCAATGTGACTTCAGAAGATCAGTTCCGGTCCGTGCGACATACTTTTATGCATTTCCTGTTTGTCAGCGCGGACAAAGGTTCCTCCTCTGAGAGCGAAATAAGAAAACAAGAGGAACAAATCTAAGTGTTTTTTAAAAATCATTGTTGGAATTACTCTTACTTGTTATTCCTTTTATTATGTGCTTATGAAATAAAATCAACACAACCTAATTTTGGACTGCTTTTGATCATTTGTAGTATGTACTTTGCCACATACAGTACGTTGAAGGCTTAAATGACTCCACTGGAGGGCATTAATCTGAGAAGCAATGGTAGGTGCAAATAAATAATTTTATTTAATTGCTTCCATCAAATAAATTAGTAGTTTAATTCAGGGTAATTCAGACTCCTCAGCTGAGTGATTAATTACACTTGATTCATAGAATCATACATCTTTGAGAAGGAACCCTTGAGAGAACTGTACAGAATGAAGATGCAATTCCTTGTTTGAACCAAATAAACAATAAATACAAATACAGGTTAACGCGTGTGGGTGTTGTTTGCATCTGAGTTACTCTCTATCTATTCTTTGTCTTTATAAGTTGGCTCTGATGAATGGGCAACAAGCAATGCTGTAACGATTGCATGGATGAAGCTTTCTGTTATCTTTATTTTACTTACTTCTGTAACATCTATATAACCGACCTTTTTTTTTTTTAACTTTATTTAGAGTATGAATGTTTTTGCATATATTCTATCACTTAATAGCATTTAAGCAGAAAAGTCCAGAGCATTCAGGACACAGTAGAAATTACTCTATTATATAGGCCTATTATGATTTTCAATTCTATGTTGTGTTTGTGTTGTCGGTGAATTAGGATATTTCTAAACCTATTCACAAAGTGCTACAAACATCCTATAGTTGGCCCATTATTGTTTTGTGAGCAGACACATTTGGAAGTCCATTTCAGTCATGATTCAGTTTTATTCTCATTAAGACCGAATATGTTTCTTTCTTCCTTGTGACATAGTTGTATAAGCAGGGAAGCCTCCACTTTTAGATTGCTCTAGTTTGACATACTTGTGGGCAGCCACATTAAATCATTTATTCATGGGGCTTTCTCTCTTAGCTTTCATTAAGATGCTGGGAAGTGGAACATCTACAGTTTGTAGGCATTTCACAGCAGAGATTTTCACCATGTTGCGCTTAGAATGTTGCATTTGTCTCCAAGAAAATACAGAATACTGACAAAAAAGTTAAAGTCAGAGGACGAGTTTTCGTTGAGGGATGAGATGCAAAGCAACAGAGTATATGTACAATAGACTGTAAAGTTCTCTGGGTATTTATTTACAATAAAAAGAACGACAACAAAACATTCATTTCATTGTAAATCCTGCTGGCTATCAACTATTTGCTTTACTATCTATACTTACACCATCATTTTGTGATGATACGTAAGGCAACTGAAATGATCGGCAGGATGTACTGTGAGATTTCCCTTTTACAGAACAGTATGAATAGCTTTTCAAAATAATTTTCCTCTAAAAAACCCTCTCAAAATAACATCTAAAAGTCAGGGTACGAGAAATGAAGAAACTGTTAACTTGGCAGTAATTTCAAGGTCAATCCCATTTTAAATCAAAGGCTTATATATTATACACTATGTACTCCAACTAAACATCTATTTACAAAATCAGTAGTTGTATTGGGAGTTATTTTCTTACTTTAAAAGCAGATAAATAGTCACTGGTGCATTATAATTGCATTGCAAATGTACTGCACTTTAAGAGATCTGACCCTTGAATTAGAGCTTTTACAGATGACAACATTATAATTTACTCCAAGCAACACATACAGTATAATCATACGAGAGGATGCTGAATGTGGTCACCAAAGAGGTACAGTATAACAGACATACACCATCAATGCCACTCCAACATGAACCAAAAGAATAAATAAAAACATATATTAGAGGGGAAAAAGCAACTCAGAACATAATGTAAAGACTGGTCTCCTTACAAACAGACAAGACAGACAAAGCAGTTAAATCAATCATTGATGGATATATCCATACATTAGCAGACTATACAGACAGTGCTGAAGAATTGCACAACCATTTTCTAAGAACCTAGTGTGCTTGACAATGATTCAAATATGTTAGTTTTGCAATGAATCAGATACTGCAATCCGGTTATTGGCTGCAGAACACACGAGTCAAAAAATGAGGTAAAATAAATCTGAGGGACAAAGAAATCACATGTTTAAGTTTTAAGGCCATTTCATGTTATCTACAATACATTGTTCTCTTCACTGCAAGCTGTGGTGTTAAGTTTGAAATCTAATCTTGTGGAGATTAGGGTGATAAAGGAAAAGCACAATTGTTTTGCTGTAGCTATACAGGCCTTCGATTTTGATTTCACCCAGTAAAATAATCAGCTTCCAACATAACATTTCTATATCAAATTAGGTGTTTTGTCAGGAAAGTATGCATCTTTGATGTTGAATATTTGGTATTATTTATACATTAGAGATCATTATTGAGCCAAAACCTTTGATTGATTGAATCGTTGATTTGGCAAAACCATCCAGGACATTTTCTCTATGTTCCAGCTTAAATCTTTCTTACAGTCTTTTCAAAGACCTCAATGGCACTGTCTTTATCCTGAATAGCCAACAGACCTGGGCTTCAACAAGACAAACTAAACCAAATTTCATATTTTTTAAACCAATAAAACGATTAAATGTGCACTTTTGAAACAAGACATGTGGTAAAAACAAAAAACAAAACAACATACAACGAGGCAACAGATGTGTGAACAGGCGAAGAAAAGAGTGGAAGGAAACAACACTGTGCAAAAGCTGGCCCTTCTTTGTGCGTCATCCTCTCCAGTGTCCCCCAGGTTTCTGGATGTGCTGGACTCCGGCTTTCACTGAGCAGCAGACTGGACAGACTCCACCTGCTTCTTCTCTTCTTTCTCATCTTCATCATCTTCCTCCTTTTCATCACTGGTCATGGCGAGCACCTACACTTGTCTCACCTCCCAGAGGGATTGTGACTTATGGGAATGCTTTGGAAATAAGACAGACGGCCAGTCAAAACTCACAAATCAAATTAAGATGCACTGTTCACATCAATAGTCACATTAATAATGAAAAAAATATGCTTTGTAGAGAAACATCCTTAGGTTTTGGTGTTTTATATTCCTCAGTAATATTGACAGTTGCACAAAAAGCACCTGAATATACATCACACAAGTATAAGCACATTGGTTTGCTCACGATTTATATCAAGTATATTTGGTCCATATGTCCATAGTTTAAATCTGTGGACTGAGAGACCATTAGAGTACAGAGGAAAGTCTTACCTGAAGATGAAGATCCAGGATACAACCAGGTGGGTGGAGCTAACAGTTCTGCACAGAGAAATGCACAAACAAATGCAACAAATCAGCAACATCACACAAAAAAGCAACAAAACCATCATGCATTGCAACAAAGGTGATTTAAAGGTAGTTGTTCATTGATTAATAAGATTTCAGTGTAGTCCAGGATGGGGCTTACTAACCGATGAGGACTGATGATCATGTGGTCGTTCCAGTTTGATACGGATGTCTGTCCCCTTCCCTCGTTCAGGTTTACCAGGCCCTGAAGGACAGGTCAGCGGTGTATTAAACCAGTCATACAGGTACATGCAGATTAGATTAGACTAGTTAACATTACCCATAAGTATTAAGAGATGGAAGAGATCTGAGTGTACTGTGTTCTGAGATTGAAAAATGAGGTAGAGAGAATACATATACATACATTTTGTTGCTTTGCATAGAAAAATGAATATTCAACCCTTTAACTAGATGATGATGATATGATGAAAAATTGTAAAAATAAAAAAAATAAAAAAAATGTATATGCTAAATTGTGAAAAAATATTTTGTGAAAGATGATGAAAATTGAGACTTATGTATAAATCACATTTCTGATCTAAGGACTGTTTATAAGGAGACCTTGATGAAGGCCAGGTAGTCAATAACATTTAGTCAGGTGAACAAAGGCCTGGTGTCCGGGAGAATAGATGTGTGTTATGTTTTAATTTTGATGGATGTATTCAGGCTGGTCTGCACCTTGCTGTCATATGAGTTATAGCCTGCTTATTTCCTCATTACAATAAAACATCTAGAATGAGCTAAGATACTGAATCATGATAGCAGAAAAACTGGAATATTGCTAAACATTATTGTTTCTATATATCACTGTTTTTTTGCGGTGCACCATAAATATTTCAAGCTCTGTCCACTATTGTCATCTGAAAACCTTACTAATATTGTGTTCATTTCATGATGACCCCTCAAGGAGGACTCTGGACATGTGAGGTAACGTCCATTTACTGATGATTCACTAAGCATTACTAAATCACATAAAGTTAATGTGACTTCATTATTTTTTAATGGCAAGCAACAGGAATTAAAGATAGTCTACATCCTGCTTTAATTCATGCATTAATCATCATGAGTCATTGCACGCATCAGTTATGCATCAGTAAATCAGTAAGCATCTGTGTTCTCTAACCTTATGAAGTGTTTCCAAAAATGATAAGAAAATAAACAAGCCAGCAAACATACCAATAGGCACACTCTGGTAAATATAGAGTAGTTATAAAAGTAGCCATTTGCTGAATTTTTTTTCAATTTGCTGGACCTGCTTCTCCAAACACCCCACCTCTCACCTGGGGAGTTACCACGACTGGTGGTACTGGTGCTGCTGATGCTGTCCTCCAGCCAGGTGCTGTAGGTGAAGGAGTCTCGCTTGTGCGGCGTCCCGGCAGACGACAGACTTTCCTGGAGAGTGAACAGAGGAGAGACACAGCAACATATATTAGACTTAAAGAATATAACTTTAAAGCAACTGTTGTGTTTTCTTACAGGTACACCAGCTGAATTCAGCACTTACCATGCCGGTATCATAGTCCTCCGTGGCCTCTGTCTCATTCTCCTCCACCACACTGGCGAAGCTGCTAGCGTTGGAGGAGGAGCGGGAGAGGTCTTGACCCTCAGGGATGGACGGGGCCCTGCCACCGAGATAAGAACTACACCTTGGGTTAACCACTCTCCAGCACAGCCAAACCTGATTTTATCTTATATATCAGACACAGTCATTCAACATGCTGCCACAGCTGAGTATTACCCAGCGGTTACACAAACATAGTTATGATCAATATATTTGATATGCCTGGAAGTCTGTTATACACACCTGTTCTTGGTAGTTGTGAGCACCTCAGGAGAGCTCTGATTGGACGAGTTGTCAGATTTGGGGTCTTGAGAGACGTGGCCACTGTCGGGGGTCTTCTGCGTATTTGGGGAGTTCTCTCTGCTGATATGTGAAACATTTGGTACAAAACATCAGGAAAAGCAAAACAGGCTGCAACATAGCCAAAATCTATGAATGTGCATACAAAGTAAAATGTAGTAAATTCTGAACCTTAGTGATCAGAAGGCTTCAGTTCCATAAAGAAAAGATAGAGGTAGAAAAGAAAAAAATGTGTATTGGTAGACACAAAAATGGATAGTCTTTTCTCACCTCCTCTCCTGGACTTCTTGAATGTTTTCAATACCAATGGCACTGCTTCTCCTGGAGCTGAAAGGGCCAGACTTTTTCCTAGTGGGGCTTTTCCCTGGGATTATCAAAGACTGGCAGGGAGAGAGGACAGACAGTCAGTGTCAGAGTCAAAATACTTCTCATACCTTAAATATCTTCGAGTAATACTAAGTTTATCTTGCTTATAAATCTAGTTATTTATTACTGAGGATATATAATGGTTATTTTGACTTTAAATCAATCAAATTTCATTTTACTATAGTCATCAAAAAATGCTTTTACTGCACAACCCTGATTTATCGAGTTACAGTGATGAAAAAAAAGTTAAAATATGCACTTAGTGGCTTAATGTCAAGCCCCAGTCCCAGTCTTTCAGCCAGAGCAGAGCACACTAAGGCAAGAGATGAAAGATGGATTTAAAGGCTCCAGGGCCTATCACTAAATATGCTTTCTCAGCGACTGCTTTGTTCATTCAATCTCCCTTTAAAAGCTCTCAAAATAAGAACTTGAAAAAGCCCTTTATTTAGTGTAGTTTCAAAGAGCAGGAGGGGGATTTTTAAAAACATATTTTTTTCTGTAAGGGGTCTGCTAAATCATTAATATTCATCATTTTTAAACAAATAGAGAATTTAGCATACTGGAATAAATAAAATACAAAATAGTCATAAGAGACTACAGAAGATGAAAACATAGTGCAGGCTCCTTAAAATATGACTTTTACTGTGTTTGTGCCACACTCATATCACAGTGCTTCTTATCTCTTATTATGTGAATGATTTGTGATGATTAATACTTCAAATGATTTGTAGATGATCTTCTGTAACATCCCAAAGATTTGACTTGACAAATCAGTCAGTTAATGAGAAAATCTATATCTGCTTTGGTTTCATTGCAGATCAAGATAATTTTCTTTATACAACAAATACTATCTAATAACACAATGCACACAATGCAATGTTGAATACAGAGTGCTGAAATGTATAGAGCAAAAGTGTTGGGCCATGATGCAGTGGAGTCATGCAGACCAAAAAAAGGCAAAAGTAAAGAGGAGAAGCAAGTAGTTAGAGAGTAGTTAGAATTAGACATGAACCTCTTCTACTGTTCCTATCCCTATGGCACTGCCTCGACGTCCATATTTACTGGGACTTTTGCCTGGGACAAGTAATGACTGAGTAACACAGGAAGAGAAGATACAGAGAGAGAGAGAGAAACAGATAGAGAGTGAGAGAGAGAGAGAGAGAGAGAGAGAGAGAGAGAGAGAGAGAGATTTGATGATGACAGAGGACAAAAGGAAGAGAGGAAGGTAAAGGGGGGGGGGAGAGAAAACATGAGATATATACAAATATATATGAGATTCCATGCAGTAAGTCATGTTGTTCAAACAAAATACAAAGCACTGGAGAGTTAACCGGAGAATACAAAGAGGGACATTTTGGCTCCATGGGTGCAATACAGGCAGCTGAATGGGAGAGAGAAGTGATGAGTCTGTTATGTGCCTGTGAGAAAGAGCAGCAGAGGAGGACATACAGCATGTTATACATTAGGTTTCGCATCAAGACAGGGTTATGGGCAAAAAGCAAGCTGGAGTTACATTCATTGACATAGCATGTCGGTTAATAATACTAAGTGTTAGTTATTTGTGAAGGGGATCTTCAATGTGATGTAGAAATACAGTATTAATGTAGGTGTCTGGTGGCAATATACAAATGATTACATTTTTTCTTCAGTGCCCAACACAGAAAGAAATTTCATGATTTTACTTCCATACAAATCAGAGAACTTTCATTAAAAAATACCATAAAGTATAAGAAATCAGACAAACAATGCATAGTCATTGTTAAGTGAAGACCTTGTAACTACAAATTAAGTGATGTGAAAACATGTTTTACTTTAAGCTGAAGGATGGAAAGCTCCTCTGTGATTTGAAAAAATTTTGTTTAACGCTTTTTTGCAGTGTTTTTAGAACCAATTATATAAACTCAGAAAGGCAAAAATGCACCGCTATGTGGAGATACAAGGTTTTCAAATGCCTTTAGGTGAAATAGTCATTTGTTCATAATCACCAAAAAATGTCCCCAAGCATTAGATGGCACGCGCGCGCGCACACACACACACACACACACACACACTCGACAGGACTCAACCCACATTCACCAGAATTCAAGTGAGCACTTATGAACAATGCAGATGCACAGGAATTTAAATAATTAGAACAACACAGGTAAAAACAGTATGTTTTAAAAGCAGCTTTAACCCAGGAGAGAAATTCACCTTGTGTCCTAGAAGCATTCAAGTCTATGAGTGTCCAGTCACTTCATCTAGTGGTGGCAGACAATGTGCAACTGTGAGAGCCAAGTTTAAGACTCGGGCATAAATGCTCCACTCAACCAAGTGTGCAGGCCTTCTCTGTGAGAAGTTAGTGCAGCAGGCAAGTGAGGCAGGAGGGGGCATGAACTTTAGTAGAACTGCTGGGGGAGGCAGAGGGAGCGAGACTTGCCTCACTGAAGACCAGGAGGAGTGGCACTGTACTTACTATCCCTGGGAATTTGGGGCTCTCTGCAGGGTCTTGGTTAAAGCTGCTGCTGAGGCTAGTGGAGACTGTGTGAGGCTTCTTGAAAGTAAAACCCATGGCATCCATAGACTGGCTCCTGCTGCGGATCACTCGCTAGAGAGAGATGAGGAGGAGGAGGAGATACATTCAGATGGCGCTGACCCCCGTGACCCCTCAGCATTGCTGCACGTTACAGGCCGAGAGGAGCCTCGGGGCTGTCCCTGACCACTACAGGCAGGGAGCACTAGCCTGATGCTAATCCTGACAGACAAGGAAGCGACAGAGAACACTGCTAAGCTGTAGTGCCCGGAGGAGGGGGCTCAGATGAGTCATTATGTGTAGATAGGTGGTAAGAGAAGAGAGGAGAAGTAGAAGGGCCAAGTGGCTTGCAGACAGCCAGGAGAGGTTTAAAGCCCAGTGCACCTCTTTGCTGGCGTGGAGCAGAGTGAAGAGGCAAAGACATCTGATGGTGAATCTATCCATCCCCTTTTAATATTATAGCAAAGATGACTGTTAAACAAGTGGCCGGCGACTAAACACTGGAACATGCAGAGAGCACAGCGGCAAGAAACGGCTACGAAGCAAGAGCAAGAAAGGAAGGGAAGCCAAGAGTCCAGGAGGACTGAGCAGCAGAGCTTCTCCTCATTCAGACTAATGGAGATTGAAGGAGATTGATAAAGCCCTTACAGCCCACAGCTTGCACAGAGTCACCTACATCCACAGAAGAAACATCTGATGGCTGGTGAAAAAAACGGCTGCTGCTGATGCCAGTTTTACACTGTTCCTATGTAACAATGATCTTTACAGTCTTATATGACAATAAAAAGTAGAGTCAGACATATTGGGAATTTGTCTGCTTTCTTCCTGAGAGTTTGATGAGGAGATCAATATCACTCTCAAATGTGTCCACTGCATGAAGCTACACCCAGAAGTGGCTTATCTTAGCTTAACATAAAGACTGGAAACAGGGGGACAGAGCTACCCTAGCTGTCTGAAAGTAACATAATACAGGTACCGAGTTAATAAAGACATTATATCTAATTTGTTCAACCCATAGAAAAGTGTAAAAATTTACTTTCTGGTTTTACAGATATAGCATGCATTCTTCTGTGAGGTTCTGAGTCAGGGGAGCTGTTTCACCCTTTTTCCAGTCTTTATACTAAGTTAAGTTGGTTATTTAGCCAACAGACAGTAGAGTGGTACCTATCTTTTCATCTAAGCTTTGTCAACAAAACAAATAAGTGTATTTTACAAAATCTCAGACTACTTTATTAATAGAGATAAATCTAACCTTGAATTCATGTATTGTAATTAACAGTGTTCTGGTAGCATAGGTAAAATATAAATTAAATTGCAAAGCCCTTGTCTTTTATGCAGTTTTTGAAGCAGAAAGTGAGGCTGTCAGTTTAAAGCTTGTCCTCTGCTGCTGCCTCTCCAGTTACCTTGAAGGACTCAAAGAAGCCCCCTCCTCCTCCACTTCCATTTTCCAGTTTGTCGTCCTCTCCTCCAACACCCATCATGGCCTGGCTGTTCACGTGTAGCTCCTCATAAAGGGTCTCCAACAAGGCTGACCGCGTTCGTTCCTTACACACAAAGAGGGGAATAAAAGAGAGGGACGCAACACATTTTGTACAGCTCTGGTCAGAGATGGCAGGTTTTTTTAAATGCCTTTCAAAAAACTCACCTCTAATTTGGCAAATTTCTCAGCTTTGTAGCAGGCATACTCTGCATTGATAAGCTTAGTAAAAAGGAATTCATGGAATTCAGGGCCCTGGAAAGAAAGAAGCAGAGAGATAATGCATCATGTTGGAAACTAAATGATGGGGACAGTGTACTGACTAGAGCAGTGATTCCCAACCTATGGGCCGCGGCCCACAAGTGGGCCGCCAAATCATTTCCAAAATATTTTGACTTTTGTATGGGAGTGGGAAGAGTGTAATTATATAAAAATAAACACAATAATGTCCTTAATGTTAAAAATCAGTTACATTTAAAATGATATAAATGTTCAAATACTCTTTTTTTCAAATTGTTATTTATGAGAATGCATTTCTCTGTTGTTGAAGGATAGTGTTATTTCTTAATCATTTGTTAATTAGCTTGTTACATACAGCCCCTTAGTTGTCATTTGTGATATTTGTGTGGTGCCGATGCACAGCTCCTTGAATGACGGGTTTGTGTGTGTGGTGTTGGAACATGTTACAAATGATGTGTTTGTGACTGTGGAGCTTCCATCTGGTTTCTATTGTATTCAGTTCAGTCCTTTGTTTCATCTTCAATAAAAAAGCGCTCTGGGAACACATAGTTTTGCCTCCGTATTTATGGAATCAAAGGCGGGCCACGAAAATTTTTGAGACTTAAAAGTGGGCCCTGAGTTGGAAAAGGTTGGGAACCACTGGGCTAGAGGATGCGGTATTTCTGATCTGTACGTTATTCTTTCTCTTACTTTTTTAAAGACAGCAGGGTTTGGGAGGGCCGGGCCAAAGAAAGGTACATCATCTCGTGCCGTCACTGACACCTTAAGAATTAAGAGTAAGTTAAAGTTTAATCAAGGTTTTAATCACACAGAAAGTAAAGTCAATCTATAGTGATGGAAAAATTACCCTGTAAAGAACATTGTCAGAGCAGGGGTTGACCACTTGGACCACAACATAGGCATGAAGAAAGTTGGAGGCGATCATGTCTGGTACAAAGGGAGTGTTTTCCTCTTGGAATACAATGGCCACAATGTCGTTCCCTATGTGTCTCTTTCTCTGCAACTGCAACACATGAGTCAAGACAATTATAGTAGGGTCAAATAATGCTGATGTAAAGCCCTGGATGATAAGTGTGAATTGTTTTTATGATCTGCAGGTTTCAGAAAGTCAAATTTATGATGTATCGGGACACACTGAATTTAATTAAGACAATAAGTAAGAGATACTTTTTGGAGTTTTCTACTAATTGTTGATAAAACCCTATTCAAAGAATACTTGTACTTTTTTATATGACAGTGTAAATAAGGCATATTTCCAAATGAGCACAGAAACTACTGATGAGCAATGTAGGCAAAGATTGTGAGTATAGAGTTTTTATGATTAGTAAAGAGTAAAGAGGACAAATTGACAATTTATTTTCATATTGTATAATTTAGATCTCATTTCTGCAGAATGTAGACTAGAAAATATAAAAAATTAAAAAGAAGCACTCACTTTTCCTTCTCCCTGTCTTACTAGTGAAAACGTGTGAATTTATGAAATACCACCAGGGGGTGCTGTTTCCCCTGATGACAGTTTGAACTGGCACTGATTAGGTCACAGGAGCCTATGTCTAACACCCGGTACGGCTGGGCAGTCTGAACAAATAGACATCGCCTCATCTGTGTTTGTACAAACCACGATAACAAATGGTGTGTGAGCTCCTGCTAATTAATCAGTGTCTGTGTGAATATGTGTGAGGGAGAAGGAGGAGGACACGGTCGTGTGAGCAATGGAGCGCTGCATCTCAGCTTTAAATCACTATGAGGGAGGATTGCTGCTCATATATACAGACACCGCAGCATGAATTTAAAGTGATTCATGTTTGCTACTAGAGTTTCTTTCTGCAAATATGGGTTGCGGTTGTTTGGCACAACAACAGGGACGCACATGCAAAATATGGTACTATGAAGCCCAGAGGGAACCTGTCTGACTGCTCATAGTGAATCATGAAAGGTGTGTTAGTCTGGTATTGCATTACAGTACCTGCTGGGTGTCCCCCTCTGTGTAAGGCAGCTTTGTGGACACATGGAACATGACCTCTTTGTTGCAGTAGTTGCAGTAGACAGACTCAGTGCCAGTCTGCCCATGAGTCACGTCTAACCCTCCACGGAAACTGCAGGCAAAGAGAAACCATGTCTAACAAGATATTCTCCACCATCACAGCAGTAGCATGACCATCAATCCTATAGCTCGCCTGATAGCTTGTAAATTGCACTTGGCATCATGTTATGGAATGCATGGTAGAGTATATAGTGCCTTCAAACCAAACTCAGATTCTCACCCTTTAAAGTTGTGAAGCTCAATTTTCTCTCCTAGAAACTCCAGGAATTCTACAAAGGCAGGACTCTCTTCACTGTTGCCAAATAGCTCTTCCTCTGAAGTCTGTAACCAGAAAAAAAAAATCCTCATAAACATCAAGGAGGACAAAATGGTTTCAGCAGCTACGAGTTAAAAGCACTGAGAATGGTTTGTGCAGTGGACTGTGGATTCCTAACTACGTTAGTGTCCAGTAACAATGGTGCTTAAAACTACATTACGTCTAAGGCGGAAAACGATAACTGATCACAAGAGGTAAGATTTGAATACTAGAGTACCAACGAGATATCAATGATACAATTTTAATGAAGGTGTGTTTTTACTGCAACAGATCATTAGGGTCAGTGGATGCAGAAAAGTGAAGAGTGTGTGAAGAGTATTTGCGATTATAAAGGTCTCTTCAATCAATTACAGCAGTGGGTATAAGAAAAGGTTTAGAGATGGGCTTGAGGAAAGCTTGAGGGATAATGTTCAGCTGTGATGGACTGTTGATTATCTATTGTCATCAAGTGGAGTGGTGAGGTGAACACAAAAGCCTGCTTCGACACAGATTGAAACACACATTGAAACAATGCCTGAGAAAACGCTTACAGAGTATTTCTGTTTTGTTTTCCGCATGCAATGTGCCCACTTAAGCATCATGCCTTTCACTTAGCACCTCTCCTGAATAGAAACTGTCCTGTAGTGTGAGCTGAGGGCCCCCGCTGTCTTCCTAAGATGACTCTTGGCTCATTTACAATGTATTTAAACTATGGCAGGATTTAAGGGATCCACATATCTCTAGACATTGAGGTCTGTATTCAAAGCTACAAGTGCCCTCAGCAAAGCATTCAATAGCTATTCTGCCCCTGATGTAGTAAACAAGAGGTCCGTGATTGCCTCAGAAAATGAGAGGGATTGTTGAAGGCAGCCATAGTGACTGGGCTGGACTGAAAGCCATAATTAAGCCTAAGGACGACTGAGCATAAGCAGCTTCCTCGAGGACATCAGAAATTACAATGTATTGTTCATTCTCACTGTTCATGGATAAAATACAATCAATATAAAGGATGCATGCACGCATGCAGAGCCAGGCTTTATCGCTCACCTGTCCAAACTTTTGATAAATGACGCCAAACTTGAAATTGTTGCTTATCACATGTTCATCAAAGGTGACGATAAGTCTTGAAGCCTGTAAAAAATATAAAGATATAACAAGAAACATAAAAGAATAATGAGCAATTTGCCAAGTCTGTCTTGATCCTGCAATCATCCCCCCCTGTTCATATTGGCTGTTAAGAGACTTTGCTAACATGCTATCAATGTAAGAGATGGGGGATAAAATCCACAGCCATCATCTTGTGTAAAAATGTATTAGTTTATCTCAAGTTAACTTGAGTCAATAGCAGTCTGAGTTCGACAAATCAAGTGGGCATCCTTCAAATTGGACACCTGATGAGTGCTTCAAGATAAGCTTATAAAAAATGCAACCTGATGTCTGATCTGATGTGTACATACAGCAGCTGCAACTATATAAACCAAACCAGATCTTACTTTTGGATAAAGGACAGGAAAAAAGCGGTCCACGTTGATCTCTTCACAGACAAGCTTGGTTGAAAAGAAAGAGAAATGAATGTGGTTAAACACTGTCACAGCGGATCAATCTCTGCATCATAAAACAACTCTTCTTACCTTGGCCATTTGGACCACATTGGGAAACTCTGTCAGACAGGAGATGGGGATCACATCGTGGTAGGTTTTCAGCTTGTTCCTGGCGAAGTCGTAAAACAATCAGTGTGGATTCAAAGCAGTAAAATGTGACGCAACATTTCTCAGAATCTATCAGACGGGAAAGAGATGATCCGGTATGGACCATGATCAAAACTTCCCCACCCTCGCCTCTCTTTGCCTTCTCTCCCTCCCTCCATCCCCACCCACTCGCTGGCCTAAATAGTCCATCTGTTACTCTGCTGTGGGAATGACAGTGCTGTTGACACTCTCTGCAGCTTTATGACTCTTACGATAACACCCGTGCTGGGAGGATGTGTTTATCCAGTCAACACTGGGAGTTTAAGGACAAAAAAAATGGTGGATTATTCTGTGTTTATTTCCTGTTGATCGTGAAAGTGACATTTAGTTTAAGCCTACACATTCATTACTTCACTGCTGAACACAGATTCAAAGATTCACTTCTCTCGGTAAATTAGGTGCTGCACCATGTATGCATAATGAGCATTACCTGAGCATTAGACGGAGATGTTCCTGGTCACCAATCACGTCGTATTTTAGAGAGAACACCAGATGTCCAAGGGCACTGTCCACTGAATAGTAATTAAAGTGTTCCTGAGGGACCAGTGCAGGGATACAGCCATTAGTAACTGTCATAAACAGAGTGCATGAGACATGTGCATGTCATTACCCATATCGTCGCAATCTGAGTACCTTTTCTTCTTCTGCTGCTCTTCTGCTGCAGGCAGATCAAATTTGTTCGTATTATGCGCGTGTAAGAACAGGTGGCAAAGCCTAATGGATCTTCATTAGCAACAGTCTATGAGGTGCCAAACAGTGAGGCTGGTCGTTGTAAGTGGTTTACTCAACTGGGATTCGCTTATTGCTTATTCATTTCATTACTATAATGAGCAAGAAGCCAAATTGATTGTGAAATATTCTATGAGAGTAATGAGGCTCATTGGAGGAGGAAGGAAGTTGTTACAAAGAAGGGCCTAATGAGAATGACTTCAATAATATCACTTTGAAAGCAGAACACACGTTTAAAAAAAAATGTAGAACTGATTTTATTGTTCAACAAAAATGATTATTTGATGTTCCACTCGATATGTTGAAATGCACAATTGCAACCACAGAAAGTGAACATGGGGAAAAATATGAACAAACTAATCTTAAAAATCAAAGGACAGACAAGATGAAGATACACAAGATAGGCTTTGTAGAACAACACGTATAGCTGTGTTGCATGTAATGTATTCGGTTTCTGGAGGGAAAACAAATTTAAAATACAGCCATGTTATTTTATCTCACCAATCTAACAAACTAAATTAGCAGTGTTTAGAATTAACTTAGCAGAATTTGTATTACTTGGTAGAATGCCAACAGAAATTTAGCCTGCGAATGATTCATATTTACATAAACTTGTATACATAATATATTTTATAATTATAATTTTTATTTCTTCTTTGAAGCTTAATAATAATACAATTTAATAATATATATTCTAATAATCAATTATGACTTCAGAAATCATGCCCCTGCATTTCATGTACTTGCGTACTGAATTTACAAGTACATGAAAGAAGAGCAAGGAACTTAGGGAGGCTTGAACTTGTTATGGGTTAAGAAATGAATGTACACTAGATTTTTGGCATCACCCCTCAACCCTACAATTTATATTCTCTCTTAATGCCATTGTGTGTTCATTTGACCTTTTACATCTTGCCTGTTTTGCTTATATTTTTTGTCTCTATTTTAATATTTGTGTTTTGATAAAAGGTTGCACAAAGTCGCTAACCTTGCCCAGGAAGTGTTTCCGGTAGATTGTAGCTGTCGTGTTACATTCCAGCTTGGTGCGGGTGTTGGGGGACAGACGTTGCAGCTGTTCTGTGTCCACTGCTTCACTCAGATCATGGTTAGTCCCTTCAATCCAGTAACCCCCAAACTGCGGCAGGAGGATGAGAGGAAAGGGGCTTTTTCTGCCCAACACCTGTCCCAAGATGCAAAATAAGAAGGGTTAAGAAACAGGATGCTGTAAATGGGAAAGTAATTTAAGGACAAGAATGAAAACTGATTACACAAACATGGTGAAAAGTGCTACTGCAGCACATCATCATCCTACCTCATGGACACTTGGGTATGGAATGTAGTCCTCCTCAGTCTGCAAAACATAGAGGAAAAAAAAGCTTTGTTCCCTCATCAAAGAATAAAAATAACCACACTGTCCAACTCTATAATCCCAAGGGACACTGTTTCAGACTAATTGCATAACGGTTATGCAATGAAAATCAGTTTGGCAATTACATAGGAATCAATGCATTGCTTGATCAAAGTATTGCCGTTATTTGGCACATTGGCACTTTAAAATACGGCATTACATCAGCATCATATCCTGTTAAATTCTTTGTTGTTAGATGTTTTCTGTCTGCACTGCTAAGCATCAGAGGATGTACGATTTGGAATCCAAACTAACTCTGTTGGTATAAAACTGATGGCAAGACTTTAGAGCGTGGCTTTGCATTATGAATAATACTGTGCTACAGAACGCTGAAGTAATCAGCCTGTCTGGCAGAGCAAGATATGGTGGAGCCGTCAAGAGACAATGGCCGCATCCTGTGAAAAATACTGTGTCTCTACATGGAGAGTCGCACCTTGAGTGGGGGAGGAAAGTTGCACCTCTGCTCATCCATCCTGTTGCCCTATAAGAGGAGAGGGCGAGATAAGAAAACAGAGAGAGAGAGAGAGAAGGGTCACGTTCAGCCATCAACACAGCAGCTGGTTCTACATTCACAAATCAACACACATAGGTAATTAAAACACTTGTCGTTGATTTGACAGACAAAAATAAATCTACATAAATCAGTGTAATGATCATGTTCTAAATTACCACAACAACACACACTGGGAGGATATTATCACGCTTGTTATATAACAGCACAGCTTCCTCAAGAGATGTGCAGCAGGCAACAAAGAAAAGTCCGAGAGGGACAGATGGAAAGATACAGAAAGAGATACCTTACATACACATCCAAAAGACAATCAACGGATGCTAAAGAGCAGGCATTTGGGAATGACTGAAAAGTGTGTTAGCACACGGAAGAAGTGTGGTGATGAGACCACGGGGATTAAAAAGATGCTAAGTGGCACTGAAACACCCACTGGACATGAAGGTGTGTTTAAAAGAGTGACTGGGAAATGATGCAGAGAAAAGAGGTGCAGAAGACGACGTATCACATAGATTTAAAAAAAAAAACAAAAAAAAAACACTGTCTTGTATCACACCCCCTGCGAAGGGGAATAAGCTATAATAAGCTAAAAGCTATTATGACTAATTAATTTTTGAAAACAATCTGTACTCCAGCTCCGATGCACCAACCACTAACACACATGCATGAAAACATTATGAGTTCGGATGAGCTTATAAAACTCTTAACGCCTGTTATGTGTGGGATCTTATGGTTAAAATAAACATCCCTCCAAAGGCTTCAGAAACCACGAGACAGTTTTTGAGGTGAGATAATAAGCTTACAGGGCTGTCAGCCAGTGTTACAACCAGAATGTTAACAGAGATGCCGAGACACATAAAATGCACTGACTACTCTCCTCTGTAACCACCAGACTCAACATCCTTCTCATGAACAGAATGTACAGGAGTATTGTGGACGAGGAGAGGGCCAAAGTGCTGCAGAGTTAGAAAGAGACACACTGACAGGTTAGTTGCTTGGTGAGTGCAGCTTAGAAAGCTGAGACAAAAAAAAAAAAAGATCAATGCGTCGTCTTACCTGCATCTTTTCAATCATTTCAAATAAATCTGTGGTCTGAAAGGAGGAGAGTGAGATGACATGTTTTGAGTTCACTTGTTGGGTCCTCAGGGTTAATTTATTTCTGCAGTCTGATTGTTCAGCACTGTCACAGTCCACCCAGTGACAGAGAGACACAGTCATTAGATTTTTCTGCCTTGTATTTTGTTGGCCTTACTTCCTTATTGTGTTCTGTGTCTGTTTATGCCAGGTACTAATGGCTGTATCCTTGTCCTGTGCCCTTCAGGAATACTTTAATTACTATTCAGTGGACACAGCCTGTGGACATCTGGCGTTCTCTCTGCAGTACAATGTGATTGGTGACCAGGGAACAGTTCTATTGTTTGCTTTTTTTCTTTTCTTTTCTTTTCTTCTGACCTTATTAAAACCTAATATGGTGGCAAGTATTCAAGTGGTAACCTTTACGTTTTCCACAATTGCACATTTAATGACAAAATAATGAAATTACAACAAAGCATTGTTATGCATGAACAAATTCTTGCTTTCCATCTCCAAAAGTCATTACACACAAAGGAAAGTACAGTATACTCTTCTACTTTGCAATGTCACTTGTATTTGTCAATTAGACTGTCTGTAATACTTCTTATCACTTTCATAACACTTTATAAAATACCAAAAACGGGAATCCAAATAGACTTTTCTGTAGTTGACTTCTGAAACATTTCATCTATTCAAATTCGCATTTATCAGCAATTCACAGTCATGACATTTGAAGGTAATAACAGAGTATTAACTCTGCTTTCTGAGCTGTTAAATAGAGCCCAGTATTTCCAGGATCAAACTGAGAATTATGATGAATTGCTTAAAACACCTCTGTCAAATATTGAACATGTTGTCCCATCGCTCAGTGCTTGCTTAAGTTTGTAAATTTTAAGTTCCCATGATTTGCAACACTGACAAAGTAAATACATTTATTTTAATCAGCATTTTACCTGGTTGCAGCATGTGAGCTCCTGCCTCTCCCTTGTGGTTTGTCACACTATTAAACAGTCATGTGTGACCCGCATTAAACGCCTGCCTGATTCTTTCAATCGCAACCACAGATGTTGGGAATATTGTCCTTTAAAATTTCATATACAAACTCTGCATGCACCAGTTGAGTGTGACAACTCTAACGACTGCAGAAAAGGCTGAATTACAACAGTCCATGGAAAGGTTGGCCGGGAGCAGTCAAGTGAAGGCTGAAAGGTTCAGCCAGTAAAGCCTGACATACTCAAACAGTTTGTGTACAGAGCAATCTTGCTTAGCTTTCAGTGTGAGTATGAGTAAAGTCCTCCACCATGTGCAAACAATAGTCTGCCACAAACCCTGAAAGTAAATAACCCCGGCTTCAACAACATTAACCAGAGATTAGAACATGAGCAGCTGTAGTGTTGAGCTACATATTATCTTTAGACTTAAACAACAACTACAGTAGCCATAAAACTATATGTGAGGGCATAAAAAAGCATGGGCATGTCTGACCAAATGTTGAAATGTTATCTAAAGTTCTGTCTGATGTTGAATGTTATCTGATAATATAACAGATACCTGATAATAGAAAAAACAATGTTGCCCTAAAAACAGACAACAAAAAAAGAGATTTTCTTCAGCTTGTCACTAAACAAGCTACGTGAACTGACAGGTTTTGCATTCGCAACTTTAATCTTAATTTGGAGAGGCAGTTGTCCAAGCCTCAGCTGTAAATGCTGCCAAATTCCCTCTCCAGTTTGCCATCTAGTGATGTTTTCCATCCAGCATGTTTCTACAGTAAAGCTACTTACATGGCTGGGTTTCTTCCAATGTGCCTTTGTCACCACAGGAGCATTGAAGTGGATGTCATGATTTTCAGCCATTTTTAACTTTCCTCAAACTGGCGTCCTGCAGCTTCAAAAGATGTTTTGACTTGTCTGACTTCAACAGGTTTGGATTAAACTCGCTCTCTGACTGCTGTGTCTTTGTCAAACGGCAGACAGTTGACTGTGTCCCGCTGTGACGGTTGATGTAAAGCTGCATCCCTGCTCACTGGCAAAGTGTTGGATCAGAAGACGTCGAAGACAAGGTCCATAGGCTCCTGGTGTGTGCTCTAAACATACAAAATGACGAGCAGGTGTACGTCTCAGGTTGCATGCAAGAGCAGCTGGTCGTGGCTGAGGTGTAGGAGAGTAATCCTCTGACTGCAGCTAGAGGTGTCTGCTGATCCTGCTTTGTCACTCTCTCTGTTTGCAGGAAGAAATCCAAGCTGCACAAGCAACCACCTCTGTCTTAATCACAAACCCTGTATCTTACTTGGGCTGACAGAGGTGGAGTCCAACTCTTCTACTCTCATAAACAAGTCCTTCAACAGGCTCCTGTCCACAGAGGAACTATATGTGGGCAGTCCTACAACACTAGACTGAGATCAGGAGATTGGAGATAAACAAAATGTTACAGTGGAAATGTGGAAAATAAGGAGATGGGTAGAGTAAAGGAAACAAATAAAGTTAATCTAGATAAACATGCAAACAAGACAAGCAGCACCTTTTTTGAGACAAGAAAACAAGAGATCTTATTTTAGCCGAAAAGCATTTTGCAGAAAAGTCCAGAGTGGAGGAGATGTGGGGATCCACAGGGAGACAGGCGAGCATACAGTGCAGGTGTTAGAGCTGAGACCTTTCATAATGAGAGCTAATAGGATCGTCATTATGACAAGAGGCAAATTAAATGTGCAAGAACCCCTCTCTCCTCCAGACTTCTCAGGTGCAACTAACAGAGACCATTATAATTTTGGCCAGCTCCAAGAATATCAGAAGGATGTGGGGGTTTATATTTTTGTCTTTCTCTTTGGTATGTCTGGTTCGTAGTTATGCTTTGGGTTGAGGTGTGTTCGCAAAACTTTATTGGGCTATAACATTTTGGCCTGATTAGTGTAACATCTGAAAAAACAGGTTATATTGTAACGCAAGAAAAAAAAAATTCTGAAGCTGTTGTTTTATGATTTAATTAAGCAGCTGGGTTACACGCATTCACAATTGTCTTGTTAGCTTGTGATGCAAACACTGAGAATGATGACAGTTTGTGAGTGTTTGTGTTTCCTTTCTCAGAAATATGCAACACTGTCAATATGACATTGTAGCAGTGTGGTTTGAATTAGGCAGTGACCATAAGACCTGGTGAGGTTAATTGCAGATTGACCTGGTTTTCGCATGGCTCTGATTAAAGTGATACGCTCCTCTGAGTCTTGCCCCACTAAGCCCTTATCATACTACAGTACATCACATTACCATGCTGTCCCTCAATATCCTCATCAGATATGTTCTCTTTTCTGGAGTCCAAATCAAAGGGGTTGAATAAAATGGGGTTACAGACATCAAATATGAAATATAACATTTGCATTTTAACTGCTGCTGACACCCTTTACAGTGTAGGAAACTTTCTTTTGCTCAGTTCCAAACCCATATATGTGATCTGCTGTTTCTCTCCCAGTATGTGAATAAAAATGTAAAATAAATAAATAAAAATACAATGAGTCAAGTTTGGAAAATGTTCATCATTGCGTTTGGTGGCTGCTTCCATCTCATGCAAATCTGTGGACGCACAGAAGTTTCACAAATCCTCTCCTCGTGTCTGACTAATTGTAACCAGTGAGTCTGAGGCACCTACAGATGGTATGTGCGGCACGGATCAGGAGTGACAGTTAAACAACCCAATCTCCAAATTCTCCTTTAATCCCTTTCTCTTCCCGCTCCCTCTGCTCTACTCAGATCAAGTCAGATTGCAAGAAGTGTAAGCCCCATCCAAAGTATGAGAGACCTTATGAAACCAATCTGCCGTGAGTGAGATTGTATCCTCTTTTAATCACCACCGAGCTCAGCCTTGTTCAGTTTCTAAGTTCCCAAAATATCCCTGGCAGGTTTTTCGCGTCAGTCGCTCATTTATAAGGATAAGACATGCAAAACGGCAGGCACGAAGATTCTGACCCGCAAGATGGATTTAACTGAGACGGTCTAAATAAATTTATTGAAATGATTTCTCCTTTTCATTTACACCGTCTGCCCTTTATATTCTGCATCTATAACCACAACAATTTAGTCTTTGTCCATGTGATTTCCCCTCAGAGGAAGAATAATAGATCAAGCTGATTCATAAATGCTGAAAATCTTGAAAAATCATTGAAAACTGTTTTAGTGAACTGGAGGCAAACTGAATGAGACTGTGTTGCGTTGAATCTTACAAGGTTATATGGCAGAAAATGTAGAGCTAATATTTAAAAAACACAGTAAGGAAGAGAATAAATATTATCTTATCCTTATAAAAAGCCTGCAAAAATAGTTGAATATTTATAACTGACACTGACGTAAAAGTAGATAGCAAATTGAACCCCACACAAAGACCGATTAAACATTAATGGCTTTCCAATTTGGTGACATATCTTAGTTGACGGTGGGGGCGAAGAAATTTGTCTTTTGATTAAAAGATGACAATTGCTGAGACAGGCTGTATTTTGTTGGCTTTGATGGAATCAGACTTGTTAAGCTTGGATTGAGAAACTGTCGGCATCAAGCTGACAATTTCCTGCTAAAAATAGATTTGTATTAATTGAATCAGGCAAACATAATCACCCCAGTCACGGAGCTCTGTGCACTCTAATTACACAAGTTAAACAAAAGAAGACGAGAATAAAAACCGAAGTAACACTGCAAGCAGAAAGTCTGTGTCTAACACAGTCATAAGAGATCAAATGCAGACACAGGGAAAGTGCATCTAGACAAAAGCAGGTGCAGAGACAAGATGAGCACAGACACCTAGCAAACATCAGAAGGAAAGGTCACACAGAACGGATAAGGTCAGGGGTCAAAGCGCAAACTCAACCCCCCTTGTTCCCCGCCTACCTTGTGGAATGGAGAAGTGTATGGGAGGGCTGGCTGGAACAGCTGGGGCTCTAGTGTTGCAGATATTCGGGGGTCACTCCCATCTTGTTTCCTAAAATAAGACAGATGCAAGAGAGCATTCAGTCAGAAAAGGTCACTCAGTTTGAGATCAAGCAGGAGGACATCAAAAGGTAATGCCTCAGGAAATGTTGCTGGCCTCATTTAGCGACAGAATGCATTTGTATGGACTGGTTGTCTGAGGCGTTGCGATGGCCTTCAGCCCAGAGAGAGACTTAATGTGAAAATTATGATTTCACTCTCTTTTTTAATGACCCATTCTATTTCATTTATGTTAAATCATCTAATCTGACATATATTGACAACACAATAGGATCTCAAATTTACAATACCGAAAACAACAACAATAAAGAATATAAACTTTAATTCAGATTAAAGGAACTCTATGGATGATTTTAAGAGCTGTAACTATCCTTTATTGGGAATCATCTGTTTTATCTAATCTGCAGTGTCCTGGTGATAGACGGAGAAATCTGGTGCCCAAATGCCCACTCATCCATAAATTCATTTATATTATGTCTACAATCTTACTCTCATAAATGTCTAGCAACACACATGTGTGACACTTGTAATAAGTCAGTATATGAATTCTGCACAGTGAACGTCATCATCAAAAGATATCACATCATATTCCGCCGTGCAGGTTCTTCTTTTCTTTTAGTGCATATGCCCCTATTCACAAACACTTTAGGGATCTGGGGACACAATACCCATAGTTTCACATTTATTCAAACAGAGCATCTCTCTTCACAAACCCAGGAGAGTAGCACATTGCTAATGCAAAGCTGAGCAATACTACAGTCACGCATGCTTTGCTCTAAACTCAATATCTCTACCAGTACGGCTTTATCCCCACAGGATCAGTGATCAATACCCCTGCTGAATACGGCATCCTATTGACACTGACAACTCGCCAGTTTACACAGCGGGCTTTCAATTTGTTTGATTATTTCAATCCATTTCAAACACACAAAGTCATCGAGCAGTATGAGAGTGGATCTGAAATGATCTTAAAACAGTGATAATGCAAAGTGAAAAATGTATACTGCTGTCTGGGATGATCAAAGGATGTTACAGCAGCCACAATGAAATATGCAGCATATATTTGTATCTACATGGTGCTGCATAGCCCAGCAGCCAAAAGCTCCATATGGAAAATATTCACTGCATTCAGTAACTCAAAGAGACAAAATGGACATCTTGAACTTGAAAAAATGAATAGTATAGTTAATATAGTTTCTTCATGTTGTTGTCTATTTTCTATTCATGCTTTCAGCTTGCAGTACGTGCCCTTCTCTTCATCTTATATCTTCTCCTACTATGTTACTTGTCATGCACCAATATACCCAGGCAAATCCCTTCTGTGTGAAAGTCTACTTAGCAATAAACCTGATTCTGATTTTTCACGTAGATAAAGTGGCTGTATGTGCTGACACAGTAATAAGTTACATGAATGAATATATGGAGCTGTGTTGGGCTGGTCCTGAGGATGTAGATAAGACACACAGCTGCTCAAGAGGGACAGTGACCAAGATGCAAATCTGCTTTCACATTCAGGTAATGCACTCAGAATCAAACACAGGTGAAGAAAAGAGAGCGTGAATCATTAAAATACAAAACTGACTGCCATCACAGAACGAGCGAATCTTCAGTGAAGGAACGTCCTGAATCATCCAGATAAAATGGGAACAATTGTGAATATGAACCTTTTCTAAACAGGCTCAATAAACAGGAAGGAGGCGAGGAACCCCAGCAGCAGCTCTCCCATGGGAGAGCAGGATACGATCTGGCATCAGCTGCCCTGAACTCTTAATTAGAGCTGATGCACAATAGATGGGTGCAGGACACAAACAGAAAGAAAAAGCATGCTTTCATTTGCAACATTTGGTTTAAAAATAGACATTGTATAATATAAAAAAAACTGAGGTAATACTTGCTTGAGATTTGTAAGCATTTGTCTGTCTAAAGTGTGTGTTGTATACAGTAATACTGTGCAAACACACAGTACAAAATAACTGGCAACAAGATATAAAACCTCTATCCCATCCTGGCAGCATGAAAATATGCATCAAAGTGAGAGAAGAAATGTCATTCACTGGTCCATTAAAAACTCATCCTTCATCACAAGCATGTTGTACAGCATCACATCACATCTTACTGTTCACACACACCTGCCTGTTCCGTCTACAGCGTCACCACGTAAGCCCTCCTGCAGATCAGTTTGCAGCTCTAAGCCACAGCTTCATCCCAACACCACAACAAATTACATAACACACCCCAGCTGGTTCACGATGCACCGCAGAAATCAGCCTTGTGAAGAAGTCACAGCGTGTCATCAGAGCGACCTGGTGCCCTGCGTGGAGTGGAGACGCAAACTTACTCACACAGTGGCTGCTGCTGTACGCTGGGATGTCCGGACAGTGACCAGCACTCGGGTAGATGACTCAGTGTCTACGCTTCTCCTCTAGTTAAGCGTCTTGCTCTCTGTTTCACAGTTATCTCCTCTCTCTCTCTCTCTGCTTGTCTCTCTTTAAGCCTCTCTCTCTCTGGCTTCAGTCAGCTCACTTGCTGCTTTCCATCAGTCGTCCACCTGCTGGCCTCACTCTCAGCTCTTTAGACTGCCGCGCACTCACAGTGAGCATCCTCTCTGCTGCTGATCTCTCCTCCCTCACTCTCTCTCCTCCCACTCAGCCTCTCAAACACACACATATGTGCTCTTTAGTTGTCACTTCCTCCATCTCCACCCTCATTGTCTGCTCTCTAGCTCACACACACACGACGTGGCACTTGCCCGAAACCCTGAACTCTCTACCTTCCACCACCACCATCACCACCACCACCACCCTTATCTCCTTCAAAGCAGGAGACCCTCCCCCCATCATCCATCTAGGGTACGACTGAAGTCTGCCGCTCAGAGAGAGAGAGCAAACCAGGGCTGATGAGGGTAACGGGGGTTGCCTTCCATCCCCACATTGCCTCACGAGCCAGCGAGGGCTGTTGCTGTGGTAACGTCAGCCACGCATATTAAAAAAAACCCACCCACATTCATTATGTTATTACTTGAATAAGGTGATTATATCAAACATTAAGCTCCCAAAGGTGAACAGGCATTGCAACCTCCTTAATGCTCATTGTGCAGGATGAGAAAGCATGTGTATAAAGGTTTTTAATTACTGTAATGAGTTTCATTCAATCGCCAGTGAACATGTGCGTTTCCTGCTCTAAGCTGCATCCACAGCTCCCAGCAGACCTGAGACTAATGTCACCAATAGTGCCCTTCCTGCTAAATCCCTGCTAAATAAGATTCTCTGCAGCGACAGTGACAACTCATGTGTGCTTTCCTCATTGAACAAGTACCCAAGACTAAGACTAAAGTGTGTGTGTGTGTGTGTGTGTGTGTGTGTGTGTATGCGTCGGACAAGAGGAGATAACAAGGGATTACAGCACAGTCATCACACTGGGCACCATTAAGAGCTGTGTATTGTGATAAAAAAAAAAAAACAACAACCAAATAATCCTCTCACTGTCCAAAGCTTACTGATAAAAATATATATATATATATATAAATATATATTTTGAACACAACTTTAATATTAAGATCAGCAGTAATTTGTTGAGGCATTCTGCTGTAGTGGGACACTAATCTCTATCTCTCATTTAAACCCTTGAGGAAAGACTGCAGATGTTACACATGCAGTTCATTTTGTTTTTGGGAAGAGCTTAGTGTGGGGTTAAAAAATCAAAATGTAGACTGTGAGGACTTAAATAGTGTGCATTGATAAAAACACATTATCATATAAGAGCAAGAAGATTTTGCCTGCTGAGTGGTGATTTAACATGGATCTTTGTGGCTGGTTATCACCAAATCAAAGCCACATTCATTTAGAAAGACCGACTGGGACCTCACTGAGAACTGAACACTCTTGTACGCTGACAAAATAATAACTAATAGCAGAACAGGAACAACATCCTGAACCATGTGGAGCTTTTTTATCTCCTGCAGAGGAAGATAGTTGGTTTTAAATTGATAGTATCCTCCCTCCTCCAATGTCCTCTGCAGAATCCCTCAGTAAATCCCTTTCGACTGCCCCCCCGCTGCCAGGGATTCCCATCCCATTAGCCTGGTGAAATGGCCTGTGGTCACTCCCCTCTCCTGCCCCCACCCCTTATCCCCTGAGAACTGCTGCTGTCCTGAAATTTCCCCCATCTCAAACCCTCTCACTGCCTGTCTTACTTTCAGCTCTCTAGCCGCTATATCTCAACCAAGACGAAGTAGATAATGATACAAGTCACAAGCTCAAAGAATGGCTCAATAGGCTAAAATAATGGCTGAAGCTGGCTGGATCCTAAAATTCCCAAATGATTAGGAAGAGCCAAATCAAGAGTCAGCAACTGTTTGTTCAGTATTCATCATGAATCCATTTGAATTTATACAAATAAAAATGAATATTCCTTCTGGTTCAAACACATGTTGTTATGCAAAATAAGCCAAACAAGCAGGTAAGAATGTAAACTGTGTTTGTCTTTGGGAGGATGTGCGTGACCACCTAATGGCCCCCAAGGGCAGTTAAAGGTTTAGGACTCCAGTCACAGACCCATTATACTCCAGCAACATGTCAGAGGTCTGCTACTAGAGATCTGCTACTGCTCTGAAATATGGATGAATGGTTATTTATGCATAAGCATTGAGAGTCTCCCACAGGTTGTGATTTAATTAATGGCAGTCGAACTCAGGGGAGAGGAGGGACAGGGGAACTACAAACACCACCGAGCCGCAAGAGTCGGCTGAAAAACAGAACTGAATTGATGAGCTATTATATGACTTTACTGAATGCATCATTCCAGCAGAGTTTGCTGCCCTTGCTTTCAACTGCAGCTCAGCTCAGACAAAAGTAAAGAATAATAAATACTTAAATATTTTAGTGTCTGGTTTTCAATTTCTTTTATCCACAAATCTCATAGGCAAATCTCATTTCACTGCTTATCCTGGAAACGTTTTATAGCAGATCACTTCGCTTTGCTACCTGATAAGCAATAGAAATATTTTTAGTGAAAATTGTCAATGTTATAACCTGTGACTGAAGATCTTTGTCAATCAAAATGTTGGATGTAGAAGGTCTGAGGGCTTTCCTGTTGTAGAGAAATCTTGCTTCCAGCCATGCTTAAACAAATTGACTATGTAATGAAGCCCTCGGTTTGTTTGCAAGGCAAAATAGGATTGCCAACTGCCTCCTAACTTTTGAAGAAACTTTACATCCCCACCATGATTTCTCTGCAGCACAGCTGAACCCCACTGTGACTGTGATTGTGATGGGTTTGATAATCAGGCAGCAGTTTGTTTTTTTTAAATATCTTGTTTTGAACTGGGTAATTGGGTTACATTAGGGGAGCCCTTGAAGCAGATATGAAAGGTAAGCATGTTCGTGGTGGTATTGACCTATTTTTCTCATAGTAAATTCTCTCCTGTTTATCCAGGCAGGATCAGTTAGTGACTCCCAGTAAATAATGTCATTACCAGCTCTGTGAGGCTGTAATCGGCACAGTGGTGCCATGGTTTAATGTCAGCGTCAGCTTGCTAACATGCTCAAAAAGACAGTGTTAACTTGCTGATATGTACCAGGTATAAAGATAATCTTTATTTATATATCACTCAGCAACAACATCATAGCAAACAGATAATAAAAACAATTTCCAGTAGAGTTGTAAGCAAATAAAACAAATGATGATTGATGCAATTAAATCAAATCAATTTAATAAAACCTGCAAAAGGGCAATCAATAAAAACAAGTAAGACGAGGAAAGGCTCTCTGAAAAGTAAGTTTTGAGAAGTAATTTAAAAGAGGCTGCTGAATTTCATGACCTGATTTCCTCAGGCAGCTCGTTTCATAGCTTCTGGGCTTTGGCTGAGAATGTCCTGTCACCTTTAGTTTTCAGCCACACCTCGAGGACAGGTAAAGGACCTCGGGCCAAGGGTCTCAGGCTACTTACTGACTAAGAGATCAGATATATGACATGAAGAGTCTTAAATGTCAACAGTAAAATCTAAAATCATTTTAAAAACATACTGGGAGCAAGTGCATGGAAGTTAAAACAGGCGTAATGTAGTCACTCTTATTGGACCATGTTATAAATCTGGCAGCTGAATTATGTAAAATCTGAAAAAGATTTTTGGCTGAGGATGAACTAGATCATATTTTGGAAATATTTCTAAGAAGATAAAAACAAGTCGGTACAAGTTTTGTTGTGTGCTGCTCAAAATTGAATTTGCTCAAACCGAAAGCCAAGATTCTTTGCAACAGGCTTTATGTGTTTTAACAGGGAACCAGCAGATGGCAGGATTTGTTTTACTATGTGCCAGGAGCCAATTACAACTATCTCTGTTTTTCTAGAGATGCAGAGGGTTTTCTGATATCCGCTTTTTGATATCACATTGCCAGTCATGTAGTGAACTCAGCATGCCAGGATCAGTGGCTGTAACAAGGAGGTAGATCTGTGTGTCAGCAGCATAATAATGAAAGGATTCACCATGTCTATGGATAATATGTCCTCAAGGAACAGCATGTACAGCAAAAATAAAATCAGTCCCAAAACTGACCCCTGAGGGACGCCATACTTAACAGTAGCAAAAAGTGACTTATTGACAAATTATTGATGGAGACACAGAACCTCCTGCAGAACCATTTTAAAATTGTTAGTTGAAATTGAGTGCCTCAATTTGTTTGAATTTTGTTTTTGAATTGCTGGCTGCCTCTCCCCTTTTGCCTCTCTAAGTGGATGGGATCAAAGCCAAACGCATCTATAAATGCCTTGTTGTTTTGTTTTGTTTTGTTTTGTTTTGTTACGTTATGGTTCTCTTTTTGTTTATCTGTTCTCCTTTTCTTGTCTGTTTTGTCTTGTCATATTTGATCTCATGGGTATGGTTTATGGTTTGTTATGTACACATGATTTAATAAAAATTTTGTTAAAAAAAAAGAAATTGAGTGCCTCAGCCCATCTAACAGAAAGCTGTGATTGACTATGAGGCAGCGCTAAGGTCCAGAAGAACCAAGACTGAGCACATCCAATCATCAGCAGCCTGTAAATGCTCATCTGTCATCCTGGGAAAGGGGAGTCTCAGTGCTCCATGAGAGCCATGGGAGTTATTCAACAATGCTATTATTTTGCTATTAAAAGCAATTAAATTGACAGTATTTTACATATATATATATATAAAAGGTAGCTTGGATATTGGTCGGTAATTTTGAGGGAGGTTATGATCCTGTCCAGGCTGGTTTTAATCTTTCAGATGAGATACTATTTCCGAAAGCTCTGACCAGGAAATGGGAGAAAAATGTTCCAAAATGCCCAAAGAGGTGGACTGTGTGTGTGTGTGTGTGTGTGTGTGTGGCTTAAACACAGTTGAATTCTGTATTGTAATAAATGCAAATGAACATTTCTCATGATTTCTGAGTAATATGACTTTGCCTTATTGTCAACATCCATCTACTGAACTTGAGGTTTGACCTCAATTAACGTATAAGCACCATCGACAACCCCCTAACACAACTTATTCAACAAGCAAGTTGTTTATAATGTGTGTGAAAATTTACTTCAGAAGTTAGACATCAACACACTCAGCTGTGCTGCTTGGTGGTCGTGTTTCACTCACTGTGTCGACTTATATTACGGTGATGGCGCTGAAGAGCACTGATATCAAGGACCGACCTCCCTCTTAGATTTTCTCAAATTATGGTGAAGTAGCAACACCTGCTCCCTTGTCTGCCATCAGTCCCCCAACAGCCAGAAATATGAGAGCACATGTGCTATGAATTACCACACAAATAGACCCTGGAATTGCCCTGTTTTCAAGGCCACCCCTCCCAATCCCCTCAAACTGACCTGAAGCGCTCAAACAAATGGGAGGATGATTGTCTCCAGTGTGAAACCGATTCTCTCAGCGGTGCTTGTGTCAGTTGCTTATCTTGTGTACATGTGGTTGCACCTTGAGCCTCAAAGGCAATCTTTCCAGATAAAACAGTATGATTTCCAGTCAGTTATGTTTACATACATAAATTGGGGAAACTACTTTCTTTGCAAGCTACCAATTACTTCACACTGGAAGAGCAAAACTACCCTTGGGGGGAATCTAGTTTGGTTAACTAAAGCCACTAAACTGCTTTGTGAGAAAATGATTAAAGTGACAATGTAGACATTATAACAAAATGTGATACAGAAAAGTGGCATGCCAGCAAAAATGCCACTCAGCTGAGTTCATTGCAAAAAGTGCGCACTGCTTGTGGGACAGCGTGAGGAATGTAGACTTGTATACAATTGCTTATGTATACAAAACGTATGTTTTAATTTCATCGGTCATGTCTCTGCTCAAGTATGGGCATGGCGATTCTTCCTCAGGCTGAGATTCGTGAGGTTTATCCATGTTGACAGTGTTGCTGTCTGAACAGTGAGCAACACCCGGCCTTTTGCACATGCACTACACAAAGGTCAATTGTGTGCTGGTGGCTGTCTGATGAATGCATTGCCTGGGCATGCCAAGCCCATGCCACAGCATGAAAGTGAAAGGAGGCTGGGCTGGTCATAGGGGTTAACAGTACAGAAGCAATTGTAATTGTTTGTAGTAGTTTATAGTTTCAGTACCTAACTACACAAAAAAGCAGCAGCAAGCTAGTGCAAAATGTAGTTCAATTACTAATTTCATTACATATAGTTCACTACTCCCCAGCACTAAATATACTGCATCTCATATGTGACTTTCTGAGACCACTTTATGTAGGTATATTTTAAGTGTTTTGGAAAATGGAAAACCTTTGAGGACTTTTTGCCCCATAGCTATAAAAATTACTGCCTCCACAATCAGACAAAAGTAAACACTGGAAAAAAAATTCAAAAAGTAGATAAGTCTGAGAAACTGTTTGTTCCCCAGGGAGCTCTCCCTCTATAAGTCCTTTTATACAAACAGTCAACAATAAACAGATATGGAAATCCTTGTCAGTAGCTCTTATCAATATACTAGAACACACCAACTGTTTTTGCTTGAAGGTATGAGCGCACGTTTTATGTTATACCACTGTATTCATAGCAAGAATAGAAAAGTACCACGTGGCTGTGCAATCAAAATGCTACATGCTAGGAATTATGAATAATAAAATATCTGCAGGATCTGATTTGTGAGTTGACTGTTCCTCTGAGCCCACACCTCCCCTGACAGCAGGTCTTATTCAGCATGTATTAAAAGGCCAGGTACAGCAGATGTTTTTGAATAAAGCATGTTCACTCTACCAGTCGGTCCCTAATTCCAGCTTGCTTATCTCTCACAGTGTCACTGTCCAGATTTCCTTGGAAAAACACTCCCTGCGGAAATCACACTCATGCAGATGTGCCTTTTCAACAACAGAGGATCACACTGGGATCATGCTGTGCTCTTTTGTGTTTCATATAAGAGCCTCTAGTGTATTCAGTGACATTACATTTTCATACAGTTTGATCTATGAGGTATACATCCCAACCATCAATCAAGACAAGAACAAACACAGTGGTAAGGTCCCAGCAGAATTTTGAAAAAGATTTTGAGCATGCACGGATTTCCTCAGCATGACAGGTGTCAATTAACAGTTCCACAATGGATACCCAGGGTTATACTCATCCAGAAACTAAAGGAAGTTTGGCTGCCTCTTCAATTCCTGAGGCCCTGTCTTCCAAAGATACTACAGCTGCAACAAACTGTCTAATGGCAGAGAAGTGAACTAAAAGAGCTGGCAGAACAACTTTGGCACTAAAAAGCTCCAAGAATCAGATAAAGTAAAATAGAAACGTCCTGTCAAAGTTGCCTGACTCATCTCCACCTTCAACAGCCTGCTGTCATCCGAGCTTTAGGTTCTTTTAAGACATCTTGTGCTGGTGCTGGATGGTGGATGACATGTAAGGATTTGGATTATTGAGACGGGTAGAACCCGGGGCAAGCTTGTCACTGCGGTGCTATATTTGGTCAGACAGCAGGAGACTCACAGAGAAACAGTCTAGACTGATCAGGCGTGACAGTTTGCTCTCCCACTATGTCCACTCTTGCAGACAACTCAGCCTGACATACACAGATGAGCGTGCACAAGCGAACTGACACCCGGCTCGGCTTCGCAGTGCAGTGGTGAGCACATGTGTAGAGCCGACACACAGAGGATGATGCAGAGTGACATCTCATGGGAAATCAGAGAACACAAAGCGTTTATGGGAAGAAACAGGAATAACACAAAGGATAAAATGGGCTTAGAATTTTGAAGGCATAATAAAAATAGACAAAATACAAATTACATCACACAAGTCGGAATAAATAGCAAGGTCATTCAGCAGCATTAAAATAACTGGTTTCTGGAACGGCATTACCCACTGAGCAAAAGAAAAGATATTTGATCCCTCTAAAAAAAACTCACTTTATCTCTGTGAAAACTGCCACGTGAGGAAAAGCCTTTAAAGATTCTGAAGACAGATTATAAGATTTGAGCACCAATTATTATTATTATTTTACATTTAACGATAGGACTATTACAGAGCTGCACCTGCATACACGTGTTCTCAACTTTTTACCACTAGAGGGCAGAGGTCAACCAAAACCAACACAACCATCAACGCTGTATCTGTCTATGACATGGAATCTATATGCAAACATTTTTCATTTAAAAGTTTACCTACTGGACAGAAGCTGTCTTTTATTTCCTTAAAAAGTCCATTCTCAGTGTATGTGCACTGGAGGTATCAAGTTGCCACCTCACATCTCAGCAAGCTGCATATTTGATGATACGACTGGCCCCAAACTAGTTGTCATATCATGTTATCTCATACGTGCACGTGTTAAATTCAGATTTGAGGTGAGCAGAGATAAATTTTCATCCTTCAGCTGATAAATTTGAAAACTTCCTTCTAGTGTCAAACTCTGCACTAACATCATCATGCACAGCGAAGGTCAAACATCCAAGAGAACGATGAGAAAAACACAACTCTGAGACGAGGGTGACTTCTTTTTTTTTTGCTGCAATGGAAAAAAAATTGCGTGATGGATTAGAGAAAATAATTTATTTTGTTTATAACTGCCTTCAAAGCAAGGGCTAACATCAAGTTCTTGAACGTGTAACCTGAATTCTTCCTTGCTAACAAAAGCACCACCCAACGGTGGTTCAAAAGTGCAGACCTGTCCTGCATGAAGGCCAGGTGATCTGAAGCATGGATAAAAGAGTGGGATTAAAGACTGGGCCGGAAGTAATACAATAGACAATCTGCCACAATAATCCATCATGCTCCAGGGACAGCGAGGTGCCTGGATGCATGTTCATATATGTGTAGGAGAGACAGAAAGAGAGAGCTCTTATACAACATTTCAGTATAGCCATTATCCTCACAAACCCTCCTCTCCCATTTCCTCCCATCAGGGGAGCTTAGTAAAACAGGATTACAACCAATTACAGGCCTCCCCTGGAGAGAGTGGAGTCGAGGCTTGAAGATCATCTATTTATTGCGAATGATCCACAATGACCAGATGGAAAATTGTCATTTAATAGTTACAGCAACAAGAAGAATGGATCAAAACTGAACGATTCCTAACATTAAATACATGTAAGATATTAGGTGTGATTACATCAACACAAACAGTGTTCTGAGATCTTATTACCTCTATATGATTGAGGAAAGTATCAATGCAATGAATATGATACTAAAATATATGTGATAAAACTGAAATTTTAGTTCTTCAAGAGTCTCACACCGGTGTACTAGTCTGACATGTTTCCAATCTACAAACCAGGACGGCCCCTCAGGTCCACTGGTCCGAGTCTTTAAGTTGTTACAAAGTGCAGGACAAAAACCTCTGGTGAGGCATCTTTTAGTTTTCATGCCCCGAGCCGTTGCATCAGTCTGCCTGAGGACCTGAGAGCAGCTAAAAGTGTTTATGTCTTTAATTGTCACCTGAAAACCCACTTCTTTAGCCTGGCTTGTTATTGAAATGTATTATGGTCATTATTGATTTAATTTGAATTTATTTTACTGCATTCATGTTTTAAAATGTTCTATTCCCTCATTATTTTTGTCATTGTCTTTTGTGTTTGTCATTTACTTTTATTTCATTTCAGTTCTTCATCCCTTTTAATATTTTTGTTACATTATCATCATTTGTGCATTAGTCTAAAATTGTTTTACTCTTTACATTTGTCCTGTTTTATTGTCAGCATGCCATCATCTTTAAAGCACTTTGAGCTACACTAACCTGTATGAAAGGTGCTATACAAATCAAGTTTGATTGATTTATTGCTTGATATAGATAATCCTTTATGTTGCCTTTTGTAAGGAATATACAGATTGGCTTAAATTATCAATTTTGGGGGAATGCATGCATGAGGCAGGTGAATTGAGTTCTTGCACCAGTTGATTGTGGAGTCATGCATTTATCAGCAAACTATCTTCAGGCAGGCAAAAAGGAACTTACCAAAATTTTCTCGGCCTTCCAATTCGGAAAGGTGAACAAGGCATTTTGCTGAGTTGTGCTGTTACAGTTTTGCCTTCGGACTGTTTAGTAGCTCACTGTTCCTGTCCAACACAGAGTAGGCCTACCTGAAGGAAAATTTTAACTTTGACCCTCCCACTTTGCAGAGGCTTTCTTTGACATTATTTTTCTTTTTAAATCTGACTTTTGTCCACAGGCGAAACAAAGAGAAGAATCCCTTCTAAAAGCAGCTGAAATATCTGATGCCACTTTCACTGATGCTTCGTCCTTGCGCCACAGGTTTTGTCTTTAGAAGTTGGTCTGTCCTGCTGGGCATGAACACTGATGATTATGTAATATCATTCAAGTTCTATTAACAGAGTGGATCCTCCAGATTCATTAAGCAGAGTTCGTTGAATTCCTCCTTGCTTTGAAGAAAAGCATGACTCTGACAAAAGAGCGTGGCTGAGAGGAAAAAGTAGGACTCTCCTGAACTCTGAATCTATTTTGTTTTGCAGCCATTGAATCTTACAGTTCTCTTCTCTCTCTTCCTGTCATGTCACCACATCCACTCATTTCCTCCCTCCTTCTTCCTCCTCTTCACCCCCACACTTCTTTTATCTTCTGTGCTGTTTGCATCCTCTTTTAGATTCTCCTCTTCATGTCTATTTTGTTCCAGTGTCTTCCTTCGTCTTCTTTACCATGAGCTGCAGTTGTTCACTTACAGTCTGATGCAGCGGTATCCGGATAGACAGACTGCAGTCTCTGCAAACAAGCCCAGCCACTGCTGAGTAATGCAGGCCTAGCCGGTAAGAGAGATGCTCCTGTATCTGTATTCCAGAGGGAAGGAGTGATGACACTGCGGCGAGGCACTGTTTAACCTGCTGCAGTCAGACACAGGGGGATGAGGGCTGGCCACTTGTGTCACCACACCTAAAGTGTTTAGAAATGGAGTGATCTATCTGCAGTGGCGAGAGGTGTGCACGCTCAGCTCCCTGCCTGCCTCCACGTGCCACTCACAGCAGCACTCCAACCTTGCCAGCACTGCAGAGATGGCAGCACAGACTGGGTATCCGTTTCCCCCACTGCTGCCCATCTGCTCTACCTTTCACTGCCTCATTCATCTTCCTTCCACTTGACTCAGTGGACTGATTCACACATTTATAACTTACAAGGTCAGTCTGATGCAGTGACATTGAACACCACTCTAGAGAGCGACAAGCTTTAAGTATTTGTTGTTCATTACAATGGAAAAACTTAAATAACAAACAGGTTATGATAATTAACCAGATTTATTGACAAAAATTAAAAAAACAGGAGAAAAACTCACCATATGCTTCTGGCCTTGGAGAATGTCTTATCCACTCTAAAAAACAAAACATAAAGGCACAGATATTATAGACAGTATAGATTAAAATTTGACCTAATTTCATGCTATTTCATGACATGCTGACATCTTTGTTTTATTTTTTTTTTTTTAATGAGTGGAAATTGTCAAAAAAAAAAAACTGTCACCATCAAACTATTTTAAAGTCTGTGAAAATAACAAAGTGAGGAATTCAACATTCAATGTCGACTGAATCCTAAAACATATATATCTGCACAAAGTTGTATATGACTGAATCCTACACTCACTAATTGTTACACTCTTGTCTCAATACATCAAACATCCAAGTTTCCTCAGACTAAATTTAAGTGTGGAAAATGCAGAGATATAATGGCCCATCCTTGTCACTTACACTGCACTGGACTGAGAGAGGTTGGTTATGCAGTGGGCTGCGTTACCCTGAAATAACTCCTGCCATCTGTTGAAGTAGCATTTCCAAGGATGAAGGGATGATTACCAACCTTGTGTTCTCTGAGACAAAATGAACCGTGTCCTGGTTTGAATCCACACTTATTCACTGTCAGTTAAGAATAAACTATCATCTGTCCTTAAGTCACTCTAGATAAACAGGTTTTAGCAGTGAATACTGGAAACAATAACCAGATGATGCAGCTTTGGAAATGCTTCAGATTAGGATGCACAGTGTCTTTTCAGCCAATAGATGGCACTGTGTGTGCAGGGGAAATATCAACCTCATGTCTGGCAGGTGAAATTGATAAACTATTCTGTCCCTCTGCTCATCAACCAGAAAGCCATTTATCATGATTTTAAGTCCATAAGGCAACCTGACACAGAAAAGGACTAAACACTTTCTCTCTGCTTCTAATTGGAAAATACCACAATCACAAACATAAAGCACAGCCTGTCTTGGGAAGCAGCACTTGACTTTCCTGGCAACAACAAAGTGGATATATGATCCTGATAACTATTGCACCACGACACAGTGAATGAGTCATGGCTGCAGGCCTGTCTCTTGTGATAGCTGCTGGTGGTGACACAGCGAAAAAGAGAATGTTTTGTATATCTTTTAGGACCTCTGCAGCCTCATGTGATGTTGTATATTGACCCCTCAGATATTCTTAGGATGAAATATCACCAAACAGCACAAACACATAACACATAATACAAATAACGCCTAGCTGTAAGGTTGAATTTATGTAGCTTTCTTCATCCCTCAAGCCAAAGCTGCTGACTGCTGTCCACCCTGTGTCTCCCTGTAGAGCCACCAGACTTCAGACCTCTTACTCAACGTCCCCTGAACACGATTAGTTTGCATGACACAGCATCACCCAAAGGATCAAACAACCCATTTTGGAAAGAGAAGTGACTCTTGCTGTATCAGAAATATGGGTAAAGCAAGAGTGCACTGTGAGGCCATGCTTCCCAGAGCACTCACTGAATGCTCATGTCAGCATCCTAACATGGTTACAATGACGTTACCATGCGGATATGATGCAGATATAATGTTTACCGGGTTCAACATTTTCAAGTTTAGAATGTTAGAATACTAACAATTACTAATAAGCACTGACCACAAACGACAGCTGAGGCTGATGGGAATGTATTGAACATATGTAAAATTTGACCTGATGTTAAAAAGTCAGGGAATCACCATAGTTATTACAATGCATCATGAGGGGGGGCAAGCATGTCTCTGCAAAGATTCATAACAGTGCAAGCAATAGTTGTTGACACATTTCATACAAAACCCTAAATGTCAACTTCATGTTGGCGCTGTAGTCATTAGGATACATCATCTGGGAATGTTGCGCTACAACCATAAATAAAGCATAAATAAAGCAGGGTATGATAGCTTTCTAATCTTTTTTGGCATGTACTCAACTGTACAAAGAGAATGTATTAAATGTTCGGCCTCATTAACAAGTTGGGACAGGAGCAACAAAAGACTGTGAAAGTTGTGGACTGAACCAAAAACACTGTTTGGATCATTCCACAGGTAAACAGGTTCATTGGTAACAGGTGATAGTGACTGGGTATGAAAGGGGCATCCTGGAAAGGCTCAGCCAACACACCCAAGCAATGATGGAGAAAGGTTCAACTAGTTTTATTTAAGTTTGATGCAGTGTCCCAACTTTTTTGGAATCAGGTTTGCAGTTCACAGGATAACTTAAAGCTTTGACCTGCTGGTGGTGCAAGTGGAAAAAGGATCAATAGATCACCAAAGTCATTATGATACTGTATACATAATGGACACCACCATCTAAATAGTCATGATACTAGAATCGCTCATAAAAACAACCACATGAATCAGGCTGCAGAAGGAACTGCTGTTTCTCACTCATATAAAAAAAAGTGCAGCATTTTTTGTTGCTCAGTTGGTGTGTCGTCTTGCAAGAGAAATAAAGGCCACGGTTATGTCTGAAACGTCCATCTCCTGTATCAGTCTCCTGATCTTAATCGTCTTTTCAGAAATTACCGCACCAATGGGAAATGCCAAAAGAGGTACTGCTAGGACCAAAAGTAAAACGTTCATACTTCTTCTTTTCTTGTGAGGAATTCTCAAAAGATAAACGAAAGCTTAAAACTTCCTCCTTCTCAGAAAACTGTGTTGGTGAGAGGAACCAGGATCTGGGGGGGTTTGTTTGTTCACTGTACTGTGGAGTCACGAATCAATAGACTTGTGTTGTTACAGTAGGTTGTCATCTGATTCCTCTCAGTGCAGAAGATCACTCATCATTTTCAATCCCAGGCCTCCATGTGACACAAAATGTCACCAAGATGAATTTTCTGCTGCTGTTCTATCTCAAATCTACCACCAGTGTTGATTTCACTGAGCGTGACAGGCACACATGTACAGATAAATCACAAGTCCACCTTAAGTGGAATGCATACTGGATCCTTGGGAGAGAGCCAAAATACTTATGGGCTGTCGACTCTGTCGAGCTGTTTTCATATGTGCTGCATCACTGAGAATAACATTTTCTAAACCTCATCCTGTGCTGCTCACCCATTCTCAAGTTTCATGGAATTCCCATAAAATGAAATCAACCAGGGTGTGTCTAGATCACTGGATAAAGGCTCCAACTTGAAACACCAAAACCAATACAGGTAATTAGCAATAAATCATACCCTCAGCTACAAAACAGAACGTGACACCAAGGAGCTGAGAGCTACAATCAACACAGTGGGACAGATAAGGGATAAATTTGTAAAGGGTTTGTTAAGATTATGAAACAAGCACACACATCTCTTTTCTTGCGCTAAGCTGCTAAAACACAGACCTATCAGTTACTTTACATCCATCGATTTATCTGAGCATTTTGTGAAGCTGAGGATTGAGTTACAGAAATTGCATGTCCAATAATAATTAAAATATTATTGCTATTTTCTTTTAAGTCATTCAAAAGAATTACTTGATAAATTAGCAATTAAAAAATAATAAATGTTGAGTAAATCTGTTGACTGAGCAGGTCAGCACACAGATAAGGAAGGAACACAGTGCTGAAAACAGTAAGATGTGAAAAACTCTCAGCCTTATCAGCAAGACAAAGTATAATCTGTCCCTGTCAGAGAGAACAATGACTAGAATGGACAGAAGTATTAACTATAGCTAATTTGCCTGTGCTAATGCATTTGCGGGCTATGAGTCATTTTAGTACATTCAAATGTCGCAGTGAAAACAGTGTGTGTAGCCTGGTTTTTATGTTTAAAAAAAGACTACATGAAGCAGTGCATTTAGGGACGCAACAAATTACATTTCAGGAGGTGGTAGCCAAGTACTGGTAAAAATCTTTTCATGCTTCCTCTGCACTCTCAGCTAGGTATCAACCACAAGCTCATGCACATGGAAAGAAAACATCAGCGAAGGATAAAGAGGCTCCAGGCGGGTCCTATAGAAACTCCAGGCCATCACTGTGTCAGCAGCCGTGACAATTAGTTCATTCAACTTAATCTGACTTTAAGCACAGCTCGTAAATTCCTAATTTCTTCCCTGCTAAACTTTTAAAAATGTTCTTCTGTTGTATATATCAAGTCAGCAACACTGCTCATAGCAAGTAGGTCACCAGACAGGGCTGAGGAGTCAGCCCGGAGGAAATCCAGCTTAAAGCAAAATAAGTTTGTTGTTCAGTCACCAATCCGCTGCAGTAACATGGTCTTGCAGTCCTAATTCTATATCTGACATATAAGAAGCACTTTAAATTTAGGATGATACAGATGGACACACACACATGTCTATCTTAAAAGGTCTTGGACTATATCTTAATCATCACACAAATCACTTAATACAGCCTCAATTTTTTCTTACCTGTACAAAATAACACTGAAAGACTGTAAAGATAAACACTAAAGTATGGGGTCACTGCTGTTAAAATATTATGACAAATGTTTTAAATAAGAGAAATTTTTATTAACTGATGTTGTGAAACTAATGCCGAGAACATGATCCCAGTGAGCCCAGCGTGCACAGAAATTATCCCTCTTCCCTACAGCCAAAAATAAATTCTGGTGGAACCCCCAGTTCACCCAGCACGAGTACAGAACATGCTGACCGGCGTCCTTTGTTGGCATCCAGTTTTGGCTTTAATGCTCTGCAACCAAAACAGGGGTGATGAGGTCAAACAGCTTGCCTGTGATCCACTCAATGAAAAATACACCTTTGATTTAAATTTCACACACACGTTGCCATTGTTTTAAGATAGGGAAATAACTATTATATCATTATTATAGCATTAAAGCCCTATGCTCACCTGGGTCACATTGGTGCTTTGAGCTGAATGCTGAAATCAGCATGTTAACATTTTCTCAATGACAATGTAAACGTGCTGATGTTTTGTAGATATAACGTTCATTGTTTTAGTTTAGCATGTTAACACTTTCTGATTAGCAAATGAGGCTGCATGATAATGACATTTTTTGCAGGGATTTGGTCATAATTCAATTTGCAGTGTTGACCTGATGATGGCAGTGGATGAAGAGTTAAGGGATCACCAAAGTTTTTACAATGTATGTGTGTGCAATCAATACCATGTTGTTGCTGTTATAGTTAGGCCAGTTTGGCCGTTGTTTAGTTTCAGTATTTTGTCCAGTTTTAGTTTTTATCTGCACATCTGTCTCTGTTCCAGTCTGTCCTGTCTTAGTCCCCTGTTTTGTCCTGTCTAGTTCATGTCTTGTATTTGTCTTGCTGTATTTTGTCTTAGTTTTATGTCTTGGTTCTGTGTCTTAGTTCTGCTGTCGTCTTGTTTTGTAATGTTGTAGTCATGTCATGTTTTAGTTCTGTAACTATTCACCTGCCATATTGTTTCATCTCCGGTCTCTGTATTTGTCCACTAACCCCGCCTCTGCCTCACCTCTGCTACCAGACCCTCCCATCTCATCTCATCACCTGTGTTCCCAGCTGCAGTCTATTCCCCATTAGGACTTTATAAAAGCCAGTTCATCTCAGTTTGCCCTTGCCGGATTGTTCTCTGTCTTCTTTTCGTGTGTATGTTTGCATCCATGTTCCTGTTGTTTCGCCTTGTCCGTTTTTGCACCTGGATTTTTTGACCTTGCTGGACCCAGTTCTACTGTGAGTTTTTGTTAAGTTTTCCTTTTGTCTTCATTAAAGACTATAAAAACTCTAACTTCGTGTGTGCACTTGAGTCCGCAACCACCCGCCGTAACAGTTGCAATAGTCAAGATATTTCACTACAAGTCAAAAAACCTACCCATAGAGTGAGAGGAAAAAAGTCAGGAATCATTAAAGTCAGTAGGATTCATCCTCTGGAGACCATGAATGTCGATACAAAACTGTAGTGCAATCCCACAAACAGTTCAGCAAAAAAAAAAGGTTAAAAAAAAAGGTGATAAATACAGAGATAAATACATTATATGAGTCTATTCAGTTTATTCTGCATGAGGTCTTTCTCACATTAAGAGCTACACACAGTAAACACATATTATAGTATCTGACTCTGCAGTTCAAGTGAACAATATCTTTGTATTCAACACACTTAACACTCAGGGTTCTAGTAAGAAACACTGTCAAACAATACTGAACGTGTCCACATTTAGACTGTATACTGTATCTAAATGCAGCGAGGAGTGAATGAGTCTATTGACAGAGAAATTAGTGTAAAGCTGTTAAATGTCCTCATTTAGCTACAGTACAGTAATGCAGTGTATATGAAAAGACACACACACACAGTGGTACCACAGCTATGCTGACGGCTCGTGGGGTCACATCCGCACAACAAAAAAGCACATGACACATGATTTGTTGTCCGTGTCATGAGTTCCAATGCTTTGTAACTCATATAGTTTAATTTAATCAGTGAAGTATGCTCTTAATGTTATTTTCTTATGTTTGTTTGTGCAGAAAACTAGTCTTATTTTGACAGCGCAATGGTGATATTACGGGATATCAATTATGGTCCCAGTTGTGACTTCACAGAATCAACCATTATCAAAACATGTTATTTCAGGTTTCAGTAATTTTGTATCCTCTAACATGGGAGCTTGTCTGGAGTTTTTATCCAGGAACATTTCTGTTTTCTAATCTGTCCTGCTGCTATGCCATTACAGTTGTAATGAAGTCCATTACTGTGCTAATACACAGTTAAAGCAAACTGTTTGGCTGCTTCACATGAGATGCTTTTCATCAGCGAGCCACTGGAGAGATTTTGATTGCAGCTACGGGAATTGTTGACAAAGTTACATTAGTGACTCACTGTGAACCACATGCCTGATCGTATCTGGTGTATGTCAAGATATAAACATTTTTTGAAAATTGTTGCAAAGGATGCAGCCACAGGTGAACTGGTGAGGTGGAAAGGAGCAGGTGATAGGTATTTATTTCCATTTGAAAAAAAAAAAAAAACTTTCACACCTAAACATAGGCACACTGTAAGGGCTCTGTACTGATATCTAGTGATAGTCTATCACTGAAGTGGCTCATATTATCAGTGTCTTGATAAAGTACCTTATTGTGCCATAGTCGACCAGTTTTTGTTCTCTTGCTGGTGTCACATCTGGGATCCCAGAGGGACTTAGGAACTACACAAATATAACAAAAAATCCCTCTGTTGTTGTTCTTATCAGAGCAAAAAAAAAAGTTAACGATTGGTCGCCCCATGAGCATTAGATAATTAACTGCACCCAGTGCCTTCCTGCCCCATTCTTCTTGGATGGCTTGCCATTGTGAATATGAATGTGAATGTCAAAGTAAATATGCAAGGTGGACTTACTGAGTAGGCAATGAAGAGCTCTCTGGTTGCCCTAGATCTCCTGTTTGTTTTGCCACTGCCCTTGGAAAGGTACTTGAATGGCCTCCTGTTCTCAAGTAGCCCTGCCTTGCAGTCTAATCATCTTTTGTCATGCAAACATTTGCTTTTGTCAAACAAAAAGACCCTCTCTGTGTTGTCTTCCTGTTGTCCGTGGTTCAATATTCAATGCAGTAAGCCTTAGACGCTGGATAATCAAAAATCAAACAGAGATAAGAGCCTATAACTTGTTTTTTTTAGACATCAGTAGGTGTAAAAATAAATGCTTTCATCAAAGTAAAACCTTACATTCTTGAAAATTATACAGCAGCCGCTTGTACTTTTTTGCTGGAGCCACAAATAGACAAAAATTTGCATTTAATTGCTAATCTTTAACATATTCACATGTTATTATGAATAAATACTCTGTTTAACACTGGGGAAACACCTTTTCCACAAAGAGTCTGCAGTCTTGTTTACTTGGAGACATGACATCTTCAAATCAGCTGACGAGAGAATACCAACAACAATTGAGGCCTGCTCAGATTTCAAAACAATGTGGGTCATTCCACTCGGTTGTTTTTGAACACGATTGACATGCATTCTTCCAATCCTTCCGTGGAACACTAGAACATTATTGTTCCTGTTGCCTGCAGGCCCTGCCACTGAGGTTACTAAAAGAGAGCATTCTTCTAGTTATGATACAGGTCATAGCTCTGTGTTTATTTCATGATTTAATAATTTATGAGGAGACAGCCTCAGTGAGTCTCAGAGCAGGCTATAGACAAACAGAAATACATAATAGCTATAGTATGTCTCATGTGACATACAACAGGTATCTAAAGCCAAGTAAACAACATAAGTCAAGTAGTACTCAGAGGCATGTCAATAAAAGGATATGAAAGCTCACACATGACTTTTCTGCTGACCAATTACAGCATCCAGCAAAATGTAGCCAGTAATGAAAATAAAGGCTACCAAGCCTACACAAAAGTGAAAGAAATACCTAACATGTAAGAACTCAAATCAAGCAGCAGCTCCATTCATATTTGTTGCCAAAATTACAGAGCATGTTGCGTTAAAGAAAGGCCAATCTGCAGAGAACTGAGGGGCTGCATTCCCATCAGTAAATGCCAATGGGATGCGGGGGGCAGAGTGTATTACAGCTCACCTGTTGATCTGAGCAATCACAATGACCTATTGAAATGCCAAGCGTGATGGCATTCAAGGCCGCCTCTAAACAGTAACGCAAGTATTTTGTGTCAAAGAGAGAAATGATCTGCTTCACCCAGCGTCTTCAACTCTTCAAATGCTCCATGATAATGAACAGTCCACCACATTTGTTAGTTGTTCAACCAGTGCAAATGCAAACACTGTATTTGACACAGTTTCTTATAATTTCTGAACTATGTAATTCATGTCATGTGGTTTTCTAGCGTTCACCTCATTGTGGTGCACCAAAGCCACAGTGAGCTAATTACTACCTCCTGTGGAACCCCTAACCTTCCCAATGGCCACAGGGGGCAGCAGTGATCCCATTCCTCACTCCATATGGGGTTAGTGGTTATCATACCCCCAAAACCAAACAGAACCACTGCAAGCTTAAACACCAGCAAAGCTAATGCCCAACACAACATGCTAGAAGACATTTACAAAAGTGTCAAGGAACTGATCCAGGCTGAGGTTGCATCGCTCAACAATCGCACCATTAACAGCTGAATTAAAGGTGAATCGCAACTTGTTGATTGTCTGTAAACCTGCTGCACCCAGCAAGGTAAAGACAATGCTAAACAGTATTAATGTTATACCATAAACACTGTCTCTATTTTCCGTATCATATATAGTTCACCAAAATTATAATTTTCTAGAAAGCCTACTAGGAAATTATTAGGGACCCATGAAACAAAGTGTTACCAGAGTTCTGCAGGCACTTCCTACAACGACTGCCCATAATGCATGTGTATTAGTGTTTGGGCTCCACCTGGCCAACAGCCCACACACAATGACAGCAATTACCAGTGTGGCCACTATGCCGGAATCGCCACATAGTCCAGCCAAGCTATAACTACTGTCTCTACTGGCTAATAGTATGGTTTAAGGCTTTCTTGAGGCTACCTTCAACACATGCTCACACAAAAATATGCAAAAATTATCCTTGAGTAAAGTCAGGCATGCTGTTGCTTTGGGGCACCTGCTCCCCTTTTCACCATTAAAAAGCTCTTTGCTGACTGTGCGTCTCCTGCTCAGTATCCTATAAAGTCTCAAGTGAGTTGCATAAAAACACTGCAGACACGAGTGCCTGCTGACAACATCAGACAGGGAAACAGAAACAGACACACAAACACACATACTCACAACCACACACATAGGAACTGTGTGTTTGCTCTGCAAAATTATTAGGATACTAATTCTTACCCTCCGTAGGCTCCAAAAGTGAAACTCCTCTTTCTCTGCGGCATGCCGGCAAATGGATGGCAGTGAGTCAGTCAACTCAGCTCTGAATGGAGCCAGCACTTGTGTCACTTACGCTGACTGAGCATGTGTGTGTGTGTATGTGTGTGTGTGTGTGTGAATGTGTGTGTTTGTATGCTTTGCCTGGCGTCTGAGTTCCACTCCTGCAGCCTCGGCTAACGTGCCCTGCCTCTTCCTTGGTCACACGCCTCCTTCACAAACAGGGGGGGAGAAACGGCAAGAGGATGAGGGAGGAAGGGGGGAGGGGGCTGGAGCGAGCGCTGCTGACCATGCCAGTCTCCCAGGGAACCAGGAGTGTCGTGGCAGTCTTTCTCACGTACAGGCAACATCCTCTCTCTCTCTCTCTCATGCATCAAGATCACACAGAGCACAATGTTATATTTGAAATATGCTCTAATCTACAGAACACAGCACTGCACAAGTCACAAAAGTAAATCACTGGTTTCTTGATCATTTGAAAAAATGGCTTAAGGGAAAACACAGAGGCGTTCGTGGCATTGTGACGGTTTGCTCAGAACAAGTCTTGCACCACTAGTTCTCCCTCTCACTGCCACTGTAAGACAGCTGGTCAAACAAGCTGGAGACAAACAGTTCATCATTCTTCACAAATGTCCTCATCACAGGGCCTTGCCCCAGGTTAACAGCTCCACTCCCGCACACTGTCCTGACCGCCAAACAAGTTTCTAATCTGCTCATTCATCTGCCTCCAAACTCTTGCACAAAAAAACACTATGCACAAAAAAGGAGGGTTATGCTGCATTGCTATTAGCCGCACTGATTAAATTGAGTAAATGTCTGGACACGGACTCTCCTTCAGCAGGCTGTTGCGTCNCTGATTAAATTGAGTAAATGTCTGGACACGGACTCTCCTTCAGCAGGCTGTTGCGTCTGATAAACTGGCAGCAGTGACAACAATGCATCAATGCCGCCATGGATTATTGAATAAAGAAGGACTGCAGTCAAGAGCAACAGCCAGCTACCTGATAGAGAGTCACTTCCAAAGCATTTGCACTATGCTGGATGAAACCTTCGTGTTAGACAGGACAGAGGCAGCTGTGTGTGAAAAGAAGTTTTTAGTTCAAGAGTTAATTTTATCCTAAACTGTGAATAAATAAAATCTCTCCAACTCAGGACTGTAATCTCCCCAAGGACCAATAATGTCTACATCGCACTAACTGCGAAGCACTCATAGTAACTGAGCAGACAAGCACTTAATTAATCAATGTGCCCTACCAAACGAGTACAATCATCCTAATAGACAATTACATCATCTCTCCACAATTGCCTCACCTCATTCCTCTGAGACTGCAAATTTCTTAAATATTTTACCACAGTCCTTGGCTGACTTTGTTGGTCATTACTATGGCCATTCAGACTTTTTGGCTTCATTGATTACAGATGATTGATTTTACATTCTTGGCAAATTGTTTTAGCCATGTTGGGGGCTTGGCTCTGGGCCTGCCAATGTCTGTCTGCCAGCTGATTCATTATTTTGGTCCAGCTTGAAAAGTCTCAGAAACTACTGGCTAGATATTTAGATAAAGACATTCATGGTCCCCAGAGGTTGAATCCTAGTAACTTTTGATGCCTCTTTTTATTATTTGACAGTGACAATGCTTATTGCTCAAAAGGAAGAATGAACTGCAAATAAGCTTTGTTTGCCTTCATCTGATGTTTCTGACCAGATGTTAAAAAGGCACCTGAAAAATCACATATACAACATAATAAGTACAAAGATTTTACAGTACACATCCACCAATAAATAATGCCACAATATAGTTAGGTAGAATCAATACTTAACATGATTTTGACCATGTTTTAAAAACCAAAACTGTATCTATAATATGTGTAATATCTCATCCAACATGAAACGATATCTTTAACTATACCATCAGCTCAGTTCTTTTCAATTACCTGAAACAACCAGAAAGCACTGACTTGATCCCAATACACAGCCAGCTATTCATTCTTGGCACATCCACTGCCCAACTTTATTTAAGTGGCACTCTGTCGATTCAGCACGTCAGTCTTGGTGCTACCTTCAGTCCTGTCTGCTCTCCTGACAATTCAATTAACTAAAGCAGCTGTGGCGTGTGCGAGGCATCTGAATGGGTGCAGTCCAGACACAGGCCTTTAATCACATCACCTCGGGAACAAGGCCCTGTCTTCCGAGCAGCTCTGGCTCCTCTTTTGTCTCAAAGGAAGTGGACGGGGAGGAAGACACTCAAGAGGACAAAAGAATTGGAGTTCCCTGCCCGATATCCGTGTCATCAGACTAACAGAAACTGTTGACATTGCAATGCCAACAAAAACACCGACTCAGACGAAAACAAAACAGAGTGACAGTGACTCATTCCATGTAAAATATATGTTGTTTATGGACCCTGTTTTATGTAAGGCTGAACAATAATACCAATAAAATTAAACAGCATCATAATTAAACTCTTAATTCAAAATTATAGTTATTATTGCTACATATGTAAAGAGATGTAGGATGTTTTTTCCCCCACTTGAATCTGCGAATGGTTAGCTACCATCCCATCAACTCAATAATTTATTTCCAGTGTCAAAGGACAGCAGCAGTAGCAGCGGGGCAGATGTGGAGGCAGAGATAGTGTGTGATGGGTACAGAGGCAAAGATCATTCATTCATCCCCAGCTCTGCCTTCGTGGGGCAGGAAATTTGCTCCTGTAGAATAAATGAGCACAGTGGCCATCCGAAGAGAAGCTGATTAAACAAGCAACTTTTGCAGAGGCTTTTGTTAGGGAGGTGAATCGCAATTTATCATTTCAGTGCTTTTAAAAAGAAATCTCATTTTCTGTGTATAGGGGTTTAATGTGTTTGTGGCTGGACGAACATCATAAATCAACTCTGCAGTAAGCAGCATGAGGTTCAGGGCAAAGTAAAGCCCTGCTGGCTCAACAAAATTATCCAAATAGAAAACAATAAAACCATTAAGTTTTAAGTCCTATATTTATTCTTGTTATTGTTTATTTCCCTAGCTTTTCTCTGGTTTCAAAGCAGCACAAAATATAATAATACAAGTTTATTTAATTCACTCTTTTCAAGCAAAGTGCACAAAGTGCTTTCTAGAGAGAGGAAAATAAAACTGAGCCAAGGAGCCAGCAGAGCAAAAGAGTTATAATTCTTAGTTTTAACCTGGAATCTGAAGACTGGAACAGATGATCCAAAGTAACCAACTTGACAGGAATCTGAGGACAGGATGTTATCTGGTCCAAAACTATATCTGCGATTAATCTCAATTTATAAGAACTTTGAATTTATTTTCTCAATGAGCTTCTTACTATGAGAGTTAGGGTTCTACATGGTTTAATGGCAAAATTGGAATAGTTTTTGTTATCACTGGTTTAAAGTAGGCCGGATACATCTGCTGTTTGCAGTATGCTTTACAATGACTGGCTGCATGGTAACATCCAATCATATTCATGTAGGTGTATTTAGCAGATTAACCAGCAAATAATCATGTTCCTATCTTTGGTGGTCAGCTGGTTGTCAATCAGCCGTATCCTCAGAGGGCTGGACAGAAGCTGAGTTTGCTGTGTTTGCTGTCAGATCACAAGCTCTCTGTCAGGGGTCAGTTCACCAAATTTCAATTCAACATTATTCGCACTATTAGCATTCAGGGGAAATCACAACATGCTTGTGCTTCACACAGGTACATTTAGTTTAGAATATGTAGGACTAGGTCACCTACATAGGTAGGCTAATACTTAGTAAGCAGGGAGGAATGATTTTGTTTTGGGGGATTATGTCTCTCAGCTGAATCCTCATTGCGGCTCAGATTCATTGAGAGCTCCATCAAACAGCAGCAGAGCCGTTTCCACCAAATCTAACTGCACAACCATTTGCTGGAAATGGTTAATTCCTTGATGTGTCTCTGACTGAGCAACTTTCCTTTTATGTTCCTCCTGAATCAAACCAGTATCAAAAATAACAGACACATTTTTAAAGGCATACTTACTTTTAAATCATCGGTTCTTTTTACCAAGTGCAAGTTAATATTATCAGGGGTGATGGGGTTGAGCAGTAAATGTTTTTGTTTGGAGAGGACCTCTACTTAAAAAAGGCAGGAGTTAAGCTTGTGAACCACCCCTAAAAGAGCGAGGCTAATCATTCCACAATATTTATACTGTATCATCATGAACACACCACCTATAGCTGGTGTATATATTGTAAATATTTTCCAGATACTTGATTGAACAAGGAGTACACATACGTGCGGATATTTGGAGAGAGAGAGAGTTTGCGGAGGAAAGGGTGCCGTACAAATATTTGAAGGGAGTGAGTATTCAAAGGGCAATTGTGCTTTGAAGCATGAGGAAATAAGCTGAGCTTTATCTCCGTGAGTATTTCATTTTCATTACACTTTTCAAACTTCAGGAGCCGACTGAGCCTGAGTGCATGACTGAAGCCAAGACAGATGTAATTATTTAAAGCTGTAGCTATTTGTTAGTTTTGAATGGTTCAAATTGCCTGAGAAGTCACATTGAACAGAGGAAGGTTTATTACTTGACTTGACTTTGATGTCACTTTAAAGGAACAGAAGGGGCATTTGATATTATTATTATTATTACATCAGTTTCACATCTTCTACTGGATTTGAGACTAGACTCCTCTTGCAGACGGCTGAAAATAACACAGTTGAGAAGAAGTTACAGTATGAGTTGTTGACCGTCTGACTGGGAGGAATGGAGCCCACCGGACCATCCTCCTCCGAGTGAGGTCACGTGCCCCTCAGGCCCCTGGGAGCTGCTACAAACAGCACACACACACTGTGGCCTTTCATAGCTTCTCATTAGAGGGCCAGGATATTATGGTGGTATATGGTGGACGCGGCAGAAGAAAAGAGGTGTTGTTGCACTGTGCTTGACTCGAATGGGCCCTATCCCACTTTACGTTCCACTCTGTTGAGATTTGAATGCAATTATCAGTTCCCTATATTGTTCCCACTCTTTTCATTTCATTGGTGAGAGACTGGCTCAGTAGGTGACACAATAGTGATGATGCATATTCATCAATGTACCTAATTTTTACATTATAAATGGAATCTAAGTGCTCAACAGTTACTTAGTAATAATAGGGACTTAATAAGGACTTCTTTAAAGTCTTAGCCTAAAAATCAATGAATCATGGCAGTCCATCTTCAGACAATTATAAATGATGCGGGATGAGGGAAGCAGCTACAGGGATGTGTCTCTCATCGATCTTTGTTGCAGAAATAAAGATCTATTTTTGCAATAATGGATCCATAGTGCCATGTTCTCTCTCTGCTGTGTCCCAGGCAGCTCAGTGATGGATGATTCTCTGCAACTGAGAAGGACTTTGTCTTCATGCCAGCTGATCAATAGATGACTTGCCTCTACAGATACAGACTTTAAATCCCTCGGCGGGTGGAGAAATGCCAAAAAGCTAGAGGGCAAGTTCTAATCCCTTTACTTTCAACTCACAGTGGGAATACTACATTTGATAGCTTTCATTTCAACTGACCACTATTTGCTATTTGTGGATTCCAGGGATGTTTGCTCTGGAAAGGTCAATAAAAAAGTTGGTTAAGAAAGTGGACATTTTTATGTGTTGTTTGTCTTTAAGTGTTTTAAAGAGTCGTACGTGTGTGTGCATTTATTTCTGAATTGGAAGTGATGATCATAAGAATGCAGAGTAACAGTGCCCTCTTGTGGAAATTGTGACGTAAACCATACTATACTCATCATCAGGAACGAAATTTACTCTATGATAAATTATCTTGTAATTTGCTTAACAACTTAAGCAGATGCTGATCAACTTCTAGATTAACAAGAAAAGAAAGAGAAAGCTGAAATTCACTTCATGATATTGTTTTTATACTTTCAATCTTAATAAAAACAACAAAATTATAATTGTGGTAAATCATTCTTAATAATTGGCTTCTGATGCAAATATTATAAATGTGTTTTTGTTTTTTGTTTTGTTTTGTTTTTTGCATATTATCTGGAAGTTAATTACATTTCATTTAAAGCTCAGATATCTGGCTCCTACTCCAGATGGAATATTTTTAAAGCAACAAATGTTATGTTACTGTTGCTGGCAGACAGAGTGCATTAATCTCATCAATGCTTATTTAAATGACTGAACATACATTTGCTTCCTCCATGCATGATTTCACTGCAGTTTTTAGGTCGGGGTCATTTTGAATGGTTCCTAGAAACGAGAAGAATATTGTAAGACTGTGGGTAAGAAAAGAGAAAATCCTAAAACATCTTGTTAGGCAGCTTCTGTTCTCTAACGCTCTTGTCTGTTGTCAGGTTTGACATTATCCAGATATAGACCTAATAAGGTGAAGAGTATTTGGGGGGTCAGAGCCTCTGCATGGAAACAGCAGCTGTGTCCAAATATAGAGGCAAAGGTCTGCATGTGTCACCCAGAAAACAGTAGACAGCGGTGACACAGAGGGCAGGAGTGATGAGTCAGGAAATGCTCTTGCAATAGAGACAACCTTCATACCAAGCTAATCCCTATCTGCAGTACCATATGTTACAAGTTACATTGCAAGATTGTCTTCATGACATTTTCAAAGCCATGTTTCAGCAGAAAACACATCAGATTATGTGGAATCCTCTTGCCAGTATTTATTCTCTATCTATCTGTTATATGGCTCAGCGGCACAGAAAAGCAAGAAAAACAATATGAAATCATTATAGAGAGGACCAGCACACAGTGCATGTTATGTATGTTGATTTCCTGCTGAGTCAAGAATGACCTGTTGTCATCATAGGGAACCATTTGTTCCAGCTGATTGCTGAAAGCTAAATTGCTGTAAATTAATTCGCTAACATAGCATACCTTAAGACTTAGATGTGATTTGTTTTGAAACCATGAATCATTTTCTACGTTAAAAAGAGAGTTGGTGTAGTTTAGTGCTTGACTTTTTATTTCGGCAAATTAAACCTGCATTACGGATCTTTTGTCTCCCCCTTCTGGCACTTAGAGTAATTACATAAACATTGGCTCCCACAGACTCCTAGTTGCTTTGGATGGCGACATTGTTGGGTTTGACTTGAAGAACATCAAACAAACTTTCGTCGCGATCTGAGGAAAATAATAAACTTGCTGTAACTTGCTCAATTGCTACACTTGCTCCCTTATTTGCTCTGGCAAACCAGTCATTGCTGGCTGATGTAAAATGCACCAATATCATGGTGTCACCACAGACACCAGATTTAAAACTCCATTATACTGTGAAATACAGAAAGATTTACCTGACAGTGATAGGATTCATCAGCAATGTGTGAATTCATTTGGCAAGGGCTTGAATGTAACAGTTGTTCATTTATATGTTAAAAAAAAAAAAAAAAAAAAGAGTGATAAGAATCTAATCCCAGCATGTCGTAACATTAGCCTGCAGTTACTTTTATTTGGACTAATGACATCATCATTAAGTCAGCCATGTTGTTAGACTGCATTGTTTGTCTATTTGCTTTGAAGCAGGGGAGCAAAGACAAAGACTAAACAGAGCCAGCGAGGAGGATAAATCAATAGTCAGATATCATGTCAGCCCTGTTCATGCAAGCCCTGCACAGCAACAATACTGCAGCATAGTATGTCGACTTTAACAGTGTTCAGCTACATACTCTGCATTTTAAAATGTGGCTTTTAATATGTTGTTTAATAAACTGTTCTAATTCATTTCATCTAAATGCTTCCCCAGCCTGTAATTTACACTCCATAAAAAGAATATTATACTGCATCGAATTAAAATCTAATTATGGGATTAGTGTCTGGCTGGACCAGCTCTCTCTAGCGAAGAGTGGTGGCACTTTAAAAAGAACTTTTCAGTAATGATTTTCAGGATAAGTGTTTCTCCAATCACCTCAACCAAGCAGGATGAAGATGATGAGGATAGACTTTTCCTAGAGGATGTTGTTTCCCAGAGGAGTAAATAAAAGCTGCAAGCAAAGAACCTCAGCCTCGAGGGCCTACACCTATGATTAGACACTTTTCTGAATGTTAGGTTGACACAGATGTGAGGTACAACACTGAGTAAACCAGTTCAAATAAAACTCAGTGATTATGCCTGTACTCTCTGGTGGGTATGGAAACTACTGAGCGGGCAACAGTACTGAGGCAATTTGTGATGAAAATCAAGAATAAGCATAGACGCCTCACAGATATAGAGGCAGAGAGTGGGTGACTCATTCAAAGCCCATCAAAGAGACAGTACACTTTCGCTCTAATAAGCTGTTTGCAGTGGTCCAGCTGACGTCCTCCTCTGAGCAGAGAATGCACACAAATGCAGTCTGCAGATGAATAATTCAACGGGGAGGAAAATGATGCATACTATTTCTAAAAAAAGACCTTTAAGTATCGACGTGAGGCTTTAAATGTTGTTTGTTTTGTTGTGCCTGCAGAGATACTGGGACAAGCTCTATAATTAAGACATCACATATGAAAGTACAACACAGTGACTTTTAATGAAGGAGGAGAAGGGGGGTAAATGTATGATTAAAAAAATAAAGAGCAGAATCTTATTTAAATATCAACACTGTCCAATCACATAAACCATCCTCTCTCCTGTTTGCCTCATCAGTAAGGTTCCTCCAGCTTCACAATGACACACACGACTTCATTTAATGCAGACATCGCAGACAGGGCTGTAATTTACAAAAGAGTTCAATAATATATTAGACATCAAATATAGCATACAGCATGAGATGGTGAGAGTGCAGCAGAGAGTAAATTGCACCTCTAAAGTGTGCATCTTCTCAGACTTGCATGGGTGACGCTGTGCCAAATGGGTATCCTACATGTATAATGATGAAAGAGTGGAGTGTCTCGGGAGCAGCCAATGGCCTCACATAAACCAGCATATAAATAATCCATGTAAAAATCTGGCAAAGCTTGTGTGGAAACCGACTGGGTGAAATTCTGCGGCCGCCCCTGGTTTCTTGAATATGCAACCGAGGCTTGTGAATGGAGAAACTGCAAGGTTTGAACAAGCTATTGAAGTGAATAAAACTAAAGCTGAAGGTCCAAGTCACAGGAATAAAACAACATACTTTACATCTACAGTCTACATAAGACTAAACTGAAGTTCATATCAGAGGTTCAGATAGATAGTCGCGGATTAGCCCATGAAAGGAGAAGAAATCAATTACACTTAAAGGTCACTTCTAAAAAAAGAGACATCCAGTGAAGTGACATTAAAAAGAGATGTGGTCTTGCCTACTTGTTACCAGCCTAGCTATAGCATTTCAGCACAGTGTTGCCACAATATCCCACTGGTCATTTCAACATGAGCCACTACTGGTGCAACACACCTGAATCTCTGAGCAAACTGTCAGCTGGAGTTGCATTGTGGGTAATGTATGCAGCAGGTTTTGACAAGGAAGAATAATGCATGGAATAAAAAAAGATATCTCTGGTTCTGCTGCATCAATTTTGATATCTTCCTAAATTCTGTTTATCATAAGTTCAACAATGCTAATGGAACGTGATGCTAAATCACTGGAGTTCTCTTTTAGTATGTTGAATAAGCGGATTGGACAGCAGTGGGATCTGCTGAAACATTTATTAAACCATGATAAGTATTTCACTATTTGAATTTTACTGTAAAAGTTATATAAGGCTAATAATGAAAGATTTATCTAGTTTTAAATTTTTAACCTCCCAATGTAAAATTCATAATGTGCTGTACATCATAACTGTACATCCGCTGCTCCAACTGTACAACTGTACATCCAGTGGTGAGAACTGCATAATCACTGCCACTCAAGTAAATCAGCTACCCCCCTCTAGTGTGACATGTTATTAAATTCATTAAATTAATATCAGCCTGAAGTCAAAATAGCTACAAAACCAATTTGGGCTAATGGTGATTTAACCATATTCAATTAATTACTTATCATGCAAGATCTGAATAATGATTACACAACAGTGAATTCAAACTGCCCCAATCCAGGACATTGGCAGGGGCCAATTAGTTGCTGCCTTGAGGCCTCTCTCCAATGCTCATCCTCCTTCTGCATGTTAGAGCTGAAACTAAGATTTCCAGTCCCATCTGCTTTTTCTTTGTTGGTCGGCCAAAAGGAATAGAAACCTCATGAATTAACAAAGATGCTGTGGTTAAATAATGCTTTTGCAAGAGAACAAGAACAATAGTACGATAAAACAATGTAAGTCTGTGTTCTCTGTGGGGCTTCTATTGTTTTAGATTCAAGGCAAATGAAAGAATATCATCTGCAACGGGGAAATCCTCCTACACTGAGCAGAGATCCTAACGCCGCTCCGCTGCAAAAGTAAAGGTCCCATTACATTTAATAATAGAAGAGACTGCTGTGTGGAGGGACTGGCTGCCAGAGCACACAAACCACTGAGTGCACAGCCTCCCACGGCCAGCTTAGTGACAGACACAGAGGCACTCAACTGGAAGCATGAAGATATTAAGGAAGGGAGGAAGGGTTGTGCATGGCAAAGGACGGAGGAGGGACTTAGAGGTGAGAAGATGATGGAGTGAGGGTGGAAAAGGGAAGAGTGGAGGGGCAGAAATGATAAAAGGAGGAAGATGAAGAAATGGAACTGCAAATGTGGCGAGAGAAATCTGGGACGGGGGCAGCGGAGGATGAAGGGTTGCAGGGATGGGGTGGGTAAAGCTCACTTGGCAAAGGAGGGGCTGATAGTAGAAGACTAAAATCTGTGCAATCATTTCATTTTAGCGACTGTGATATATCAACTGAAGCAAGTCTATATTACAGTGTATGATAAAAACTGGATTTGTTGAATTTATTCAGTCTAACCAACTTTCTTGCCAAACAAATTAACATATTTAAAGAGGTTAGCAGATATGAAAAAGTTAGTCCTGTGCAGCTTCTGTTGCTCAGGTGCAGGCTTATTCACCGAAGGCGGGTGGCCATGAAATAGACAGAAACGCCAATCAGCCTTGCAGATACACAGATGTACCACCAAAGATTCGAAGCAATAACCATGACAGGAAAAACAGCTCTCCTCGTCTTTGTGGTGCTTTTAAATTCAAAGCTATGCGAAATGATCACCAGTCATCAGAAATCAAAAGGGCCTGATAGCAGCGTTGGGTTTCATGGAATTTAAAACGGGATGTAGAAATTCATCTCTTGCTAAAATTGAACTCCGATATAATATAACACCAAAAAAAAAAAAAAAAAAGAACTGATACCCTCTCTTCCTGACCTCAGACGGAGATATCTCGTTAATAAACACAATGAACCATCCCTCCCCATTACCTCAGATAAAAGTCAGTAATTAGGATCCAATTTCTACTGAAAAAACAGTTACAGCTATAAATCCCTACCTTTTAAATCCTCTTCCTCGCATAGTTTCATTTTACACAACCTAAAATATGTTTCTTGATGTTAATGCATACTTGTATTTCAATGCTTATTCAGTGAATAAACTTGTGTCTCTTTTTTCCCAGTCCACAATGGAACAAAACATCAAGGTTGTTATTCCAGCATTTTGGCAGGATTCTCAAATCTCCCAAGGGGGAAAAATATACAAACACAGTGATTGTAATTCATCCCAAAAAAAACAGAGAATTTACCAATATGTCCAACAGGCAGTGTGCTGAGAGTTGCTGATGTGCAAAAAGATGCAGTTCAGGTGAGTCTAGCAACACACCCTGCAAGTCCCTGATGGAAAATTAAGAGAAAATGTCATTATGTCATTAAATGTCACATAAATCTATAAAGCTTGAAGAGGCATGTTCGGGTGCAATTAATCACTGAATGTCAAATGGTGTCAGATAGTGTTACAAAAATGCAATCCACACAAAACAGAAGGCCTAGCTATTAGAACTGTCATGAACAGTGACATTAAGAAATAAAATGTCACTGGAAAAAAGTGTCATTATCTAACGAAAACAGACTCTTGAAAAAGGGTGTTTTGACGTTTCTAATGAGATAAAAAATAAACTGCAAAAAATCTTGAATTTAAAAATGATGATGTGACATTGAATGTAACATTGAAATATTTCATTTTTTATGTTTCATTGGCTGTTTATTCATAGGAGTGCTATTATTTCATAAGATCTTATTCAATAGTGAACACTTGGAAGCTCCAGGTTTTAAAGAATCATATAATTTTCAGCTAATTTAGACCTATTTAATATTTTTCATTTAGACATGAGAACCTCAGTATGTCCATGAAAACTTTGTGAGGATATGACTAATACGGACAGACTAATATAAACTATTATCCAGCCCTACTTTAAGGAACTGATTTCAATATTGACAAAGTGGAGTGGAAAAAAAATGTCCATATATGACACATCTGCATCATCTGCAATGAGATCAGATGGAAAACTGGAAAAGTGTTTTTGCTTTCAGGTCAACAATATGTGACATGTAAATTAGAGAAGCGTTCTTCATATCTTAATATTATAAAGAGTATGGTCTAGACCTGCTCTGTATGTAAAGTGCCTTGAGATGACTTTTGTGACCATACAAATAAAATGGAATTGAATTGAACAAAGCTCAGGCACGTTTCATCCCAATACATTAACAAATTTAAAAGGCTTTTCCACCAAATACCCATCAGGAAAGTTTTGCAAAACAACAACAACAACAACAAAACTTTTTAAATAAAAAACATCATAACCTCAATGTCAAGGCAATTTCAACTTCACAATCGACATGTAACGATGTCAAATTTTATAAAAAAAAAAAAAAAAATAGCGTCCCTCAGAGAGCAAGCTTTTGGATCTCACAGGCAAAAAACTGGAGGACAAGGATCCATGTAACAATGAATAAATGATTCCGGCGACTTCGTGCGTGTGTTTATTAACAACTGCAACATAACATGCGCGTTAGTCAACACTTCATGCAGAGATCTTGTCCGATGTTGAAATGAGACACACCAAAGATTCCTGCACGGGACAGGATTGCAAAACTTGACCAAGGTATATACGCACTCTCAGCCGTTTAAATACAGCTGTAACTACAGGACACATGGCTCGCCATTTAATAACATCCGCTACATATGAACATTTTGTCCAAAGTGCTACTGTACCTCTGCTGACGCTGTCGTCTTCATGCAGGCGGCTGGATGTGAATGAGTTTGAGTCCAGTGATGATGAATGGGTGTTGCGCTGCCTAGCAACCAATTGACCAATCAAATAAATGCAAGACAATTTAACAGACATGCACAACTAACTACATGTATTTATTTTGTATTAATCAGGTAAATGTCCCAATGCTTGGCTGTACTAATTCTGCTCATGATTCAGTAATCTTAAGGTGATTTGCTACATTCGAAACTACCTATTGTATTTTTTAAAAACGTGTCTAGTGTAAGAGGGTTAGAAAAATCAACATGTTATGCCAGATTTTACTTTTTTTATTTGTTGTAATTGTGCGTTGATAGCTTAATGTTGTTCAGCATTTCCATATGAGCAAGCAGAGTGTCTGTCAATCTTGTACCACATGTGGAACTGAATTGTCTGCTCTCTGGACAGCAGTTAAATCTACAGCGCCCTCTAGTGAATTCATTGGTGAAGTGGGTCACTGTGTTGAACAAGTGTGCTTAGTCCATGTGGAGTGAGTTATGCAGCACCTTCTTCTCTAAAAAGAATCCCTGCTACAAGAAAGAAATCCACAGGCATTCTCTACTTTTTTGCCAGATCTAAAATATAAAATCCTATCAGTCACTCAGACGAGCACAGCTCTCATCTTATGTGAGACATCTCCTCCAGATAAGGTGTCTTCATGCAGCCTGTGCAAAGCTGGTCCATCCATAGAGGAGCCTCATGCTGCAGAGGGGTGCGTCGCGGGTAGAACGTGTATGAGAGGTCATAATTCAGAAGACAGCTGATGGAGGTCATGTAGATGTCTGAGAAGCGGCACAGACGTCTGGAGAAGTAGGTGGGGTTGTGACATGTTCTGAAAATGCTGCCGAAATGAGGGTTGAACAGGTTCTTTGTCATCACCCTGCAACATAATAGGTTAGTTTCTAAGTTAGCATGATTTTAAGTACATGTGAAGTGAAGTACAATTTGAATTTATATACTAAATGATGGAGTATTCAGATCCTTTACCTGAGTAAAGTACCAATACCACTTAGTAAAAATGTCAAATTGCACTCACCTGAGTTCTTCTCTCTCGTTCTGCCATTCCTGTAAAACTTGTTTAGACTCTGGGTCTCGGTGTGTCTAATGAAGTCATAATGAAAAAACATAATCATGAACAAATCATGGTCTAAAATTCTAATATTTACCACACACATTTGTATTCTTTAGTCTAAACCTGTGGTCGAAACCAGAGTGAAAATGCATTTTGTGCTTCATTTCAGTTGCACACTACCCAATTTCAGACAGCCAGGGCTTGTAGTTACATGGACCCAAGCTTGCTGACTAGACAATTTTTTGGCATCCTGTTTTGTCAGCATGTCATCATACCAATGACAAATAGTTGGAAATGAGCATCAGTGCAGATTGTGGTTTGCTGTGGGCTCATTTAGCAATTTGAGGCTTACCAAGCATGAGTAACTGCTGGTGAAATGTCAACACTGAACTCTCTCCTTTAACTCTTAACACATTTAGATTGGTTGAGGCTTGCATTTTCAGTGTCAGTACTTTTATTTGGTGAGTAAAAACAGAGTAAAAGCTCCATACAAAGCAGGGATTAATGTCTCACCTGGAGGCGCTCCATCAGGCCGGTTAAGGCCTGTAACCAGGTGAGGTTCAGAGCGTACCGGTCTGTGCAAACCACTTTTGTTTCCTGCTCCAGCTCAGGTACGATGGCTGCTGTACGCCAGCCATGTCGTAACATCAGGTCCTACCACAACAAGTGAAATTGCTTTGGTCAAACTCTAGCCTGTACAACGATGAGAAGCTATAGAAAAATATGTGGGAACCTCTCAGGTCACATATTTACTGATCTTCAAATGTGTCTGAATAGAAACACCAAATATACTCAGCAGGATTGTGTTTCTTCACCAGGCATCTTTAGTTTCACCCATTCTGGATGTCTTCATTTTTACAAGTGAATTAGTGGCTTCCAGTAGGTTACAGACTCAATTTCAAAATGTTACTGCTGCTTTTTAAATCATGCAACAGCCTTGGGGAAAAATCCGTTTCTGATCTACTTGAAGAATATAATGCCAGTAAACCCCTTAGATCTTTAGTAAGCAGAGTGCCTCAAGACAAAACCAAAGTGTTTTACATGAACTTGAGGGAACATTCAAACCTCTGCTACTCTTCCATGCCTTTGACTGATTAGTGTCTCTATTGCACTTCTTTTATTGAATTGGGTCTTTATATCTTCTTACTGCAATGTAACCGTATTTCTAATTCATTCTGTATTATTCTAATTTAATTTTAATTTGCTTTTTAATGTGTTCTAGATGCTGCTCTAATGCATTTCTCCATAGTATGTAGGTGCTATACAAATAAAATTCCCTTGCATTCCTTGCTGATTGTATGTCTAATCATGGACTACTTCAAATTAGTGTGTAATATATGTTCCCCAGGCCTTCAGGCCCAACAAATTTTCAGAATTAAGCAACACAGAGATGTGGGTATCAGGCATCAGTGTGTGAAAATGTATGTCTGTGTTTTTAAGTGTTTGACAGGGCCTGGATGATAAGTATTGTATAATGGTGAATTTTAGTTAACACTGTTTGTAACTATGAAACAAATGTCATATCAGCAATCCAAAAAAATGACATTTCTTGAAAATGAAAAAATCTTAAGAATTAAGATAAATAATGTGGATTAAATACACAGAAATTTCTTTATCACAATAACAACAGTCTGTCATAGTGTGGATCATTAATGTGGTGACTTATCAGTGATGGCATCGTTATGATTTGACACTTACAGCCAAGTCACTATAAAGATGGTCTCCAAAGTAAAGAACCTTTGAACCTCGCCAGCCTGTCAATCTGAGAAAGTCAAACAAGTTTCCCTGAAACGTAAAAAAAAAAAAACACAAACTGCAGGTCATTCTCTTTAGTACATCAAGGCACACAGAATGCAACAAGTAAAAACTTGTACCATTTACAACATGTAGCAGCAACACACAGCTATTTAGTAGAGAAAGAAATAAGCCTAATGATTAGCGAACCAGGAGCAGCTCACACATACTGCAATGTATCGCTTTCAGAGAAGTCACACAGTAGCTTAAAGTGAAAGTGATACAGACCTGTTTGTAGATCTGTCCTTTATCCAAACTCTTTATCTTTTCCCATCGAAGGTCTCCATTACCATCCAATCGTCTGAAAGGTCTGTAATAGTAACAATATTTAAGGACATTTCTGAGATCACGCTTGAAAACAAGAAATTAAATTGAATGTATAACACCATTTGTGACCAAGTTCTCAATCGTATTAATATTTCTGTATCAGGTGATCATTGATCTGTTTGCCACTCTGATACACTCACTTGATACAGTCAGTGAAGAAGTGAGGTTTGTCTGCCTGCACAATGACAACATCAAAGAAGTCTCTCCAGTTTTTTCCCACCATGTGTGTCATTCCTTTATCCCTGCACACAGGAGAAGAAACAGATTGCAACAGAACAGTTTTTCCCCGTTATGAGTCAGAGTGGGTCACAGAAAGCTAACACTTACACGAAGCTGAAGGGACTGTTGGTGATGAGGAAAAGTTTCTTTCCATGACTGACCAAACGATGCAAAACAGCATCTGTCTCTTCTCCTCTCAGGATGAACTTGTCTGTGAAGAAAAGGACGACAGAGTGTTATTTTATGTGCAGCAACGTGCTGGCTGGATGCAAAAAGAGGAAAAGGATTTCCTACCTAGATCTTCCATGACCCATTTGTACATGTAGCCTTTGAGGTGAACCATGCCAATTGCCTCCTGAGGATTAAATGAGCATTATATAGAGACAACAGATCATTTCAGGGCACCTTTTCTGATGTGCTATGAAGATTTTCAACTGAGAAAATAAAACTATTAAAAATGGTCAAATTTATGAAAATGCGTGGGAACCTTATAGTTTGTGTGTTTTTTTAAATTAAGCAGATACTGTGGTAGCACAGCAGACACATTGCTCTTTGTTCTACCCGTGAGAGTCCATTGTAAACTGAGCTCAGCAGATTCCTGAGCGTCACAGTATGTAAAAACAGTCAGTTACAATAGATCAGTATGCTTCTCAGTGGGAGCTACAGGGTGAGGCTACAACTTAAAAATAGGGTGTAACACTTAATACCATGAGATTCAAGAGGCACACTCACCGAGACATCCTTGAACAGGTGAACTGGATCATATTCAATATCATTTGTGATGAAAAAATCATTGGCCACAGCCAAGAGAGTCATCTCTGGGATGGAGAAGATGTCCATGAACTGCTTCACCTTTGGTCCCTGTGACAGAAAAAACATTTGAATGTTTGATATTTACTCCTGCTCAGTTAGGAAGGATGCAGTCAATGTGAACTTGTACATTTAACATTGTGCCTTCATGGTCTTTTGAATGACCATTTTCACTAAAACCACTACTCACTAATAGGCTACAATGAAAACAGAGCCAAGTCCCCAAATGTGATTAGAGCCACACTACAACTATTCTGTTGGACTGTTTCAAGGAGAATTAGAAGACAGAGAGGCACACTTGCTGCTGCAGGAAAGCACCAAAACGATCTGATGAACTGTAAACTATTTGAGCCTGATTTTAAACATCAGGGTTCAAATTGCTCCTAATTAGCAAACAGGTCAGATTAACATTTGTGACTGTCAGACTCAATAGAGATTTCTACTCTTCATGACTGATTGAGTACAACTTCTAAAACAGCCTAACAAGAAACAAACGATTTTGTTGGACGCAGAGTTCTTTTGTTCAGTTTATTTAGGGACTGGAACACTGCATTCCAGCTGATTTATGACGACAATGGAACAAATGTGATTACAAAATTCAACATCGGGACTTATGTAATAGTAAAGCCACTCAAAGCCGACACTTGAAATATCTGTGGACAGTCACAGATTTAATCCTGAACTACATCTATGTTTGAGAGTGGCAGGATGAGATTATAACGAATGTGTTGAGCCTACAAAGCTAAGGAGTATGTTGTAGACCTACTCTATATGAAAAGTGCCTTGAGCTAACCTCTGCTGTGATTTGCACAATTTAAATAAAATTGAATTGAAAGTTAAGAAATGCTTTCCCATCTGTGGTGAACCAAAAATATGTTTTCATTAATCAACATTCATAACACATCTTAATACAAAATGCAATAAATGTAATAAATTTCAGCCAGCTCTATCCACCAAACTGTCTCAAGTTATTACTAACACTCAAAGCCAGCTGAGCTGAAGTGCTTCATATAGTATTCATATTACTGTTCATTACTAGAATCCTCCTCACCTTTCCATAGAAGCCACTGTCTTGCTGCAGGGGGACATGGTAAGTCCCTCCATAAAGCTGACGGACCTCCTCATCTGGTACTGGGCTCAGTCCCCTGGGAACAACGAATATAAATAAATTCGTAAGCACTTAAAAACACATATATCATCATCAGACAGTGATGATTTAAACTTGAGTACCAGACATGCAGATAAAGAAAGTACAACAACCCTGATTCCAAAGAAGTAGGGACACTGTGTAAAACATAAATAAAAACAGGATCACTTGCAAACAAACAGACAAAGTGTTCCTGAGCCCATATAGTAATTTCCTTTACACAATCATGTGTTTCATAAAGTGGTGAACCTCACTCCATCCCTGCTTGTGAACACCTTTCCAGGATGAACCTTTCATACGCATTCATGATACCAAATAGTTTACATGTGGAATGTTCCAAACAGGTGTTTTTGGATCAGTCCACAACTTTACCAGTCTTTGTTGCTGCTGTCCCAACCTGTTTGAAACATGTTGCTGCCATCTTTGTACTGTTCTTTATTGAGTATATGTCAAAAAGGATTTGTAAATTATCACATTCGGTTTTCTTTATGTCTTAGTGTCCCTACATTTTTGGAAACAGGGCTGTAAAAAAACAATGTGGCATATCAAAATCAGTTGAAAATGATGCCCATGATTGTTCAATAAAGTGCAATTCAGTATTGCCTAAATGTGTTGCTTGTGTTTTGCAACATATACACAGCATCAACCTCTTACCGATACACTGTTCCTGGCTGAATGTAATGGAAGGCATCAATCTTCAACAAAAGACCCTAGAGAGGGGGAGTAGAAATTTACTTGTATTTATCTATAAGTGTAAATTTAAATATTTCTCTTCCCACAACAGGACAATTGTGATTTAAAAGACTTTACCTTTTGGATGTCATAGTGAAGACCTCGAGCAGCAAAGTTGGGAATGTAATCATATTTGGAGATGTCTTCAGGGTACTGTCAAGCAGGAGGACAAAATGGATAAATCAACCTTAAACTCAAAGTTGTAATGCTAATGTCAATATAGTAAGTGCAACTACAGTTAATCACACCTTAAAGTGTTCAATTAGGAAGCGTCTTGCTGTATTGTAGATCATTGTGTTGAGTGCATTTGAGTACAGAGCCAGCGTGTAGTCATAGTCAAAGCCATAGATGTCCACTTCAGCCAGGCTGACCTCATTGTTGGCATAGATGGTGGAGGGGTTGAGGAGGTTACACGCACCTGGTGGAATCAGGTCTGAGAGCAGATGGGAAACTCTCATTCAAATGAAACGAGCCACATGCAGATCAAACCAGACAAACGTCAATAACAAAAAAAAGATAAAGGAACAAAACGGTTTTCATTTGAGGGATTGTAGGATTAAGCCATTCACAATGTCAGATTCCCATTTTAATGCAAAAACAAATCTGTAATATCCTCTCTATTATGAAACCTGCTGATTACACACTTCTGCAGAGGGAAGAAGTAATTCCATTGCTGTTTTCAATCTGGTGAGGCTGACAAGCTCATCAGAGGTTGCGTAATATATGCTTCTAGAATATCAACTGACTCTTCAACTAAGTTCATCCAAAAGGAGCAGTTTTTACAAAATCAAGAGTATTTAAATGAATTTGTCACTAAACAGGAGCATAACAGCCATTACTTCTTGTAATAGAGCTTCTTTTCATTATCTACTTTATTAGTTTTACTAGATGCTGTTTTGATAAGTACAGCGGTCATGCAGCCCACACGTGGGTACAGATTAAACAAACCGTTTACAATCTGTTCCTGTGACAGCCTCTAATACCCTGGCTTGAATATGAGCACAGGGCTATGTCACTGTTGGTCTATAGGAGAAAGTGGGCCATGGCCGTTTGTCCTGGGACAGTTTGTTGAGGGTTCCAGCTGGCCCACAGACATGCATGAACCAACTGGTTTTTTACACTGTAAAAAAAAACAAACATACTATGTATCTAGTGAACTGTAACTTAGTACATTTAAGTAAGAACTGCTCTTATAATACAACTTTTAGATACTTGTGCTTTACTTGAGTATTTCAATGTTGTGCTACTTTATACTTCGACTCCACCACGCATGTGCTTTTTACTCCACATTTATGACAGCTACCAAGTAGTTATACAAGAATATAGATTAATGTTTTAGATTGAAAAACTTATGATCAGTCAATAAAGTATGATGCACCATAGAAGTTATAAATGAAATAATCAAACAGCATGTAAAGTATTTAAAATGCATCTTCATCTTGACAAGCTGCAACAAAAATGCTTACATGTTGATACATAAGAAATAATAATGCATTATGAATACTTTCACTGTTGATACTTAAAGCACATTTTCCTTCCACTTATCTGCTTATTACTTACTGATGTTTCTATACAAGCATCTTAAAACTTCTTCCCCTGTAAGTAAATGACACACTAGCATATGGACAGACTGACAACAACTCAGAAAGGTAAATATTTTGATTACAGTTTCTCGATGCTATGTGTTAGGTGAGCAAACTGAATCCACTGAACTTCGTGAAACTTCAACTCCAAAGTTGGAGGAAACTCCGTCAAAACTAGCTGTTGTGTCAAAACAACTAACTTTCTGTCAGATATGATGAGTTCACATTCACTGACATATTGGTGGCATTGCTGCTATTTCCAGGCCTAAACAACTATTTTGTCATTATTAGCTTGCTAGCATGTAATAGTGTTAGTTAGTTTTAAGCTAATGCTTTTGCTGGGTTTTAAGTTTTTAAGGGTAAACAAAGGAACTTGACTTGTTATTGACTTTTGTTTATTAACATGTGTTTTTAGGAACCATCAACGTTAATGTGTCATCAGAACGATTTGGCTGCTTGAGAAGCGGATAAAAATAACCGGAGCCTAAACAAAATGTCGACGTGGATGATTGATTTAACGATGATGTATGGAGGAGACAGAGTGGACAAACAGGGGGGACAAAGAGGGGGGACACAATTCTTACCGTGCACCAGCCTTTTTGTGTCATTGTACCGAGCCCACAGGTAGGACTTCTGGTCCACCGGAGCTGTGCTAGAGGTGTATGACCGCCTCCTCACTCCTTTAACACCGGGAGCTCCCGCTGGCTCCTTGGCTCTCTTCTTGTCTCCAGCGGTGCATCTGTGAGGCGGCTCGCTCGATGACAGCGCCTCGTCCCCGGGCCTGTCCGAGCTCGAGCCGCTACTTTGCTCCTGTGTTTTCTGCTTTCTTTCTGCAGACACTTTGCACGTTGTACAAAGTCTGTTCATTTTGTTCGACCGCACAAGAGGAGGAGTTTTGTTTCCTCTCGTCCATAGTGTGCGGGATAAAGCTGTCCCCACTGTCTTGAGAGACATTTTCACAGATGAATGTGGCCAAATCTAAAGTCTGCTGGCGAAACATAAAAACATTTCCAGACTTGAATGTAACACCGCCCCTTGGTATAGAGGGGCGGGTCGGTTCTCCGTGCAGCCAATCACAGCCCTATATCTAGCTGCGTCATCAGTCATAAGAAACAACTGTTCACATGGGACGTGTCTATGGTTTTGATCTAGCTCCGAAATGCATGTAGGACATTTTGTACAATGTTGGAGAACACAATAACATAATTTGTTTTTACTTTAGTTTAAGTTTCGATACATAGTTAGCTTAGTTGTCTGCTCTTCAGTAGCTTTAACACAACTTCCAGCCTGCTATAAATATGACTGTGCCTCAAGTTTCCAGCAGGTCATTGCTTACTCATCAGATGTGGCAGTGTCAGAAGTCAAATTGTTATTCTGTGCAAACATGGGTTTTATTTGTGTCAAATCATGCTAGACTATAGGTGCATGGAACTCAAATGCTTTGCCCAAAAAAGATCAGCTATGACCAGGGAGACAAAAAGTGACCAAACGTAGTTCTCTGAGAGATACAAAATCAACTTCACTGAAGATATAGTATTTGCTAATGATAAACTGATAAACAAGGCAAATAGGTGGGATGGGCCAAGAAATGCCAGCATTTCACAGTGGGGGAAAGTCCTATTTACTGGTGAATCCAAGTTTGAGATCAATGTGAGGAGGCAAACAGGAGAGAGACTGATGCTACAGTGTATCAGACTGACAGTGACATATTGTGGTGGGAATGTTCTAGTCTTTGGATTTTTTTCTTACTCTGGAGTTGGACACTTGCTTCGAACTGATTGCACCCTGACAAAGTAGAAGAATAATTCCATTCTTCAGCAAACCTGCTGGTTTGTGCCTTTGTGTGCAAAAGCTTAATTAGGAAAGTGACTAATAACTAAAGCTGTAAGATAAATATTGTGAAGTAGAAGTTAAAAAATAGGAAGTAGAAATATACTAAAATATATTATGTCAACGTGTTATGTTGTCTTATTACATTGTATACTATATTTGTATGTTATTTATTAACAGTTAATGCAAACACTAAATATCATTACCTAATCATATTAAACTATATTAGTCTGGTGGATGTTGTATATACCAGACTTGATGACTCAGTGGCTATTACAGCTACAGCTGCTTGTACTTTTGCATTTAACTGCTCTTATGAAGTATATAGTACAGTAAAAAAAAAATTCTATGATACAATATTCTAACTTCTATTTTTTTGTTTTATATACCTTCTGTTGTTGTTGTTTTGTTTTTTTTTGCTCTATTTATCTGTACTTTTCGATTCATAACCTGGAACTCTAATTTCACATGCTCACTTTTGATGAAATGTGGCCTAGTCTTCGTTCTGTGTAAGAACCTATGTATCACTGCCTCTTGTTTGCTTATACAGGTTTTCTAAATAGAACACTTTTATTTACCTTGACTTCTCACAAGGGGATCTGGTGCTTGTCAAACGTGTTCTGCAGGCCAGACTGACACACAAGTTTCACTACTCAATTGGAAAGTCTGCTTTAAAATATGCTGCTCAATGTTCACAGAACAGATTAAGAAACTTGATAGTCTGGTGTCTTGAAGCAGTTTTGAGTAACTCATTTTGGAATTTAATCTTTATTGTAAATATTTAAGACTAGAGGTTTTGCTTTGAGTGAACTGCATAAGTTTGAAAACTATGATACCGTTTTTCACAGAGGAACATTTGAACAAGATTAATCAGGTCTGGACAACTGGTCTACGTTTACTCAATTTCCTCCCAGCAAGGAATAAAAAAAAAATCCATAAGATTTTAGAGTGAGTGCTTACCATCACATACCATAAACAGATGAACCTGTGTCATGACTAATACTGTATTTGAATTCAAATGGCCACATTAATATTCAGTGTTGGCTTGTTTTTATTCTTCATGACAAAAGTGGTTCACAGGTCAATGAAAGGAACTTGCATACACATAAAAAGTTGAGGACCATCAAATGTGTTATGTGGAGTGTGTGCATGTCATCCTCATGAACAATTTACACAGAATGCCGACCACATAAATACAGTTAAAATATTATACAACAATGGTAATTAAATTAAACACACATCTGCACAGAGTGAATTAAATAGATTAAGAAATCCATTTACAACCTTCAAAGCAATAAGACATAATGTTAAAGCATTTCCACTTTTTTTCTTTTTGCAGAGTTCATGAATAGTCAACCAGCTCCCCTGGCTAAATGGTTATTATCACTTTCAAAACCTCATTGAAACATTCAATCTTTTATGCTTTTGATACATTATGTTCTTAATTTCTTGCATTTATAATCCTTATACAGTAGCTTTTGTCATGGTAATAGTTCTCTAAAATATAGATAATAACCATTAGTTTTAGTGGAAGCTTATGTCAAGTATTCATTATCTCATACTAATGAGATTATTAGAGCATTATTAGAGCTAAAAAGTGAAAATATTTTACCAAAATGAGATATCACTTTCTTCAGTGCTAAAACTACTCAATGAGTTTTCTCAAAAGTAAGACATACCTTCAAAAACATCACAACTACAGTGTTGAATAGTAGCCTCTAGTTAGAAAATGTGATGTAGTCCAAAAACAACAGACAAGATCAAAACCAAGGCACTAAAAATAAAAATCAATCAGCAGGATGTGGCATTTTCTATTAAACCACAAGACAGATGAGCTTTAAAAAAAAAAAAAAAAAAAAAAAAAAGGTCAACATTTTCTTCATTCAGTTCTCATTTTTTTAAAATGCCATTTGTGGTTTGAAAGATCATGATTGGTCTCAACAGGTCGACTCAGTCTGAATTTAAACGGCATTGAATTAGACAGGCCTTTGTTACAGAGCCAATGTTAACATATGTGCTGCTGCCCTGAAATCAAAGCATCAATAGATACATATTATTGTTTTTTTCTTTGGGTCTTTTCCTTGTAATCTAGGCCCCTGCATGTGGAGCTCAGACTAGAGAAACTATGTCTTGTTGGAGTTATGTCTCACTTTGAAATGTTTTTGTTTTACAAAATGTATTTATTCTTTGTTTTAATCAATTGTCATAATGTGCTGCCAGCTAAAAAGAACTGTTAATGCTTCTAAAATCATAGGACAATATTATTATTTCATTTTTCTACAAGCAGCAACCCTAACAGCAGCCTGTTCAAACTATTAGCATTCCTAACAGAAAACAATGGATGCTTTAGCCACAGGAGAAGAAAACTAGCCTGCTGTGGGTAACACTAGTTCATTACAACATGCTTACTTTGGTAGCACACAAAAGCATGGTGAAATTTAAATGATGAAATACAAAAACATGAGCTTTGTTGCTTAGCTGTTCAGAGGAGTGAGAAAAAGCAGCGGTTGAATGGAAACTGTTATTATGACTATGTAATCAAGAGAAACAAGCATGGTCCAACCAAGCCACTTGAATTCTTAAATGACGTGAGACAGTGTCTATTAAAACCTACAGGCCAAACAGCTAAGCCAATGGGAGGCTTGTACTTGTGTCACTTAGCACCCCCAGATGACTTCCAAAAGCTGCTTACTGTAAGAGATGCCAAATGGCTGTTGCGAAATAGCTGCAGCCAGCCACTGTTAACGGAAAGTGAAGTAAGTTCCAGAACCCACCCTGATCCTAAAGAACAGCAGGAAGTATACAGGCACTGTCCTGACTTGGTCTGCATAGTTTGCAAAGTAAGATGCACACTAAAGATCTCCCAAATCTTGTATCTGATTACTACTTTTTGACCTGAGGTGGTGAACTTATGGCTGATCTATTTCCATCAATGAAAGGACATGTTTACTGACCTCTAGTTAAAGGGTGTGGCCTTGGCAAGAGCCAAAGAGCCAGACATGTTACAGGATAAAAAGGGCACAAATCTGTACCATCAGTAAAAGGGAGTAACCTCAAGACAATGGCAAGCTCACTACTTGTGGGATAGCAATTGTTGGTAAGGCTGCATTGTTCTATAAAAACAACTACCTGGGAGAGCTATCACACATGATCTAATGGCTTACACACACTAAAAGACGCCAGACAGGCCTGACCAGGGTGCCAGACAAAAGGCAAGAGTGTAGAGACATACAGCCTTAAAACAGATCATAGCCTTGAATAAAAGTCTGAGGACAGTAAATACTGCACATGAAAAGTCTCTCGTTCTGGAATAAACACTGTCAATGGTTCACCACAACACACAGCCTTGAACAAGACCAGATGGAATTGGATCCACTGGGGACAAGACACAATCGATGACTTCACAGAGCAATGAGCAGCACATTTGTCTCTTCATCCTTCTTCAGGCTGCATGCAGATTTCTCCACTCCAAGCAGAAAAACCAAGAGGGTTGGATGAGAGATAATTTTATATAGATATATATGTTTTGGGTTGTTTTTTTGTTTTGTTTTTTAAGTTTTTTTGAATCCATGGTTCTGGTGGGTAGAGTGGGGAATGTTGCTTCATATCTGGGATGGACAGGATGTCTTGAGTCAGGAAAGGAGGTGGGAGCCAGGGAGTCAACATGAAGACAGGTCCTTATGGAGAAAAGGGAGTTGGGAGTAATGGAAGGAGTATTTCAGCGCTACAGAGACAGGGTGAGACAGAGACAAAACACAGATTTAGTTCAACTGAAAAAAAATTAGGTGAAGAAGGTGAGGACAATTAATAAGGATAAACAGATCAATACAACACATAAAGCATGGCTGCCCAATGTGAGGCCGGCAAAACATAAGTTTTCGATTTTGCCCATCAGATGTTTTAGCAAAAAAGAAATAATAAAAAAATTAGAATGTAAAAAGCTGTTAATGTGCTTTTATTTATTTGTAATGTAAAATGCTCTCAAAATATGTATCAATTAATATAATATCACTGATTTTTCATAATCTGAACATGGCAGCAGAGTGACATTATTACAAGTGACAGAACTTGTAATCCTAGCAGCAGTTAGCATTTTAACAATATGATACAATAGGTATTTGCTTTTGTCCCTTTGCTCACCATGAGCTTTAAGTTTTGGTCCTCCAAAACGAGTGAGCTGCCCTGATAGTAATCAGCAAATTAGGGGCTCCCAACAGCTATTAGTGAAGGTGAGATGTGTAAAAGCAAACAATTCAAATCCCAATAAGCATTAGTTCTTAAAAAAATCTGTGCAAAATCACAATTATTCCAAATATTACAGATTACTTAATTATTGTTTTATATCATAAAGAACTTTAGAATATAGAATAAATCTGCTGGCTATTTTATCTCATCGCCTACGAGATGCTTTTGAGTGTGAGCTCCGGGCCCTGGCAGGTGTGCCCTGAGGTTTATTACCAGAACTCTTACTGACATTAATGTGTGATTCCTCAGTAGTTCTACTTGTGGAGGTGGATGCTCTATGCCTGGACTCTCTACAGATCCCAGTCATCCTGGTCTTTCCAGGTGGATTGTGACCAGAGAGAGATGTGGTTGACAGGGCCCCTGAAGATTTAGCATTCAGATGAGAAGTCGAGCCGTCTGACTGAAATGTGTTACGGCATGCAGTTGCTGCTTGTAGAGAATTAGACCTGTGACTGAACTGTTTTCTTCTTACAGAAGTATCTAGGTTTGGTTTTAGATCAGGCTTTTGTTTACTTTCACCCCATGCTTCAGATGTGTTAGAATACACACACAAATCTTTAGAGGAGGTTAGGTTATCTATCGATGAAGAAAACAAAGAAGACTTTAACCTGGTGGAAGAAGCAGGTACAACACAAGTTTTAATGAAGGTGTCCTGACGTGCAGGGACAGAAGCTCTCCGGCCTGACAAACTTTCTCTTTCACTAACTTGTGTTTTGACCATTAACTCACTGTTTACAGAACTGTTGGAGCCTTTACGTGTTGGAGAGTAGCCAGGACTCAACTCTGCATTAAAGACATCACTGACACTATGGCTTCTAATGAAGGTAGTGTCTCGTTGGAGACCCTTGCCTCTGCTAGGCCGGCTGTTGGTCTGGGTAGGGTTGTCAGGACAAAGAGAGTGAGGGGTTCTTACAGGGCTTGTGTGGAGGCTTCGGGTTAGACTTCGCAGATGGTGTGTGGCCATGGCAGGAACGCTGCTGCCGAGAACTGGGCTAGCCCGTGGACTGCTCCTCATTGGGGGGCGTGCAGGACTGCTTCGGGGGCTCCGTGGAGCCCGGCCTGACTTGGTGGCCAACTCTTTGGCCCGGGAGCGGCGGGGGCTGCTGTTCAAGCTGTGGGGAGACAGAGGGGCCTCCAGGTCCTCCAAACGCTGAGTAAGAGCCAGTTTCTGCTGTATGGCCATACGCAACAGTGAATTCAGTGTCTTCTTCTCATCTTCGGCTGCTGCCAGCTGCCTCTGCATCTCATCCAACTGGGTGACATACTGGTCACACCTGAGAGATGCAGACACAATGAAGAGATGCAACATGCAAAAGCAGGCAAGAAAAGATTACAGTGCGAAGCCAAGGACACACAACAGACATGCAAACTTTCAACACCAGTTGTGACAAAACAAGGCAAAAGATTATTTGTATTATAGATAAATCTAGCAGATTTTTTAATGAAGGAATTTCTTAAGACATCACAAGTTACCAAAGCCCACTGTGATGCCTCTTACACGAGTTATGTTTTTTGATTGATATGTTGTATTCTCAACATATGAGCAGCTGGTGCCCAAAGACATTGTGCTTGTTAAAATAAAGGTATATAAGCATATAATTAATTTTATGTTGCTCAACTACTACTAATTTATTTGAGAGAATGAAAAGAGTGATGCATGTGAATCATCATATAGAAATATGTGCAGAAATGCAATCACCCCAGCTATCCACATGATGGCACCACAAAACTTAATTATAAGCCAGAAGATCTTTTAAAGCTGTAACCTTTAGCCTGCTGCAACAGACAGTAGCAGTCCTTGAGCACTGTCTGTTCTCCAATCCTTCTTAAGGATAATCAAATGCCAGCTCATAACTGTCTGGAGAGGGCCTAGACAGATAATGCTTGTCCAAGGAGCCTCTCTTGCAGTTCATAACAAATGATGAAAATATTTCTGTTGGCCATTACAAAAACAGAAAATGGCAGAGGGAAAAAAGCATTAGTTCACTCATTAACCCAACGCATGCCGACGAATTCTCAGAAGAGGTTAGTGATTTATGAATGAAGTTTTGTGGTCTGTAAGTTTAACCCTTGACAGCAACCTCTCACCCTATTGAAACCCGTCTCCTGTCAACATTAGACTTCTCCCTCTCTAAGGTGACCTGGCTTGATGGGACAAATCTGTCCTTGCCTCCTCCCCCGTCGGCACAGGGCAGAGCATGTGTTTCATAATCTTCACATGAACCAGTGGATTGTCCACAGGCGTAATAAGCATGGTAAGCTTATTACACGAGTGGTAGCAAGAGCTGTACCACAACAAGCGCACCATTACTAAGATTGAACAACTCTAGCAAAGGGCCAAAGACCAGACAATCAGAACTAATAAACACGTTTTAGTTAAAAGACATTTCAAATTAATCGAAAATCTACTTTGTCACAGGAAAAAATAAAGAACATAATGTTTCTCTGATAAATAAAAAGGAAATCTTACCGACTGGCAAACATGACTCTGAGTGAAGAAAAGGTGGCAGCATCCTCCTTCAAGGCTTTGAGCTCGTTCCTCAATTTCATCATGGTCTCTGACACCATGCTCTTCTCTGTCTCATACTTGGTTTTCAAGTTGGATAAGGCCAACTCTGCAGTCTAATTTGACAAAAAAGACAATGGCACCATCATATGCTACAGTAGCACAATCTTTCCCATTTCATACAGGGGTGTTAAAATGCATATTACGATGTATGATTTGACACACCATCAAACTCTCTTAAAGATAATTAAACTATTAAGGTTAGCAGGCTGCCATCTTTGTTTTGATTCAGAAAAGGTCTCAACTTGAGAAACAGTGTTTTTAAATCATTCATCATTCTGGAACTTTTCTTTAAGTGAAACTGATTGCTGACACACACTTTTTTTTTTCAAACTGTTTTAGGAAAAATGTCTATGTTCTCCTAGTCCTGTTAGTCAACTCTTTGTTGAAATTGTAGTCAAATTCCTTGCATGTGTACACATACCTGGCCAATAAAACTCATTCTGATTTGGTTACTTTTGTGATCCAAATGTAAGCTAGTACATGAGAGGCATAAATTGGGGGCCCCTAGTGAACACGATCCAGTGTTAATTCTAAAATGTTGGATTTTATGTTTGGATTATAGAAAATAGCTTAGATGTAATCAAACAGGTTGTTATTATGTCCCTTTATTCCTATTCCTATTCCATTCAAGTACATGTCCTCCATTTAAGTACAAGAGCAAGGTCAATAAAAAAAACATTGCTTTGATAACTAAGACAGAACAAAAACAAAAAAGTTTTCTGTCAAAGGAGACGCAGTAGATCTACCCCTGATTGGTCCCTTTCATGTGACTTGAATGCAATCATCAATGCAAAAGTCTCATGTGTAAATAGATACAACTGGAGGTTGCCAACACTGTCCTAGAATTTGACTTGAGAAGGTAAACCACTGTATGTGAGCAGCAGGGCCAAGCCAAACAGATTACATTGAGTGTTTGTGTTTATGTGTATGTGTGTGTGTGTATGTGTGTGAAAGGGAGAGTGACAGCTAAGGGGAATGACAGAAGCAGGTCATGCAGAGCTTGAGGCACAGGAAAGGGGAGGGGACAGCGAGTTCAAGTTCTGAAGAGTGCAGCATCACACTGTTGTCCAGGTGCAGGACCATGTGAGCCCAAGTGACTGTCTAGACAAGCCACTGATGACACAGGTCAACCATACTGCCTGTGTCAAGATTATGCATGGATAACAACGAAGGCTTTCTCTCTTACCTTATCCGAAACCATATCAATTTAATATTCAATTGCCAAATTTGGTCAGGTCTTTATCCAGAATAGGTAAAAAATATTGGCACCATAAGAAATACTACATTTCACAATAGACAATCCCTTTATATCTGTTCCTTTTTTGTACATGCAAAGAAACTATGTTGCCTCTCAAAGTAAGGAATAGCTCTTTTTTAGGGGTGCGCCGTATCATATCGTTCGCAATGATATCAATATAATGTTTCATACAATAACAAAATGTCAACCACTGCTACCACTGTCAACTCACTCCATGGTGTAGGAGTGAGTTCCAAAAATTGGAGCGACTTCAGTAGTGTGGAAGTGGTTTGGTTACAAATGATCAGATATGCAACAAACCATGGGAATATGTAAGAACTGCAAGAAGACTGTAACAACAAAAGGAGGCAATCCAACACATTTATTTTACCACCTCAAGTAGAAGCAACCTGTAGAATGGGAGCCTGTGAGGAAAGCTCAACAGCTATTGTGAGATCCAAACCAAGCAGACAAAGTATACTGGCTCAGCATAGCATCACCACATCTTTGTCAATCTGTACTATGTATTTTGTCAAATCATCAGGTATATTATTACTACAGAATTATCAAATATTGTGATAATTAACAGGGCCATATCGCCCAATCCTATTGTTTTTAATGACAGGCAACAAAAAAAATTTTGAAAAAAGATTGGAATACCACCCTGTTACTAGACTAAAACTGTGCAAAAACAGTGCCAAAATCAAAAGGGAACATTGCAGTGTAGCCAGTGCGTGCTGTGACCAACCTGTTTATTAGCCTTGAGGACAGTCCTGAGGGTAGCGATTTGTTCTCTTTTGGTGCTGAGAAGGGACTTGAGTTTCAGCACTTCTTCTAAGAGACTTTCAGCATCCCGCTCTGACTCTCCACTGCTGCTCAACCCTGAGTAAGGCATTGCGCCCCTCTGACGACAGAGGTCCACTGCCACCTGAGAAAACACGTGAACAATAACTATGAGTTCTCCACTGACTTAAACATAAACATTCAGTATGGAAAAACACTTATAGTATTGGATTGTTACATTTTTACTATACAATATCTTCAAATATCACATGATCAACAATGGCCAAAACCAAACAAACTGTTAAAAATGCTTCAGTTAATCTCAGATTTCTTAACAATATTATTATACACCAATGAAATTAATCATCAGAAAATTAAAAGAGAAACTATATATGTGTTTAAGATCCCAGTGTTCTAACACTAAGGATTCCCTGCAGTGGAAGCCACAACTCAACATTGACTCCTGATAATCTAATCCATTCAAACCCAAACACACGTGACAAGGCCCACATCAGGTGTTGGATTTGAACAGACACAGGAGCTACTCAACTACATTTAACTGTCTGAGCTGGGCATTAGGTTCAGCAAATAATTTGTGTTGGAAGAAAGGCCTGCGACCACAACAAAACACTGGCTTTCAGTGACTGAGCAACAATGACAGAGTGAAAGTAGTTACACCTGTTACACCAGTTCACAAATAGTCACGCACTAGTTGAGTAGCTCTGTAATGAATGCTGTATGTGATAAGCAGTGCTGTCTTACCCGGAGGTGTTTGATCTGGCAACGGATGACTGCCACTAAGTTGCGGACATTGGAAGGGTCCCTGAAATCCAGGGTGGGGGATCCAGGGCAGTTAGGAGTGTCTGCACTGGCTCCTGCACTGTCCACCTCCCCCATGAACTGCAATGCTGAAGCTTTGGAGACAAACATGTCATTGGCTCGTGGCTTCTTCTGGGAGTTGTGCTGGGAGTAGACGTAGTGTGATCTTCGTGCACTACCTCCTCCACCACTTGCCCTGGCACCATCACGGTAATAGTCTAGGGTGACTCGTTTAGGTGTCAGGTTGTTGCACACACAGATATGGTGATAGAGGTTGGACAGCTCCTCGGAGAAGGCCAGCAGCTCTTCCTGGGCAACGCTCAAGTGCCCTTCTGAATCGATTGCCACTTTCCTGGTGGCTCCAATCTCCTTCTCCAGCTCACTGATGCGCTCTTGATCCTGCTTACTGGACTTGATGCATTGACGGATCTTGTCAGCCAGCTCCTGGGCTTCTGCCCTCCAACGATCCTTCTCCTGCTTGTATCGCTGCTCCAGAGTGTTATAACGTGTTCCTGCCTGAGACAGTTCATCTCGCAGCTTCAGAAGTTCTTCGCTGGCTGAACGCATGCGCGCCTCCAGCACCTCCTTGCTCTTAGTGTCTACCTCATAGTCAAATACTGCATTCCCATCATCTCTATTCTCTGTCTCACCATCTCCCCTGTCATCTGCATCCTGGTTATGCTGTTGGCTGTTCTGCACAGCTTCTAGCTGTTGGGTGAGAGATCCAACCTTGTCCTCTTGCTGACTGAGCGCCTGTTTGGACATTACCAGCTGCATCTGCAGTTCCTCTACCTTGCTAACCAGACTGGATTTCTCTCGTTCTGCCTGGATACACATACAGACAGACACAGACACACACACAAGATAAAAGACAATGCATGAACATAAACATATATACATACATTTTCTCAAATTACTTAAAGATTCCCGTTTGTTAAATAATGATCCATTTCAGTTCTAACCAGGCCAAAAGGCCAATACTGATTGTTGGCTGTTGATTATATTCCATCAAACAAAAGGACAGTTCTCTGTAACACAAATTTCTCCCCCAGCCACCTTTACTCTTAATGCATTTTTTATGTAGAATAGTGGCTAACCCCATTCAGCTCCACTCCCAACATCTGGTGTGTTGGGGCTTGCTAACCCAACCCCCGATTTAAGTGCATCATGAATAATATATTTCCCTCAGACAGAGAGGGATGACCGTTCAATACATCCTTCATTTTCTTAAGTACCCTTTATTTGTGAAGCATAACTATGTCAGGTGGGAGTTGACTAAATAGCTTGGTGAAGTAGATGCAATGTGGTGCCAGGTCGTATTTATTAATACAGAAAGGCTCACTCCTTCACCAACATATAGCGGATGTGGTCTAAAGCAGGAAGCAGCAGACTTCCCTGTTCTCAGCTTAGACATACAAACAAGCCTGTACAAAATTCATCTGATGAAAAAGTGGTACTATCTTAAGTTAGCCTCATTAGAACAGATGCTTCCATTTACATAAAAATGCAGTTCAATGAATCACAAAAGAATTTTAAATATACAGTGTTCCCTAGTAGTTAGTATATAGTGTTAACAGGTTATGTGTACAGGCTATTCTCAAGTTCTCACAAAATGGCATTACATATCTCTGCATTGCATTTCATCTTATTTCTAATAATATAATATTGCACCACTACATTTTATAATAAAACATAGCAATTTTGCAAAACAACCACATACTAAAACTAAGATCCATTTTTACAGGAGGTTGTCTCCTTACTGCAGTCAGCATTTGGTGAATGTTAATACTGCCTCATCATTTTGTGGCAATTATCTTTCACTTTTTTTTTTCTTTAGTAAACTATCATAATTTAACCATATTCATACATTTAAAAGAGAGGCACATATGTTTCTGTTGCCTACCTGTAGGAGTTGCTGTTTCAGTTTCTGACTGTCTGAAAAGTGTAGTTCACTCAGCAGGTCTGACACCAGGCCAGACGCTGGAGCACGCAGGAATACATCACTGTTGCGTGGAGTGGAGTAGCGATGGATGAGGCCATTACTTTTGGAGCCCCCCAAGTGAGGAGGGTTAGCAGAATTGGGAGCAGACCCAGGACCGTTATTAAAGCCACTGTCCTGGTCCTCCCCCTCACCTTCTCCCTCTGCCCCATGGCCCTCCTCCTGGCTGTCATCCAACTGATCCAAGTGGAGCTCCAGGTTCCCCACAGAATCAAAGGGGTTAAGGGTCAGGGCAGAGAGTTCTCGCCGCAGACTGTTCTTCTGCTCCCTCTCCTCCTTCAGGGCTTCCAGGGCCTCATCCAGCTGCCTCTCTGCTATCTCCCTCAGCCTTGCTGCCTCGTCGAGCTGAGCTCGCAGCTCCTCCTGCTCATCGTTCTTCTGGCTCAGCTCCAGCTTTATCGATTCAAATTCAACCTATAATGTGATAAGAAAGGCTGTTTTAACAGGCCTCTATGTTGTTGTATGCAACACATATGGATGCACATTCTATGTGCAAATTTACCCATCACCACATTCACAACACACCAGTGTCACAGTTACACATAGCTTGAAGAAGCTAACCACCAATTCTACTTGTGTACATGTAGAGATTACATTCTATATATTTTCTTGATAAATATTTCCATCCAGTTGTCCCATCTAGTTACTTTTCCATACAGTATACACAAAATTACTTTTTTTATTTTCTATTTTTTAACTTAAACGTGTAACTAAAACTCTAAAATACTGATGGTACCTAATATGATTTAGGGTTTTCATATAATACAAAAAAAAAAGATTTTGTACATCAGAGACTGTTAAGGCCAGACAAGATTTTTATCAATAAGTCAACTAATAGTTCATGCAAACACTAACAAGCCTCTGATACATTTAGAACTAGTCATGGACAGTTTGTCTTGGCAGAGCTGCAACATACACAAAAAGTGCATCTGCTCTTGGAAAAACTCATCTCACACTTTCAGGAATCCAAACAATGGCTGTTTCACGTAACTACAGAACATAACCCACAAGAATATTAAGTACTACCTGAGTTGTGAGATGTGTAAACCCTTTGGAATGGTATGCTTAAAATAATAGTAATAAAGCAATCAAGAGGAGACTTGTTGTCCTCAGCTGTGGGAGCGCCTTCATTTTCTGGAAATAACAACATAAATCATCCAGCAACTTGCCTCTTCAGTCTTTTTAACATTGGCCAATTTGCATCCCAGTTGTTATCCCGGCTATGTCAATAAACATGTGAAGGACATCAATAGTTTGTTGCATGTAAAGCAGTTTTGCAAACAGGCCTTGTACTACAAGCTCCATATGATAATGTGTCAACAACCACCCATATGTACATAACAAACATGAAAAGTTCAAAAACAAATTTAGGAAATTAATAGTAGAATACAATGGTATCGTTCCATTTCAATCATTTTCCCACTTCATTTGAGTATTTCTAGATATGTTCAATGTTATCCATAATTTATATCTACATTTTTTCTGTCTTTATCCATCCACTTACAATTACAGCCAGTAAGTAGGTAGAACTTTCATGTATTCGGTAAAGTTGTAGCTCTAGTGATAACTGACCTGGTTTTCCTTGAGCACAGACACCTGTTTTTGCAGAGATATGTTCTCATCTTCAAGCTCGGCATTGTCCTGTAACTGGCGCAGCTCGCGTACTTTATATTCCTTCATCTCGTCCCTCAGATGGCCTTTTTCTGCTTCCAGACACTCACACTCCTGCAGAACACAATCCCACTGTCAAATCCACAATTACCAATTTCATTTCATGCACATTAATTTTACTTTTGGGAATGAGGCTACAGAGTTAATATATCCTCCAACTTTCCAAGGTTCCACGTATTTATGTTGACAAGACAGGAATTTATATTATGCAGTGTAAGACCAGAATGCAGGTGTACTGAGTCTCCATACCTTCTTTAACTGGGTGGAGAACACACCCAGTCTATCGATTTCTGCGTGGGTATTGCTCAGAGCAAGGCGTGCTTGCTTGAGGTCTGCCTGGACTTCCTCGATGCGGGTTGCCATGGCAGCCTCCTTCGTTGCCGTCTCCTGGAGCAAGCTCTCCTCCCGACATTCTCCATCAGCAGCTGCACGCTTTTGGCTGTTCACAGAATCTGCAAATGCCTTCACACAAACAAAAGGGGTTAAGGGATGGGCAACATTTACAGTACCTTGCAAGGTACAGCACCTTGCACATTGGAAGAACATTTGCAGTGCTGGCAAAGGCATCACTTTAAACTTGATCACAGTGAAGAAATAGCTTTTATGGTTTGGTACCAAGATGCCGTAACAGCAGCGTCCATGCTGTTTCACATATTTGTATCTAGCCGATGTGATAAAATGAGCCTAACAAATTAAACTTATAATAGCAGGCATTTCTTCACAGCTTGCAATATTTATATATATTCCATGTTCAATATTTGTTTATATTTAATATTTTTTATACTTAATTCTACTGTCCATTGTGTATTCCTGTTCATAGTGTATATATATGGTCACATTTTAACATTTTTCATGTAAATTTGAAGAGTCAAGAAAAGTCTAGTTGAAACAGTCTTGTGTACATTTGCTAATTTGTTAATACTAGTACCTGTCTGTTTATATTCTTTATTGTCTGCACTATTTAACTGCTCTATGGGCTTTGCTGCTGGACAAAGTGAATTTCCAACGACGATTAAAGGAATGTTTTATCTTATCATATGATCTGTAACCTTAACGCATTATGCATCAATGACATCTCATGAAAGACATATCAAATCAGGTGTGCAATGAAATGAATATGCTATTAAACATGCTCAACTGAACATCGTGATGTGGTTATATAATGATGCTAATTCACAACACATGAGTCTGCTCTACTTTGTTAAAACCCTGCCAAAGCCTAGGTGGGTAAACAGCCAAGAACCGAGGTTTATGCAGATTATAAAAAACAGCTGAAATTCTGTACCACTGTGTCCCTTAAGGCATAAAGAGCTTTGCTTGATATGTGGTTATAAAACATCAGGATGAACAAATGCTGGTGTTTTTCTGGCACATATTTGTTGCTAAATATCCAACTGCTTGTGAGCAGGATTTTAAAAAATTTTCTCTGTCAGTTTACAGGTGGGTGAAACAATTGCAAAACCAAAAATCTGTCTACATGATAGGACTGAATTTTATGGGATTATCCTCCTTACATAAACCATTTATAAAAAGTCTGTTCCAGCAATAACGAATGTCTTGATGGCCCCATCTGGTGTATATGTGTCAAAGCTTAGAATCAGGAAACAATATTAACCCCTTCATCAGTCATCCAGTGCTATGTCAGTGTAAGCAGGAGCACAAGAATCTCATATAAATCTTCTTCTTTAGGCTGCTGATTTGGTGTAGGCTTTTTATACCGGATGTCCTTCCAGATGCAACGTTCTCCATTTATCTGGGCTGGAGACCAGCAATTAGGAATGCACCGGCTTGTACACCATTAGTTGCTGGGGAGCAGTGTCTTGCCCCAGGACACTTTGCCATATGGACAGAAGGAGGGCAGGGATAGGGAAGAAGAATCTCACAAATATTTCCACAATATGCCCTTTACTCTAATTGTCAGTAACTATACTACTCTTATATACACACTTGATGTGTATAAAAGTGGTGGTATATTTTACTGCAAAAAAGTTGATTAAAAAAGAAAGAAAGAATTTATAAAACACTGGGAAGCATAAAGTTGGTTTAGAACATTAAGGCAATGAGAAGCATATGTCAGAAATTCAATACATCTGTGAAAGGCTTGGATTACATGATAATCTGAGCTTTGACATAATGGTCTACTTGTTTTATCTTGACTATCCAGCGCTAATCTAATTCAATCCTTAATGCTATGTAGTTAAGTATCAAAATCAGTTTAAGATGAACAGAGAAAATGTAATACGTAAAAGGCATCAGATATGTTGACTAATTGGCTGTGGAGGCTGTTAAACAGTCTTCTCCCTCTGACTCCATCAGCATCACATGACGCTTGAGAGCTAATCTGACTCAGCCAGCAATTGCAAGCATCTTCACTGAAAGTATAATATGAGACAGCCGTAACAGAACTGTTATTGTGGCAGCAGAAAATCAGTTACCAAAAAGATGCGAAGGGATGAGCAATCAAATTCAAGTCATAGGTCACTTGACAACAATGGCATCTTTATAGGACAACACTGCAAGGCAGCTCCTCAGCTGTTAAATTCAAATGAGCAGCATTGATAGAGAGATTGTGTCTTGGTGAAAATTTAAATTTTGACAGCATTTACATTTTGTCTACACTGTCACATGAATGTGGTAATGGTAGAATGGTAATTATACAGTACCATTTTTGTACAATGGTAACACAGGAGAAACAAGGCATGACATTACTGTTCTGTGTTGTTGTGTTCATAATATCCTGTAATGGTGTACCAGTATATTACATTTGCTTGCATATTTCTCATATAAAAAGATAGCAACCATTTTTATGTTCAATTCTACTGTAGTCTTCTTTCAAACAAAGAGGTGGATTGAAAATTAACTATCAAGCTGTCACTGGGCCTTATCAGAAAATCTCAAGTTTCAATTAGTCTTCAAAAGAGCATCATTGAGCAATTTGAATTCAGGAAATGATTGTTTCTGTTATAAAAAGAACATAAATGGGTATTTCTAGAAATGGGTAATTACATATATGCAGTAAATAACAAAAATCACAAAGAGTAGTATGTTACTGGAAAACAGCACTTGGAATGCTGGGGTAATGAGAATTTCATAACCTACTATTGTATAAACATAACTAGAAGGCCTTGGGTGTTCCTACCTCTTTCAGCTGCTGTAGCTCCCCTTTGAGGGCTTCATGCTCCTCTTCCAGCTGCCTGTGTTTCATCTTGAGGGCAGCGCTTTCTTCCAGCACCACCAGGCCATAGCGAGCTGCCTGTAGCTTCTCCTCTGTGGCTTCCTGGAGCTCCAGAGTCAGTCGCACCACCTCAGTCTTCAAGTCTCTGTTCCCCATCTCTGCCTCAGCTTCTCCCTCCACCACTTGACCTGCTGGGTCTGCATCCGCCTCAAGCATCCTGGCCCGGCCTCCCACTTGTCTGCCAATGTTCTACTGGGACACCTGCCTCCTTCACTCCTCCTCTCTCATTACTCCACACTACAAAGGCAAAACACAAAGATGATTATGTAAACTAGTTCAAACAATGAGGTTTTGTATAAATCGAATTATAACACTGATTGAGTAAGCTGCATAGGGCAAGGTTAATATGGGAATTGACTGAGTGGGAAAACACTTCTACCTTCAACTCAAGTCGAGGCAAAAAATTACCAGATCCCTGTCATTTGCAAATATGTATTACTGTTGAATACCCGTTCATGACAACTCTGGTTATATTATCAATTAGAACAAACAATGTTGCTTATTCCTGTCACTTTACCTTTTAAAATAGGAACTTATTAACCCGTGGCATTTAAAGGTCATTACTGATGATCCTCAACTCCACATACTTAACTAGCTGACACTATTAAACTGTGAGGCAAGGCTAATCTTTAAACATCACTGATCAACGTTATTGCTATTCAGCATCAGCAACATTACATCTATTCAGAATAAGCCTACAGCTATAGCGTTAGCTAATGTTAGCTACAGATTTTATGACAGCTGGTTGAAATGTCGTATCCCCAAGTGCACTTATCAAAGAAGCTGTGGAAAATGTATGAATTAACGTTACTTTGACCACTCATGTTGACTGGGTGTGGCGATGTTACCCCATTTCCTCATGTTCTCTTCTTTGACCGAAGATGGAAACACGAGTCACCCGGTTGTCCGGTGAATAACGATGTATCCCGTAAGCATCTGCTTCTAATAAAACCACAAACTAGCTCTTTGTAGCATCAATGTTGTGTAAATGAAAGGCGATGTTACCTGTTAATATGTTGTCAGTCTATATGTTAGTTCAAAGTAAGCTGGTAACGTTATCCTAGAGGGTGAAAATTATTCTGACGAGGATGCAAAATCTAAGATGACACCAGACTGGGAACAGGACACGGCCGGACAGCTAGCAAGAGTAGTTTTAGCCTACTCTAGAAGGCAAATGACACCACAATTCTAACGTTACTGGCAAAGTCGAGTTGAGGAATTTAGCTAGCTTGATTCCTAGCTTTGCAATTAGCTAAATTTACACAGGCTTAGCAGAACAAACATCGATTACACGACACACTCCGTTGATAACGTCAGCCGGATCCTGTCAGACAAGCTAATTAGCTGATGCTACATAGCAACCGATAGCCAAAATTGCAACTCACCCTCTGGTTTTAATTCAAAGACGGAGCTCGCCACTTGCAAACAAACGTTCACTATGTACTTCCTATGGGAGCTGTCAGCGGCAACGGTTCCTAATCTTGATAGGAGCTAGAGGTACCAGCCCACGTTACTGACCGGCCGCTTCCCTTCCTCCCACCCGGCTCTCTGGTTTCACAACGAGTTCTTCGTGTCAAAAGCGCGCCGAAACCGTGGAGGCACCATTACCCCCTCTAGCTAGACAAGGGGGCAATGCAATCAAGCCGAGAAAATGTCTTTATTTTATGTATTTTTAGCGAACCATTTTAATGAAAAATATTAATGTAACCAATACAATTATTTTATTTTATCGACAAACACGAAATATGAGAGAAATATCAAAATATTAGAGAAGAATTCCACTTCCGCTCGTACCTTCGTTGTCTTCCTTTTTACTTCCGGGTGTGCGCATTGACTGTCTGTAGTGTCTCCAGTAAAACTATTTCAGTTTTACAAAATGAGGGTCGTTACCTGGAACATAAATGGCATAAGGACGTTCAGAGGTGGCATTAAAAAGGCCCTGGATTCACTGGACGCAGATATTATTTGTGTTCAAGAGACGAAAGTGACAAGTAAGTGGCAAGCTGAGGACTTTGGAATACGCGGGTAAAGCACCAAATTCAGACGTCTGTTATGAAAGTCAACCCCAAATTTTGTCCCCCACAGGAGATTTGCTTGATGAAAGAACTGCCATTGTTGACGGCTACAACTCCTACTTCAGCTTTAGTCGAGGACGCAGCGGCTATTCAGGTTCATTACATTGTCATAATATTTCATTTCTCTGAATCATGCCTGCACTTTTTTTCTCCATTTCCCTTTCCAGTTATATTTAGTTTAGAGAAAGCAAGCATAATGCTGTAATGGATTGCACTTGCTGCTGCTGTCCAGTGTTACAGCTGCTTTATAATACTGCGGACACACAACACAATGTTAACTAATTCACTTCCCATACCTGGCGTGCACAGGGGTTGCCACTTACTGTAAAGACAGTGCCACACCATCTGCTGCTGAGGAGGGTCTCACAGGTCTGCTGACAAACCATGAAGGGACTGTTGGATGTTATGGTGACCAAACTGAGTTCAGTAGTGAGGAGCTGCAGCTTTTGGACAATGAGGGACGAGCCATGATCACACAGCACAAAGTCATGTAAGGGGAAAATATTCTATTTTGAGATGTCATTGATGATGCATGTCATATGTGCTGTATTGGGTATTTATCTCTGTTCAAGTACTGACATAATTTCAGAAAGTATATTTGCACTAGAGTACCATGCAGTCTTCACTAGCAGCCACATTTAGATCAATTTAGAGCAAGACGATCAAAGACTACAAGGGAGATTCCAATGTGTGTGTGCTTCAATTTGTAAAGTAGTTCTAAGCTGTCTCTTTTCGACTGTTTTGGCCCCACAGATGTCAGGACACAGAGCGAACTCTTACTGTAATCAATGTATACTGTCCACGGGCTGACCCTGACAAGCCAGAGCGAAAGCAGTTCAAACTGCAGTTCTACAAGTTGCTTCAGAGTCGTGCTGAAGCTTTACTGAAAGATGGGAGGTGAGAGTTGAGAAAAGGTTACGCTGGCTGATTAAAGAGATTACTGTTACAATGAGGCACAGGTGTATCCTGCTCTTGCCACAGACATTTTAACTATGGAACTGTCATGAGTCAGTAAAATTGACTGAAACTCAAAGCAGTTTACAGAACAGTAAAATAAGAACTAGATAATTCTTTTATTTGCAAAAGCACAGATAAAATCGTGTATTGCAGGTGACTCACTTGCAGAAGGCCTGTTGTATATTATACAATTGCTTGCATTGTGATATCTTTTTTTATTTTGGACAATGTCTCATGACATAGCAACTTATTTCCTTTCCTCTTTAAAATTTTTTGCTGTTATATTTTTCAGCTATTTGATTGTTTTAGGAGATGTAAATACGTCTCATCGGCCAATAGACCACTGTGACCCCAATGATATTGTAAGTAAAAGGTTAAAATAGTGTCATATGAATGTTTCTTTTGGGAAATATGCTTATTTGATATTTTGCTGAGAGTTAGATGAGCAGATTAATACCAGTCTTGTCTCTATACAGTAAATATGAAGTTAAAGCCAACAGCTGGTTATCCGACTCTGTCCAAAGTTAACAAACTCTGCCCACTAGTACCTCTAAAGCTCACTAATAAGCAAATTATATCTTCTGTGTGCGCAGAAGTGAAAGTACCAATGTATACTGGCTGACGGTTTCCCCCTACACCTGGTCTATATGCAAATTCAAGCCAACAGTCTCCTGAATGTAGTTTCATATTTAATAAACAGACATGACAATGATATCAATTTCAACATAGAAGCAAACAAGCATGTTTCCCAAAACTATTCCTAAGATGTAATATTGCATTAAAATGATCATGTTATATTTCTGCCAAATGTGCAGTGTGTATATATATTCATAGTAATAAAACTACCTACTTTTTTTCTCTTTATTTAGGCTGATTTTGATGAAAACCCTGGAAGGAAATGGCTGAATGGCTTTTTGCATGGTGTCAGACAGGAAGAGGAAAGGAATGAGGAGGAACTCGATGAAGAATCTGAAGTAACTTCAACAGATCTCCACCATGGTGGAAAATTTGTGGATACCTTTCGCTATTTCCACCCAACTCGCACCAACGCCTTTACATGCTGGTCCACTCTCACTGGAGCCCGGCAAACCAATTATGGCACACGCATTGATTACATATTCGCTGATTGCCAGCTAGTCAAGGAGCAGTTTGTTGCAGCTGATATCATGCCAGAGGTGGAGGGGTCAGACCACTGCCCTGTGTGGGGGCAACTGAGGTGCTCCCTCCTGCCCAGCTCCAAGCCTCCTCCCCTCTGTACCCGCTACCTGCCAGAGTTTGCTGGCAAGCAGCAGAAGCTCTCTTGCTTCCTTGTTAAGATGGACCAAAAATTGAGTCAGTCTGAGCAGAGGGATGCATTACCTGGATCTCAAGAAGAGGAGGAAAGGAGAGAGAATTTAAATCCATTCGGAGCTGGAAAAATGTCTGGTAAAAAGCGGTTAATAACAGACTCTGTCGTCCCAAAGGGGAAGAAGACTAAAACAACAAAGAATTTGTCAAAGCCACAGGGCAGCCTTCTTTCCTTTTTCAAACCCAAACTCACAAATGTTGTTCCCTCTACTGAAACCCCTGTCAGGCAGTGTGAAAAAATATTCAGCCTGGATGAAGTGACATCATCACAAAAATCCCAAAAAGCATCCACAACAAAAGAGGATGTGTTCTCAGTCACAAGCACTGTACATGAAAATAATGAGCTTGTCTTTGTTGGTTCCCCACAGCTGTGCACCAGCACCAACACAGAGGAAACTGACAGAGAGATCAAGACAAAACATTTAACCCCACAGCCTGCTGTGGCACAGTCAGCTGCCAATGGGACATCTTCTTTTTGGAAGTCAGTGCTTCATGGACCACCCCCACCACCCTCCTGTAAGGTCCATGGGGAACCTTGTGTGCTCCGTACCGTAAAAAAGGAGGGGCCAAACATGGGCAAACAGTTCTTTGTGTGTGCTCGTCCTCAGGGGCATGCCTCCAACCCTGATGCTCGGTGTAATTTCTTTGCATGGGTTGACAAGGGGAAGTGACATTTTTACTGTGTAAATCACCATTTGTTTCCCCTGATCTACTGTTTCCTCATCAGTGAAACTAGATCAAGCAAGAACTGAAGGATTACTACACAAATGTATTTTCTTTTCAAACTGTTAATTGTTGATGATGTGTTTTTCTTAAATGAGAAATAAAGACAATAGTTTTGTATTCCTTTGAGTTTGGTTTTATTTGGTGTTGGAGTTGAAATGCTTAAGCAATCAATAGATTCGACATTTTTCAAGTGAAACTGCAAAAAGTGTCATCTCAGCTTCTCAAATGTGAGGATTTCTCTGTTTCATATAATTTTAAATACCTTAGAGTTTTGGACTTTTGGCTGCACAAAAGTAGCATGTCACCATTGTGATATGTGTGTTCCACTCAGTAAATTGTGAAAATTATCTCCAGATTCAGTAATAATGAAAACAATTATCAGATACTGTATATAAAGTATGAAAGTGGCCTGTGTGTGTGTGGTTAAAGTTAAAGAATTCTGATGGTCAAAGATGTCAACATTTACTGAATAAGTTTATGATTTTGTGATTTTTCTGTGACCTTGGTGTTGATGTCCACTAGAGGGCAATGGTAGTAAGCTGATGACATGTCTGAAGCTCAGGCAGGGAGAGAAATTAAAAGAAACCTTCCACAGCAACACATTTTATTGGCACCACCAGCTGCATGACCACAGTATAACCTCTTTAATGTAAGCCAGAGTATTATCAGCAGAATTAAGTTTTTATCTCTCAGCTTTAGGCTTACATGTCATTAGAGACACTCCTTGAATATTCCAAAATGCCCCTGGAGTGAACCACAAGGATCAATGCAGACAGAGTCAAAATATGCAGATTATAGTAATTCATAAAGTACAGAGCACCAAGTGTGGCTTTAGCAGTCTGTAGGGAGCAGGGAGGGACTTGGCAAGCATTATGGCAGGATGTTTCTTAAGGCGCGCAATTACTAGCTCCCTCCTCCCCCGATTTTTTTCTCTTCTCTTTCAGCTGAGGAGAACTTCACGGCTTTGTGAACAGCAGATTTTGGGAGTGGACCAGCCAACAAGTTTTAACTTTTACCCCGTTACTCTTGTGAAGACATCCCTCTGTCTGACTCTTACTAGAGAGGTGAGTACCAGAAGAAGGCCTCTAACCCAGCACCCCAGCTGGTCCAGCATTTGGGCCAAGACACAATTTCCCATTCATGCATTTGGAGAGATACATAAAAAACTTTGCATTATCTACTCTTATAATGTGTATATTGATAGTAGATATAAGGATAACATTCTTTTCAGCTGGTTTCCATTTGACTTTTCAGCTGAAGATATTTTTACGCTTTCATTTATGGTCTGTCCCTTTAGTGACATGCTGGCAGTTTGCACAACACAGAGGTGGGATTTTAAATGACTCACTGAAATGGGAGATCATCTTGGCTCCAAATGCTGTCATGAGTGATGCAAAAATAACATGAAACGTTGGATACATGGTTTTATTAAGACAAAAATGTCTCCTGATGAACTATATTTTGCTTGCAAGATTGTAATTTTATATGTCAGTTGTTTTGTCCTGGATTTTTCCAAATGGCTTGTTGAACTGACTCCGAGCCATAAAGGTCATTTAAGGTGACTGTGGTAGTCATTAATCTCACTATTTCACTATTTAGATTCATCCAATCTGCATAGACCATGACTCTGATTATTTGCTTGGAAACTGCTTCAAACAGCCTGAAAAAAAATGTTGAAATGTGGGAGTGATATTTTTGTTTGTCTTTTATTAGGATCTACTACTTTCTAAAAATTCTTTAAGAGGTATAAAAAATCTGCCATCTGCCGTCCACTACCACTAGATTAGATCTTTACACAACGGAAACATAAATTTTCTAGTAAAGGCTTTGTGTCCTGGTGAGATAAAGAAAATGAGGGTGTTTCTTGGGTGTGCTGGCAAAGCCCATATCTCAAGTTAAGTTGTACTTTATCAGCCAACAGAAAGAAGTAATGTTGTAAGACCTGTTCATTTCCATCACCATATGTCAAGTCTGAGAGTTAGTTTTCAGACCACGATAAGTTGTAAGCATGCACAATGTTTCCACGCTTAAGCGCAATCACATGTAGGCAATCTTAAAAAAGCACTTATCTCCTAAGCTAATTACCATCACTGAGACTTCCAGCAGGATGCAAACTGTCAGTGAGTATCTGCCCATGCCCTAACAAAACCCCCCTCAGATGCACCCACTATGCCGCCCCCACCTACTCGCATAGCCTGTAATGATATGTTAATTAGTCTCCAGTGAGAACACCAGAAGCCCTGTTGATTGGATGGGTTGCTGGGATTACCTGTAGCCTTGAACTGCAGACTGACTCTGAAAACTACAGGTAATTCCTCTCCTTTGTTTGGATGCCAGTGTTGACACCTTTTCAGTGTAGACACCTGGTGAGTGGGTCCCTACAGTGATACTACCTGTAACTAGCTTAACAAAGGGTTAAGTATGGGTGTTCCCATTTCCCGCTCACTCCCTCCCAGGCTCTAATCTCTCTCACTCTCTCCTCTCTTCACTACCAAGGAGCTTTGGAGAGACTCCTAAGAAGAGAGCTATATATAAACATTGGGAGAAAAAATTGACTGAACTTGCACAGGGATTTATTCTGTCAACATTCAGAAAAGAAAACTAGCCTTGTTCTTGACCTCCACGGTAAGTTGCTGAAAAATGTGTGTGTGTGTGTGTGTGTGTGTCCTTGTGTTTTAGATGTTGAGGAAGAGAAGGGAAGGGCTAACTGTCAATAGTGAGCTGGTCTTGCGTCAGACAAAAGCCATGTGGTATGGCTGGATAGCAAGGCCTCAGTAACATCTACTGTATTTATCTCCAAATGTCTTGTGCATAGATAAGATTTTTCTAGAGATTATTGAATTTAATCATTTAAATATATGTTCTGATTACAACACTTTTATTGGGCATAGTGGAGGTTGTTTGGGTAGATGGTTCTATAAAAAGGTAGAAAGTCCAGGAGCACTTTTTGGGTTTTATTACTTTTTCCACTCTTTTACTGTTTCCACTGTGTAAAAGCTGCCTTTATGGCCAATGAAACATCTAACATGGAACATGTTTCTAACCTGGTTTGTCTAGTTTCTCTCTCTCACACACATGAAAATGCAAAGCATGGCCCCAATGTAAAACCTGCCTCCACAATGTGAGAGTGGTAAAATTCTTTTTGTGAAAGTAAAATGATAAAATATTTCTGACATTTACTCTACACTTTGTCAGTCATGGGGCCATGGGAAAGTCATCGGATCTGTAGCTAAATAAAGTTACTCTAACCAAACTTGACCTGAGGCCAGTATGCAGGGAAAAGGCTACCCTGTATTTAGACTAAATAGCACCATTTACAGAGGAACCCTTTGTTTATCTCTGTGGCCTACTGCTATCAACCTCCAATCTGTATGGATGATTTTACGTCAACAGACCAGTTCAGTGATGAGCGTAGGAATACGACAAATTCCAGTTTTGCGTGAAACTCCTAAGGAATGGCACAATGTAGTGTGAGTGTGTCCTTTGGTGTCAGATGTGAAAATCCTGAGGTCAGTCTGACCCACAGAGAAGGGAAGTATCCCATGACCCCGTGGCAGGGGTACAGACCTACACTCTTTCACTGAGACTATCCATGCCAGCTCTGTGTGGCCCACAGCAGAGAGAGCAACGTAAATCCTCTGACAACATTTGTTTTTTTAAAAGCCTTTCACGTCACACAAGCTTTGAATGGACTTACATCCCATGCAAAGGTGTCCCTTTTTTATTTTGTGAACTACTAATCTTTTTTTAACCTCATATCTGAAGAAGGGAGCTGAACTGCAAAGTAAAGCAGTGCCAAAGGATTTTTGCACTGACCAAAGAAAAAAAGAAACATAAAAAGTAACATTCTTGTTGTCCTTGGCAAGCACAAAAATTACAGTGGTGTGTGTCTCAGGGCTTTATAAATAGGTCTGTCCTTTTGAAGCCACATAGCATTTTGTATTTGTATTACATTAGCCATATTCAGTGTTTCTTGAGGCTTCCTTCTGTTCAAGTACAAATAACTAGGATGTTTACCCTTCAAGGTGTGAGGGTATTTAAACACCATTAACCAGTCTGCTGCCATAATGTCGGTTATTGCAGATCAGAGCCAACGCATTATATCCATCTCATAAAAGTATTACGTAAATACGTTACAAGTCTCCTTCAGCTTCTTGGACCCATTTTGAGATCTTATCTTAACTTTAACAAGTTAAGACAAGATCTTATCTTATCTTAAATTTAACAAGTTAAGACAAGATCAAGAAAAGGTGATGCCTACAGAATCATATAAAAGACTCAAACTGAGGTTTGCCTGCTTGAAGAATTCTTCTCAAATAATGGAAAGTTGGCAGGATCAGCGCACGACATTTGTTGGAATGTTATGTATGTTGTGCAGAAGCGTTGCCAACTGACATCAAACCGTCTCCATGCATTAATAATGGTCAAAGTTTAGGAGATTTTGATAAGTATATCATAATTTAAACTTTTTTTTTCTCATTATTTCCAGCCCAGGTAAAAGGTTGAAGAGGCTTTCTTTCAATCCAGCAAAAATAGATCTTCAAAGTCACAACAGCAACAACCACAATGGAGCTCCAGAAGATAAACGGACACAGCAGGGATGATGGGTAATACTCACAAATGAAGTGCGATGCAAGGAATAGCATAATATCAACTCAACTACTTGTTCAATTGCAATGTTTTAAATGCATGCTTAAGTTCATCCACCAGATATAAAAGGAAAAGTGCTTTTGATTATAGCTCCCTTTGTGCCTGTTTGTGTGTTTTTGTGTGTCTTCATTTAAACTAATGTTGGTTGGTTGGTTTCATTGCAGGTTTGACGGGGTGGATGCCATGGCTGAACATGAGGAGTTTCTCAAACATAAAACTGGTGTCAAGAAAGAATTCCACTTTACAGACGTGAGTGCTTACGCTCAACCATATAGCAGACTGATTCGCTGCAGTAAAATGAGACACAGTGAATGATATTGATCATGTTGTTGTGATTTTTGTTCAGGAATTGATTTATCTGTCTCACAACCTCTGTTGTCCTCTCACTGCAGTTCGAGGGAAAGACTTCATTTGGCATGTCCGTCTTTAACCTCAGTAACGCCATAATGGGCAGTGGAATTCTGGGATTGGCTTTTGCCATGTCCAACACCGGAATCCTTCTTTTTGTGTGAGTATGCAAGCCAAACACGCAGTCCCTGTTTTGACTGAATGTTGTGCCCAGCTGTGTTCGTCAGTGTGTGTTTGTGCACATATTTGCTCACAGCACAATGTTGTTTCTAGTTCTATTATTGTCTCCTTTTCTGTAATGAGCACAAGAGTATATTGATCTCTGCTTCTTGTGATTTGAGTCAAGCCAAATATGCTCACTCCCAGAGGTTACAAGAATAGACAGGGGATGTTTGTAGTGTGTGTGTATGTGTGTTTGAGTTTACGAGTTGTAGACACACAGTTAAGATTTTTGCTAAATGAAGTCACCATCGTGGCTGGTCCTCACTTGTTCAATGAGCCTTTTCTTAATGGCTTCTCTTAAAAACCAATACTTTATTTCTTTTATTTTGACGTAGCTTTTACATTGCTAATTTCTGTATTTTTGTGTTTTATTTCTTTTAAATGTTAATGTTACCCATTTCATATTTTTTACTATGTGTGTATGTTTGTTTTCTGCTGTATCTTTTTGCCACAAAAGCTCTTTGTGTCTCTTGTGTCTCTTAGTGCTCTATAAATAAACTACAACTAATCATTTTTTTTGGGTTATAATTTATTGTTAAAATTAGAATCAGGACTGTGGTAAAGTTTGTGTTGGTGAATACAGGTTGAAAATAGTCACTAGAGGGTCCTTATAAGGCTAAAAGTAGGGCCACAGACTGTGTGTGTACTTGTGTTTGGACAGGTATGTGCGGTGGCAGGGGGATGGGCTCTGAGCTTGTGCGTGTGTGTGTTTCTGTCTCGCTACCTGTGTGAGCTGTAGGTGTAATGCTGTACACATAACACATGCTGTACACAAAGCCTGATCTGTCAGAATGTACATTAGAGCTCATACACACGCAGCTTCTCTAAATCAGATTTGAGTGGTTAAAAATAACCCGTAGTGATCAGATCCAAGACACGCCTGCATGGATCAGTCTTGTGCTATGGGGCTGGGGGGAGGTGGAGGGCAGCTGGAGAGTCTCTCAAAGCTAAAATCACTTGTGAGGGCAGAAAATAATCAAAAAAGACAATAATTACATGAATTGCTTGTTAACAGATGTTTCTAGAGTATCTTTGTATTTCTTTCTGTCTTTGCTTTATTTTGTCTGCTTTGATAATGAGCACTGCTTTAACTCTGATAACAATAATGTCCAGAGTGTTGAGACCATTTCTGTCATGCCCTTTTAAGACTTAAGATACATTTCCCAACACTCTCTCCTGTGTGTTTCAGAATCCTTTTGGTGTCCATTGCCATTCTGTCTGCATATTCCATTCATCTCCTGCTGAGAAGCGCCGGAGTCGTCGGTAAGCCACAGCTACACTCACATATACACACACAACTTATATAGATTACTGTAGTCTATTTTTCTTGGAAATGTTTGTGCTGAACAAGAAAAAAGAATGCATTATATCTGTGTCAGGATACCGCTAATCAATATGCAGAAGTGAACATGATATGACTGAACAAGATTATGACATGACTGAAAACATATACCTATTTTGAATTAAAGTTACATTAGACTTTGAATTATGCTGTGATTGATGACACATGATTATTCTGAATCAAGAAAATGATGACATTGATAGAATCGTTCAGTAGCTAGGATGTGATTGAGAAAGAAAATACATTAGTGTGAGCTCTTATGTGATTGACTTGAACTCTATGTGTATTGCGAAATCCATGTGAAATCAGTGTGAGCCAAAGTACATTTACCTAAATTCCCTGCCTAGAAACTCCTTAGAACACCTGCACGTGTGTTGATGCTGATGTTGTGGTAAAAACTTGGTTTGTAATAGCCTTATGACACTTACACCTGACATGACATGGCCAGTACTCCCTGTTACTCCCTCGAGCACCTGTGGCCTCACGTGGCTCACGTGGAGTCAATAACATTGAATTTAGGCTCATGTGATGGTGTAAAATGACGTGTTTTATGTAATGTTTGGTAAGATGAATCAATGAATTATGAGACGACCTAATAATGAAAAATGCCTTGACCTATGAAATGTTTAGGTGATGGACGAAGGCATGGAAAAGACAGTATATAATCTAATGCACAAACCAGTATAATTCAGAGTTGTTCACGTGTGTCTCGTGTCCATACTGAGCTCTCTCCTTTTATGCCGGCATAAAAGTTTTTGTTGCCCAGAACTCTGACTCCTGTTGATTATTTTATTGCATCTCAATAAGAAGATTTTTGAACAACTGAGCACAGCTGAAAAAGACAGCCACCACGATACGTAACATAGGATATGTAACCATGGGGTTGATTCTGCATTTATAACGTATTACACTCATTTTTGTACAATGTCTGTGTTTTACCAGGCATTCGAGCTTATGAGCAGCTTGGGAACCGGGCTTTTGGGCCCCCAGGGAAACTGCTGGCCGCGTGCACCATTACAGTACACAACATTGGAGGTATTGTCTTGCCATTTTCTCCCTTTGATGATTTTGTCTGATATCTGTAAATGAAACAATGTGCATTTGATAGGATATGATTAAACATATATAAGTAAGAGAAAATGAGAATGTTCTCACTTCCTTTTAGCAATGTCCAGCTACCTCTTCATTGTCAAGTCTGAGCTCCCACTGGTTATTCAAGCTTTCCTTAGTAAACACGAAAACACAGGGTGAGTATCATGGTGATATTCTGACAATAATCTATGTGTACTGCAGTAGTTTCAGTTTTTTGTTCTTTTGTGTTGCACTGATTTTTTATTCATCTGTTTGTTTGACTGTCTCTTAGAGAGTGGTTCTTGAATGGAAACTACCTGATCATCATTGTTAGCGCTCTTATCATCCTTCCTCTAGCACTCATGAAACAACTTGGTATGTTTGTCATTCTGTCGTCACTTTTTCCTTATTTTCCTTTTTTTAAAAATTCCTCATACTGTCCTGTGTATGGCATGTCTCCACCGCCTGTTTTTGCTGTGTTTACTTTCATATCCTGTACTGAAATTGAAATAAGATAAGCCTTTATTCATCCCACAGTAGGGAAATTCACAAATATTAAATAGCATCACTTCCAGAATTGGTTTTCAACTATAAATAATTTTGCATCATCTTATCATCATCACAACACAGGTTACTTGGGCTACACAAGTGGATTCTCCCTCTCTTGCATGGTGTTTTTCCTAATCTCGGTAAGTCTTAACTATTGAGCCAGCAGATATGTACAATACAACCAACTGGTCCTCCATTAAATATTTGTGTTTGATTAACCAATGGGTGTTGTCTCCTCAGGTTATCTACAAGAAATTCAACATCCCATGTCCGCTGGATGATGGATCTCGTAACATAACTCCTACTGTTAATTACCACATTGACGTTAACGCGACAGACGACTTCTGTGATGCCAAACTGTTCACTGTCAACTCTCAGGTCAGAGGAAAAACCTGCGTCAAATTTCCCGAATTGTCTGCTGCATATTTATTTCTTGGTTAGCACAGCAGATTCACTGCTGCATGTTCTGCACTAGAGCGTGTTATGTCAACAGTATTAAGGCGTGTTATGTCAACAGCAGTCTTGGGTATGAAACAAGCATTTAAATGTGTTTCGCTGCTCGACCTGAAATGCTGCTCTGTATTCTGCGAGTGAGGTGGGTTAAACGCTGACCTTTGGTGTGTTTGGCTTTCAGACAGCATACACCATCCCAATTCTGGCTTTTGCTTTTGTCTGCCACCCAGAGGTGCTACCCATCTACACTGAGCTACGAGAGTAAGTCATCCAAAATCCATATGTGGTTCATTTAAGTCAAGCGTTTTAGTCAAATTTGATTAATTTTTGGGCTTGTCTTTACCTCTAGTGCCACCAAGAAACGAATGCAGGGCGTTGCCAACGTCTCCATCCTGGCCATGTTTGTCATGTACCTGTTGACCGCTCTCTTCGGTTACCTCACCTTTTATGGTAAGATCCTCCTCATCTCTGAGTCAAAGGTCACCTTGTTCCGATAAATGGTATTATTTTCCAGTGTTGTGAATGAGGGACTGTACAACATGAGATATATGACAGGTTGTCTGCCTCTTCGTGGGTAGGTGCCGTTGAGTCAGAGCTGCTACACACCTACAATCAAGTGGACCCTCTGGATGTCATGGTTCTCTGTGTGCGTCTGGCTGTACTGGTGGCTGTCACTCTCACTGTCCCTGTAGTTCTTTTCCCGGTAAGAACAGCTATCATAGTTTAGTGAAATATTTATATCAAAAACAACAAGAAAGATAATGAAAGAATTTTTATGATTTTGTTCCATGCATTCAGCACACTTTACATCAGTGGGGGGACTACAGATGCCATGTTTATTCTTTTAAATGAGGACTTTCTTTTTAAGATACTACTTACTGTTGGGAAACCCTGTGCATTTTCCTTTCCTTTATTTTTAATTTTTCATTTAATTTTTAAATCTACTCTCACTTATTTGGTAATTTAATGAAAATCTAAACCTGTCTTTTTGATGTTGTCCCTGTAAAATTTCCAAAGGGTGTTTTTAACATAATGTCCTGGTCATCTGCAACGGGCGTTCACTGTTGGGTGCCCTAAGGCGTGTTGCTGGGTCCCAATCCACAACATCCTTTTGGCCACTGTATTTGTAGATATAATATCAGTTTCCATTTTTATGCAGACAATACTCAGATTTATCGAGCTGTGATTATAAACCACTATCAAAACATTGTCAACCTGATTAACTGCCTTCATGCCTTTGCGAAATTTCTGCCAGCGAAATGCTGATAAGACTTAGATAATGATCATAGGTCAATTTAGTGCAAATATCCAAATATCAAACAGCCTTGTTTCTGATCAGATCCTCAGTTTAGACAAACGTGTTCATTAATTGTTCAATCCTGCTTTCATGATCTCTAAAACATTTCAAGGATTAGACCCTTTTTTCCACCAAAAATCTGGAAACTATTACTTGTGCAATCACAACCGGTCAGTTAGCCTATTTTAATTCCTTGCTGCCTGCCATTAGTAAAACATCCCTCCCTGCCTCCTGCTCATGTAAAACTCTGCTGCCAGGTTTTTGACTCAGAATAGGAAGGAGGGTCACATTTCATCAATCCTGGGTTCCTTTCACTGGCTACCTGATGCACAGTCAGAATTTATTTCAAGCTATTACTGATTACTTAGGCCGTGAGTACAATATATAAGAGCTTTACCCAAGAGCTTCTCAACAGTATATTACTCTATTGTTTTCAGTGGTGATGAAACAGGTTCAACCTTTGCTTTTATATAGGTTTGTCAATGACATTCTCCCTCTTTCCTTCCTTCCTTCCCTCTGCAGATCCGCAGGGCCATACTTCAGATCTTGTTCCCTGACAAGCCTTTCCGCTGGGTCGTACACGGCGGCATTGCGTTTTGTCTCATCTTCCTCGTCAACCTACTTGTCATCTTTGTGCCCTCCATCCGCGATATCTTTGGCCTCATCGGTATGTTTACGAAGGAAGGATGGCTGTCTGGTCTGAGCCTTGCTGCAAATTTTGTGTTGTGTTCTATATCATCTGTAAACTGTGTAGTCACTTACTGTGTTCTTCATCAGGAGCCACATCTGCCCCCAGCCTCATCTTCATCCTACCTGGAATCTTCTACGTCCGGATCATTCCTGAAGACCAGGAGCCTCTTATGTCCAGACCCAAAATTCAGGTATAACTCAGTAATCAATGATACTAAGAATTTGTTTAGGTCATTTTCAATTTCCATCGATTTCTAAATGTGTTGTTGATACTGATGCTGTTCTCTGTCCTTCCACTCCTGTAGGCCGCATGCTTTGCTTCACTGGGATTCATCTTCATGGTCATGAGTTTGTCATTTATCATCATTGACTGGGTGACTGGAGAGTCTCGAAGCGGAGGTGGACACTAGCTACCATCACTGAACAGAGATAGTACGAACAGAATGCCAAGCAAAGCTCTCCCTGTCATTAAATTTACCCCTGATCTGCTCTGTTCTCAGCCAAAGCCAAACATGAAAGTTTGACTGCACAAAACGAAGGATATGTGAGGAACCTTCGGACGCACCAAAAAAAAAAACAGAAAGCGTTTTTATATGTGATTTGGCAGACAAAAGGCCCTGTAATGGAGGAGAGAACACAGAGGCGTGAGAATACAAAGCAGTGTGTTCTCATTGAGTAAAACCTACGTCACACCTCTCAAGCAAGGGTGTTGTTTGGAGGCACGTGTAGAAATGCAAAAGATAGCAAAAAGATGAATGTGAACAGCATGACTCAAATGGAAATCCCATTTTAGAGTATGGATGTGTGCAGTTCCGTGGAATAGCTCAGTCACTGCCAAAATCCTTCCAATCTACTTCCCTACCATCTCAGATTTTACAGGACAGAAATTTGATAGTGTCATGAATCGATCATTTCTCACAGGAGTTTGCTTTTTATCACAAACACAACATTTTAATTTGTTCATTCATTGATTGCTATTTCATTACACTTTTATGACTGTCAAATTTGCTGGTGTTGTCCACGTTTCCCTGAACTTCACAGATTAAGGGTTAGTCTGCACGTCCACACTAACCATTCCAATCTACCACAAGACAATCTTCTGACTTTTGTGTGGAGATTAATTTGTTCTTAATGTGATATTTTGTTAATTGGTCTTGCCACTTGGCATTACTATCATAAAGGTGACCATCTTTAAAGCTGAATATGAGGTGACCTTTTATAAATAATCCAACAGATATGGTGCAATTTGTGGTGTTCAGCTGCTATCCATGAAGGTCGAACAGACAATCACGTGTGAATCAACAGACACACACAGGTGGTTGAAAGTTTTATGTGTTCCTGAAAAACACCCTACCTGTAAACCAAAGAATTTACTATTGTCGTATTGAAATAGGGTGTTACACCACCACCAGGTTCGGCAAAGGCCAATTAAAATTTTGTATATAAAAAAATCCAGTGTTAAAAATGCTGTGTCTGTTGTAGCAGTCCCAGAAACTGTTCAACTTGATGAATAATGACCTATGGCTTTTAAGTTAAAATGAATGGAATCTTCTTTTTTTGACTTGAAAATTTGACTAAAAGATATTTTGACTTTTATTATTCATCCTGTACATTTTTAAATTAATTTGAATGTCTGTCAATAAAATATGTCTTTTGTTTGTACAGAAGTTTTGAGTGGCTTCTCAATCCAAGTAAAAGGTTAAGCACACTAAGAAATCATCTGTGTGACCATAAAATGAATGTATTCATGGCAGGAGGCGAGCAAAAGTGCACAGCGTCTTCTCTGAAGTGGAAGTAACACATTCATTTGTGCTCTGTGCCTGAGAGAAAGAAGAAAAGTGGGGGTTAGAGAAGTGCGGTTGGCCGTTTCCTGCTTTGAGTTAATGTGCGCACAGAACAGAGAAGAGAAACTTCCTTGACTGTAGAGCTCAGTATTCTGACAGTGAAGCGAGGACGCCTTTTCAAATGCTGAACACATTAAGATAAACTGGGAGATTGACTAGAGGACCATGAGTCGTGGAAGTAAATCTAAAGTGGAGAGCGCCCGGAGCTCTCTGCTGAGCCCACAGGAGAATGATAAGCTGGAGGACCTGCTGGGCAGAAGGTGTGCTGTAAGTTCTGAACTGGTGGGGATTGCCCAGCTATGAGAATGGTATCCTGCTGTATTTGTTCTGACTTGTATCCTTTCTGACTTAAGTGTTTCTTGTAAATTATAATAAGTGATAGAAGTCATCCAAGACAGAACAGGTTATTCTGGCTGCTACATAAAAATGTAAATTGCTTGAACCCTTGAGACGTCGGTGGTTAAACATCATCCTGAATTGTATTGAGCACAGTGCGTGATAGTGTTGTAGTTTAACTCTTATTCTGTGCTGCTTTTAATTAGTTTATTACTTAATTTTTATTATTATATTCAGGGGAATTTGAATTCCAGTCATATTATGATTTTCTTAAAATTATTCTATAGCATGTTGGTTCAAATGCAGTTTAAAATGAACTGCTGACATTAGGTCATGAAAAGAGATAGCTGTAACAGGAAATGGTGGCTGAGCCGTTTCTTCCTCTGGTGTCAGAATTAGACACCATAGTGGGGCCTGGTCTAACAGTAGAGTGGAAGCTGGGTAGTCTTAAACCACTGACGTGCACACTACACTTTGTGTCCAACTGGCATAACAACAGAACAAAAGAACACCGCGAGCTAACAATAACACATCTGCAGTGGAACATTAAGAGCATCACAGCATTTCAAATTGTTATCTGAACAAACGAAGGCAGACGAGGAAGTGAATCGTTGCCACAGATGCTCTCAAGAGTCCTATCGGCCGTGAACTGCTTTCAATACATGTGTCATGTGTGTGTTTAGTCCGTGGCCACTGCAGTTGCACAGCTCTTCATGGCTCTACCTCACAGTCCCTCCATGTGGAGCTTGCAGCACACTGGAGTGGTCTGCTTCGTCAAAGACAACCCTCAGCGCTCCTACTTCATACGGATGTTTGATTTGAAGGTAACCTCTTAAGACAATGCTGCCATTATACCAAGTTTATGAAAGCAAGGCTGCATAAGGATATCATGGCCCTCTCAGACTGATGATCTAACCACTGTGTATTGAAAAGTTACTAAACCATGACACATCTGACATGAGTCATATTGAGAGACTGAAGTATTCATCTTGTTTTTCCACAGATGGGGAGGCAGGTATGGGAGCAGGAGCTCTACAACCAAATTGTTTACTCCTCACCACAGCCGTACTTTCACACCTTTGCTGCAGATGTAAGCGACCCCTTATTTGACCTCTTACACCAGCTTTAGTTGCTGTGGGGTTCCTCAACAATTTGTCCATCTATCAGTGGTCACAAATCTTTAATGTACTGTTTCTGAAACATTTTTAAAATACGATTGCTTGTTCGTTTCTTAAACAACGCAGGACTGTCAGGTCGGGCTAAACTTTGCGATGCAACAGGAAGCAGAGGCCTTCCAAAATACTGTTGAGGAGAAAATCAACCAAAGACAAAACCGTCAAGGTCAGGATGTTCATTTTTAGAATTAGAGAACATGAAGTGCATTTTTAATACAATGACTCATAGCCATATTTGCAATTATGTTTTGTAGTTTAACCAATGAAAGAAAAAAAAAGATTTAAATCAACTTAAATGCCAAAATGTGAAATATTTTGAAAGCGAGTCCTCATCAGCAGCCTATTGCATACTTCATAGGTACTTGTGTAATTATGTAACTGAAGTTATAAAAATTCTCAGGTGCTGAAGGATCAATAAAATACGAATTTCTTACTTCCTCATTACGCAATGAGTAACCTTTTAAGAGTAATTTAGGTGAATAAATGTTGTATTATGGTGTGAAGCAAAATGGTTTCTCCCATCTCCTTTTCATTACAGACAAGAAACATCGCCCCCTGCTGCCTCGTGGTAAGACAGCAACAAGATAAGATAATCCTTTATTAGTCCCACAACGGAGAAATGTCCAGTGTACATCTGTACACAAGAGGATAGAAAAGTTGTGATTGTGTAGTTGCACTTAAATACGGAACAAAACATAAGAGAATGACTATTTCTGTTATTTTCTGTTCTATTTCCTGTCATTGTAGAAAGAGGCTCCCTGCCTCCAGTCCCATCTGAAAAAGGTATGTAACTCTCCACTTCACTTCACTTCACCTCACCTCAACATGTCTCAAATGTAACTATTACTACCACCAATGAGGCATGAAATTAAATAGTAATAACACACCACCCTGAATATACTTGGATCTCCTCCCAAAGCATCACCTGGTAGCCCTGGTTCTTTTCACATGGCGACAGTGGACATCCAAAACCCAGATATCCAGTCGTCACGCTATCGCTCGATGCCTTCACCTACTGCTGCCTCAGTTCTGAGCAGCAAAGGAAAGAAGGATAAGAAGGATAAGAACAAGAAAAAGGGTGCCAAACTCTCCAAAGCAGACATCGGGGCACCCAGTGGATTTAAGTGAGTGTTTGAGAATCATCTTAACACAGTGAAGTTTGGTGAATATGTAGAGAAGATGTTTCTCTTACAATAGATCAATCTGAGTAACTGTGTCACATGGTCGTCTTTTGTTTCTTGTATATCAGGCATGTTACTCATGTCGGCTGGGACCCCAACAACCTTGACCCTGACCTGTCAAAGCTGCTCTCCCAAGCTGGGATCAGTGTAGATGAGATGAGGGATGAAAAGACCTCCCAGCTCATCTATAATGTCATTGAGCAGTCGGGGGGTATGGAGGCGGTCAAAAGGGAGGTGAACAGAGGTTAGACTCACACTGCACCATGCGGATCCTGCTTATTAATCTCACTGCTCCCCACAAGATAAAGTAATGGTCTAAAGCTTGGGCTGAATTCTTAGACATATTTTATTCCATTGCTTACAGCTTCTGGACCTCCACCACCTCCACCTGGCAGACAAGGGCCTCTACCACTTGCGCCAGGCTCAGGTCACTCCGCTCCAAACCTTCCACCCCCTCGAGGCCGCTCTGGCCCCCTGCCTCCTATCCCAGGTCAGTCACAGCGAGGGAGCCCGTCTCACCAACCACCTCCGGTACGTGGAGGCGTGCCACCCCCACCTCCTCCAACAAGCAGAAGTGGTGTTCCACCTCCACCACCAGCACACTCTACACACACTTCTCATTTGCCCTCACCGCCATCCTCAAAGTCCTCCCATATCACACCCCCGACCACTTCCCTCAACCTGCCACCTCCACCACCACCATCTAGCCAACAGCGCTCTGTGGGTATCCCACCTCCTCCTGTCCCATCTGCACCCAACAGAGGAGGAGGAGGTCCTCCTCCTCCTCCACCACCCCCTCCACCTCCACCTCCCCAAACTTCCATTTCTTCAGATTTCCCTCCTCCTCCTCCCCCTGGTGGCCAACCACCACCTGCTGCACCATCCTCCGGGCAAGGGGACAGCAGAGGAGCTCTGCTGGACCAGATCCGACTGGGGAAGAAGCTCAGAAATGTAAAGCAACTTCCTTTTCTTAGAAACTCATTTCATACATGCTATATTTGCATACACAAGTTTTGAGTCTCATCCTGCAATGTGTCATGATTAAAATTCTGTTTGGACATCAGTAGCAGAGATGAATTTTCAACTGCTCCCCTCCTGTCCTGGTGTGTGTGATAGGTGACAGATATTCCGGATGCAGCTCCACCGACACCACCAGAGTCAGGTGAAGGCATCGTTGGTGCTCTCATGATGGTCATGCAGAAAAGGAGTAAAGTCATCCATTCCTCTGGTAAATATTAGAACATGAATTACACCTTACAGGAAGAGCAAGTTGAACCAAAAAGGCCAGAAAAGGTTTCACATCTTTATATTTGTCCTCTCTTTCAGATGAAAGTGAAGATGACGGTGCAGATGAAGACGATGATGACGACGAATGGGATGACTGATGTATTTGTGTGGATTCTGAACTTAGGTTAATTGTGATTTTAGTTGCAAACCTCTCAACTGCCAAACCGGTATACATGTTGCAAACTGGAATATGACTTATACATGACAGAAGTGTGTTGACTAAATAAACCCATAATTCAATATAAAAAGACTTGAAAGTGAAATAACACAAGTTTAAGAGAATTCTGAAATGTTTATATATTTGTTGGAACATTTCCAGTGTAGGATTCATAAGCATGACAGCACGTAGCACTGTGTTACTCACAATGAAGGTGAATGGTGGCTCTGGCTGGAAAATATCTTGTTCCTTGCACTTCCATTGAAAAGAGCCATTAAAAAAAATCTGTAAATACAGCATATGACAGAACACCAACAATCAATGCTAAATCTGAGCCAGTTTCATTCCCATTTTTATAACATACTGTACATTAAAAACATTATGTTCCTATATCATTTTCTCATACATCTGTGCAAAGATCCCCAATTCCCTCGAATACCACCACCGACAAAGTGCATAACTGGAAGAACACTGTACGCTATACATATCTTCAACACTCACATACTGTAGGTCACTAGAGCACAGGACAGTAAGGGAGTCATTATATGACAACATCCAATGGAATTAGCTTAACAGAATACATTACAAACATCATTACACACCAAGGTTGAAAACAGTAAAATGTACAACTTGCAACAACAACAGATATGCATGCAACATATGCATTCATCATATTATCTTCATACAATACAAGAGTAATCCAATGACCATATATATTATATTCACAATCAATATATTACATTTCTGTTTCAAGATACTTGAAAGCACCATATCTGTGGTTTTGCATGTTGAAGCCTGTTAACTACATGCTGCATATTTTACAGTCTACCATTTCCAAAACATCAACAAACTTGTCTAATAGAGGTGCTCCACCACAATGACTCTTTGCTATTTTTCATCACAGTAACATTATACTGGCATGGAAATCCAAGTGTGTTTGGAAACCCTTCTTTGTTGGTGCATTCTAGGACCATCAAAATAAGACATTTAAGAATCAGCTGCTGAAAATCTCTGCTTTCACAAGTCATGTTACTGGAAAAAAAAAAAATCAAACCTAGTAGACTCATAAGAAGCAACATCGGACGCTGTGAAAAAGACAATTTTTTTCTTCTTTTAGTTTTTTTCACTAAAAATGTTGATCTTCCACAGTGATTCTCAAGTAAGTCAGTAAAGTTTTAATACAATCCCTATGATAGCTGATCAATCTCATGCAAGTATCAGGTCTGTGAGTTGACTTAAATGTCAAACTAACATGAACTGATACCTGAAAGAGAGAAAATCAGTCTAAACATGTGCAGTATTCTTTGGGAAGTGGTCACAAGTAATGTAAAATATGTACATTTGTATTTTCTAGGCCGATGCCAGCAAAACCACCAATATGGTACTTTAATGACAGCATGACAGCATCACCTGTGTAACAGATGGAGGTGACACACCAACATGCATGTCAAACATAAAAGTCCACCATAAAGTCCAGACAGGCCAGTGTTGGACGGCGTTGGCCCCATCCTCTAGCCGAGGCCTTGGTCCTGGCTCTCTGTGTGCCTGCGGCTGGTGCGCTTGCGTTGCTGCTGCTGTTTGGGACTGAGCTGTTCCCAGTAGGACTGGCAGTACTGGTTAATCAGTCTAATCTCAGGTGGGAAGGGTGTGGAGGCGAGGGATGGCTGAGCAAAAAGTCCCGCCTGGCGAGTTTTTGGTTCTTCATCCTCATCTTGAGCAGTGAGAGCTAAAACAATGTCTCGATCCAGGATGCGCAGCGCCACACGGGCCACTGTGTGTTTGAAGTTGTTCTCAGTGGCCAGGCAGTGGTAGAGCCCCGCATCTGACTGGTTGAGAGACTTCAGGAGGATACCATGGTTGGTCTTCAGAATACCTCCCACACGGTTGAGCTGCAGAAATAAAAGGAAACAGTAGGAAAGTCTACAATTCAATTCAATTCAATTCAATTTTATTTGTATAACGCCAAATAACAACAACAGTTATCTCAAGGCACTTTACATACTGAGCAGGTTGAGAAACCCGACAACATATAGAGACCCAACAGTTCCCATCATGAGCAAGCATTTGATGCGACAGTGGCGAGGAAACTCTTCCTTTTAACAGGCAGAAACCTCGGACAGAACCAGGCTCAGTGATGGGCAGAGGGACAACAGGGAACAATGCATTTGAATTTGCATACAGATTCCAAATGTGCAAATGGTTGAGGCTCTTAAAGCAAGAACTTTTTGGGAAATATATATTGATTAGAAAAATGTATTCTGCTCTCATAGTTGTCCTGGCAGTTAGCTTAGTTTTATATAGAGATAGGAAACATTGGTCCAGGTCCATCCAAAGTTAACAAAATCTGCCCCTAGCACCTCTAAAGCTTATTAATTAACATTTTATATCCAGTTTGTTTAATGCACATAAAACCCAAAGCAGAAGGAAAAATGTTTGGGTTTTATAGCTGGTTAAATGCCTGAATATTTTTTGGCCAGGTGCAATGATTGTCTGGTGAATTTACAGGACAGATACAATAGTGATATGGAAATTCTCATCTATTATGATATTCTCATTTAGCTAAAACTGTAACAGTTCTTCCTCACCAGTTTCCTCTTTCCTTCCCTCTGGAAGAGCCACTTGACGGTGGCCTGGGGAGAGCGAGGTTGACACTCCAAGAAGGTGCTGCTGCCCTCCACCCCAAACTGCACCGTTTCTCTGAGACGTTTCTCCACTGCACAAATAGAGGGGAGAAATGGTGAGAAATGCTCAAACAAACTTAAATTTTGCATGATATTTTAAAAACACAAAAAATTGCCACACCTTTGGCATTAAAGCCTCTGCACTGCCTCAGTGGGTCGCCATGTTTGACATCCTGTCTTCTGCTCCTCCTGAGATAAAAGATCAGATTTAAGAATTAAGCCGACTCAGCACATCCTCAATTTACAGTCTCGAAAAAAGTGCACCGTGAAGATACAAGACGCTCTTGACCTCTTGGTGGACGGGGTGAAGGCAGAGCAGCTCTCTCCATCCCAGGCGCAGTAGGGGTCTCGAGCCAGACAGCAATCAGAGCAGGCCCTGCCATACACTCCACAGCGGTGCAGCGACACCTGGGTCAGCCCCGCGTCTGAAGACACGTACAACTGTTGCTGTGGTGAAAGCGAAACAAACTCAACTCAGAGTGGATGTCAGGAATCTGTTGAGGTGTAAACACTGATATATTTATCACCAAGTCAAATTTGTCCATAAGAGGAGTTTGCTTACTCTTTTAGAGGATATCTTCATTGTTTTAACTGGAGCTCTGGTCTGCAAGATAATCAAGAGCAAAAAGATAAACTAAACACTTCATCTTTGAGATTGAGATTGAGTGTTTTTGTGTTTTCAGGACTAAATATGTCACCATACCCTGAAAACTTCCACTTCCTCCAGTGTCAGTTCCTCCATGCTCGTTGGGTCCTTCGGCAAAACTATAACTTTTTGGACTGTGCCTCGATCTAGAAGCGGGAGAAATTACATTTGAGGTCAGACATTTTCTTGCCAAACAAATCCTCCAGTCATCAGCCCTGCAGCTGTCTCACCTGTTCCCAGGAAGAGCACCTCATAGCGCCCATCCACAGCATCCACCTGATCCACCACCAGGGCAGTAAAGCGGTAGTCCACGCCCGTTCTCACCACCAGGGGGCGGCGGTGGATCGGATAAACTGAGTGGAACATGAGGGGATGAGCTCTGACGAAATTCACAGCTTCATCTGAAAAGTTCTTGGAGGAACGGATACCAGGGGTGAAGGTTCCACCTGGACACTGGATGGGAAAAGAGAAGGTTCAGAGTTTGTTTACGAATATATTAGTTTGAATTATTTAGATGTCTGTGGTTTATTTGATTGCATCACTTTGGCAATAACATGACTGAAACGTACTGTTCCAGGCCTTGGGTAGGGAATCTTGCCATTGTACTCGGTCCATTGGTAATTATGTCCATGTTTGTGGGCAAACGGCCCATTGAAGACATTGCGGATGTCAGCCATAGAGTACACACAGACAGCTGAGCCCTTGAACACAGAGCTTGAGCAAAAACAATTAAGATAAGAGGTAGAGTTAGGAGACAGCTTACACTCCCTGAAATTAAAGCACGAATCGTCGGCAAAAATGCTTGAAAAAATTTTAATCATTCTGGGTGAGGTGTGAATTTATGAACCTCCAAAAGCAACTCACCCTGCTGTAGTGAAAAGAGCGTACACCATAGGGTTTCGTTCATCCTGTGTTGGCTGAATAAACACATCCCCTGAAATGAATGATACAAAATCAATAAGAGCAGCTGCTATTAAACTGCAATCAGTTTAAATGTAGTGCTTATTTTATTGTGGCCTCACGTAGTTCATCAAATCGCGTCTCCACTCCATCTTCTCCTATCACTGAACAGATAAGACGAGCCTTCAGGAACGTCGTCCAGCGGTTCACCAGGGACTTCTGCCCTCCTTCATCATTCTAGACAGAAAGGAAATTAGGTCATGGCTCAATACGTACAATGCGTTTCATATCACAAGGTAAGCTGCATATTTTCACTGCCGACTATACGATACGGTTTGGCTCACCAGACACACTCTTCCCACCCGGGCTAAAACGCTGGGGCTCGCCCCACCACTCGAGTCTAGACTCTTCTCACGGAAAAAGAAGTAAAGTTTGCCGTCGTTCCTTTCTGCACTGTCAGGGATCTGCTGGATCTGAACAAACACTGGTTCTGGGGGATAAAGACAGATAAGCAGAGAGGGGATTGAGGCAAGTGGTTGTCAAATAAAAAGAGAGGAACTGTAACCTGTAATCAGGAACATTTACCTCCTCACACCCACACTTACTCACCATTGAGCCACCTGGAATCATACTGCTCTGTTCTGATTGCAGTTCTCCCTCCCATGGTCCTAAACAGAGCAGCATCTGTACTCATGAAGTCAATATGGACTCCCGCATATAGGTTACCATCTGGAGAGGTGAGACAATAAGCGAATAGAGAGGTTAGACTTTGTAATTCAGCAAGTAATTTGACAAGATTTTTTTCTGCCAATAAATGTGTATAAGTGTGTCTTACTGATCAGAACTGCAATGTTCTCCTGCTTGGGATCATAGGAACATTTTCCCTTCCCTGAATCCACGTACCCAGGGACCAGCCTAAACAAGTAGTCCTGCATAGGGAGAGTATGCGTAAAAATAGATCACTAAGACGTCACAAGGGAACATGGGAAAATCATAAACAAATCAGTGTCCCAGTTTGTAGTCCTGAAATATTTAGCAGGACAACGCTTTCCAGGCCTACTGCTGAGGGATTTTTGCGGCAAATCCCACTCGGGGAAGCTGTAAATGTCTTTGTGTTCACCTCTGCCCTCCAGCCTCTGTTGATGAATGTGCAGATAGGTTGATACGCCCCCGTTCCACAGGTGTAGAGGTGGGTGCGGTTCCACGGCTCTATCAGCCGCACAAAGTTGGCACATTCACCCTGCACAAAGAGGAGTTAGACAAATGGAATTCAAACATCGTCATCATCATTGTCCCGTCTTGAAAGCAGACGACTCCGATTTTTTTTTTTTGAAAGAACAGGATGTGAGTAAATGATCCCACCTGTCTACCCTTTCCTGTCATCTGACATTCTCCTTTTCTCTTAGCAGATGCTGGCCAGTGAATCTGTATTTTTGGAAACAGCAGAAACCCGAAAATACTCGATTATTAAGGATCATTGGATTTAAGAAAAAAGCAAGCTGATAAGAATTTCATACGCACTATGAGTGGCTCCTTGTTGACATTGTGCATGTCCAGAGCCACCAGGTACTCCCGGCTGCCCAGGTACAGACGGCCCTGATCTTGATCCATCAGGAGGATGCGGTAGTCGCTGGTGTTGAAGGAGAAACTGAAGGGTCGTGCTGCCCTTGTGTCCATCAGTTCTGCATGAAAAGTGTTGCAGCTTTGTTAATAAAACCTCCACCTTTTGGAGAACCAACAGCAGGGGGAGCAAAGATGGCCTCTTAAAATCAACTCACATTATTCCCTTTATGCCTTTAACATGTTTCATTACTGACTTGGATGAACTTATGGTCCCTTGAACAACACCCTTCTCACTTCTTTTCTGGAAAATGTGTGTCACTGATTAAATATAACTCAACTTAGTGCATTTTAAGAAACATATTTGCTTTTAAGATTTCAATATTTTATGTGGCCTGACTGTCTGATTGAGTTTGAGGCACCACGCACCCGGTGGAGTTGGACGGAAAAGTGGGTCCCTTAGGAAACATGGTCAGTGGAACTCGGAGCTAATTCTTAAGATCAGGATTGTGTTCGGCAGAGCGTAACCTGTTAAGACACGCTGCAGTGGAAAATGTTTCTCCTTTTTTTTTTGTTCTCCTGAAAGCTCTGATTGAACAATTTTCATCTGCTGCGAGACAAATGGACTGTGCGCTGCACTCTGAATGCGACTTCTTTCAACTCTTCCATCCGACAAGTCATTGCATCAGTTTTAACACATAAAAGGCAGCACACTCACACACACACAAGCACGCACACACACACACACATCTGTGGCATGTGTATGATATTGGCCACCATATGTGCACACTGGGATATGACGCAGGCATGTTAAAGACAGCAGGCTTATATAATGACAAATGTTCAGAGAGACCCTCAGAAGCCAGCTTACGGGGATTCAGGAGGAAGCACAATCTTTATTTACATCAAAGTGCCCGCCATCTTCCTTTTGAGGTCATTGCTAACAGGATGCAGTCAAGGTGCCACTAAAATAAGCTATGCAATCGGATCTCCGGGCGACATGGGATGGAGTCTTAGAGGTGGGATGAGGTCCGGTTCTGTTCCTGAAAGGTAAACACAGGATAACAAGCCCCTGGCCAAGCTCCACTGGACCATAGTGGATTCACTGAACAGGCTAAATGTGGAAACACCACACCCCTATACATGTCTCCATTCTCCAAAAATAGCAAACAATGTACTGCCATCATCTGGTAAACATTCAGCAAACACTTATCCCCTGACAACATTCTCACACTGATAGGGAAACACTGGGAAGGACACACAATTATAGTATGAAGCTACGACTGGGCCACTATAAGCTCTCATGTTACAACTTGACAACATATTGTCACTAAGGCACTAATGACCACTGCTGTTTAGTCCCAGGCCTATCCCAAGTATGAGCAAACTGGTGACAGCACTATGAGGGCATGAGATTCTGAAACGTGACTTCAATTACACTGCACATTTCGCTCTCTAGCAATGCTGACTAATTCGATCAAACAAGACACACTCGGTCCCTTTGAAGTACGTGTAACTGACACAACGTCCCAGCGACAGAGGAAACAATGTAAGATCTCTATCCTCTGCAGGCCTGCTGGACCCCAGAGTCTCATTCAGGCCGACTCATTCGTTCAATAGAGTCACATGTCCTCCAGCCGCCCCAAAACCTCCTCCACAGGCGCCTCAGGGAACAAAGAGACTCGGTGTCACAAACAATGAACAATAAATCCTTGGAGTGGCAGAAAACAGTTAGGGAGTAAATCCAACTTTTCTCCTTTTTGTTGGGTATTAGGGGGAGGGGCGACTGAGGTCTGTGAATGTGGCTGCTCGGAAAAACCTTACCAGCAATCTGACAATTCAACACCTCTCAGCTGCTCTGAACAAACTCCCGTACATGAATTTGTCACAGAGAGCTCTGTACAGATGTGAATTCCTGTATCTTAACCAGGGAGGAACGTAATCAAGTTAAAGTCCAAACTTATGTAATTGGTCAAACCACTACTTTGCGCACCCTGCTGCAAATAAAACAACAACACACTGACGTCTATAAGCTGTTTACTGAAAGGGGATTAGTGTTAAAGGTCATATAAAAATGCACTGCAATTACACTCTCAAATGGAAGCGTTGCCGTATACGACAGCCACGAACAGCATGTAGACAGCTGTTTTCGGTCTTACAAAATCAGATGAATTCAAAACAGCACTGCGTGTAGACTCCAACTGCCAGCTGCCATCAACCGCATATCTCATAATTACCTCACCTCTAATCTGGTTCAGATGTCTGCTGTTAAAACTGCTCGAAATCATCAATGTTTCTCAGTGAATCACTGCAGTTGAACAATGTAGAAAGACACCATACATGTTAATGCTGCCTAGACTTGACCTGGGACCACAACATTCTGACACCCCTCCACATGAAAGCGTGTTATAAATCTGATTCACAGCTGTAATTCTTACAGGTACATGGTCTTGCAGGTGTGATGTGTGATGTGTGTTTGCGGGTCTGCACCTCCACGTGTGCAGGTGCACTTGAAGTGACAACATGACAGGGATGTGGAGATAACTGTAATCATGCAGCATTGTTTTTGATCAAAGGTGTCTTCCACATATTTGTAACGTGAATCTCGGCTGTTAGAGTCAATGAAGACAAGGAGCAGTTTGCATGGGGAAAACCCGAAATGTCTACAAAAAGGTTTTAAAACCACTATCCACCCCTTGCGGCCAAAACATTAAAGATCTAAAATATCATTTTGCTCTTGTGATCAAATTTCAGGTGTTTCCGTCTTGTGTCATCATGTCAGACATCAAAAACAGAGAACTGACAGGTCAGACTGTAGTGCGTGTCGGTCTTAGGGTGTGGGGAGAAACTTGGTCGAAGGGCACTACCAGTAACCAACCACACGTAATATCCACCTTTTGTTTCCAGTTGCGCTGTTTGACATGTGGCAGGAAACACGTTCCTTACATATGTATAAAGAGGAAACATAACCTCTGGTGTGGATGCGTGCGTGAGTGTGTGCATGAGTTTGTGTGTGTGCCAGCGGTTTAGAGGGAGAAACCGAATGAGCAAAAGAAACTATTACGACAATCCCAGCTATCAGAGGAGTTTTAGGTAATCTGTGTGAGCTCACCTTTGAAGGACAGGCGAACCCTCGGAGCAGACTGCTGCAGGCCCGAGCCTCTGCAAACACATAAGGCCAACAGGAGGAGCTGGGCTCCAGATGCAGTCATGGTAACAGTCATGCAGGTAGCCCACAGAGATCTAAATCTGGAAGAAAAAAAGAAAGAGGAATGAACTATTATTATAGAGTGCCCCATGAGAAATATGAGACAGAAAAAGAAGGAAGGACAGGCAAGACAGTCTCTCTCTCTCTCTTTCTCTGATCTCTCTGATCAGAAGTTTGGCCTGCAGCCTGCCAAGACGTACAGTTTGGCAGGAGAGAACAACGTCCAAATCTTCACACCTGCTCTGGAAAGTATGACAGCCCTATTATTTATTTAAAGTGTAAATGTAGTGAGGTATGTGTTAAGGCTGTGTAACGCTATTTGCAAGCACAGTCACATGGAAACAGTCTGAAAAGGAGATCAAAGTCTTCTTGTTTTAATTTTGTACACGTTATTAACCATATTACAGTTTCTCAAACATATAAATCATTCACATTTTCCTCGAAAACAGAATAAAGCCAGTCTCAGGTGTCCATCAGTGATTCCCTCTACCTCTCTCTCAGTCTTTCAACAAAGCACATCGATGTACTTTCAGAGGTTGACGAGTGAAATACATGACAGTTCAAAGACACAGGTAGCCCTCGCTGAAACAATTTCTGACAGTTTAGGGGTGTTGAAACGTAGCCTAACTGTTAGACCTTAACTCAGGCATTCATTATGCATCTGCACTTTGCTGGAGAGGATCCCATATAAATTATGAATACTAAAAGCTGAGTCCACAACATCCATTAAATTGTCTCCCTGAAGGTGTGCTTTGCTCAGGCTATGAGCCACCAGGGCTTTTCTTTTTCTCGTGGCATCCATGTAGCCAAGGCCTCTGGTGACACCCGGTACAAGCCCTGAAATGAGGGCTTTTAGGGAGACATGTTCATGGGGAAAAAATAGATTTCACAAAACGCTCATTATATTTCACAATGCCACATTAATTAACACGTGATGCATTGTGTAGAAACACACTCCCATCCGAACTAAGTGATGAAAGTGAAATGACTGGTATGCTGAACATTTGGAAATTAAAAACAGAAGCCACTGGGAACGCCTCGCAGGCTTCCTGGCAGAATCACACAGTTGCCATATATCTGCTCACCAGGGAAGCTTGATCTCAATTCCTCCCATCAAACACATATTCACTGTCATAATAATACATATGAAGCGTGAGATGTGTAATGACATGATGTGGACTCATTTCTTATAATGAAAAGTCACAGGTATTGGTCACCTTAAGGAAAGGTCATCCATTGGCACAAGAAATACATTTTTTAAAAACAAAAAAACCCCCATTGGATTAAATTATATTGTTAACAAATCAGAGCAAAATGAGCACATGAGCAACACAGGCACAATGTAAGACGTCATTTGTTTTGATTACTATATTTTTTTTAAATGGTGAGACAACAGGGTAGTTATCTATGGCTTTATCTTATTATAAGCATAATTATAACTCCTACACATTATATTTAATCTACTTTCACTAAAATGAGAATAGAAAGAGAATCAAAGCATTCACATTGCAATAGCTTAAAAATATCACAAGGCTCTAAAATATAATAATGGAGCTCCATGTGTGAAGGTCTGGTTTTACTTGGTGGGTTTTTTTTTGGATGAATGGGGGTTATCTCCTCTGGTTTTCTGTGCTGGGTGGTACCAGCAGGACAGATTAAAGTTCGGCTGTAATAACATATGATTTGCCTTTTTAAGAAAAATAATTACAGGATTTCAATAACCTAGTTCTGGTTTTGCGCACTTACCTGTGATCCACAAATAGGAACCGAGCAAATGTGTGCGCCTCAGACATCCAGCATTTCGACCCCGATACAGAGTAACCAAACGTGAGTTAAAAGTTAAACCAGAGGGAGTTAAAGATCCTACCTTTGATTCCTGACTTTCTCAGCGCCTCTGAGATCCAAAACTTGCGGGATGTCACCGCTGCCTTCTGCGCGTTTTTGCGCGTCGGAGCCGGTTTGGAAAAATCTCCCTCACCCTCGTTGCGCACGAATAAAACAATCCGGTAGGTCCGTAAATTCCCTTGGAGAGGAGAGGAAAAAGCTGCCTAATCAGTCGCTGGTATTCTTCTGTGAAACATTAAAAAAAAACACACAGCAGATCCTTGAATTTCCCCCAAAAAAGTTGAACCCTGGATGGCAGCAACCATCACCGGGATGAGGACAAGAATTTGAAGTGATCCTTAAAAGGGAGTTTGAGGGTGAATCAAGTGACCAGGTGCAGGTGTTGGGAGAGTATCTGCCCTGCTGTCCTCTCCCTTCTGTTCTGCCCCCACCCAACCTCTCCTCTCCTGTTGGCCCACAGCAGCATTGGACCAAACCTCTTGGTGCACCATATGGGTATGATTAACCCTGTCCCTGCTGGTGAGTTTAACACACTGCTCCACTCTACTGTAAACTGTCTGTGTTCAATAGCTCTGTCCTGGAAAAGTTTATTAAAGCTGCATAATTCAGTGAAATGCTCATGGGCATGGAGCCACTGTTTTATATAAATGCTTTTCTCACGCACCGGGGGGGTCACAGACTATTCTTACCCATGATGCAGAGGCTGAATTTCACTATTAAACAGGAGCTTCTCGGACAATGTCGCCATCACTCCTCAGTTCTACATGAGCCAGGTCAGCCCAAAGAAAGATTCTTGGGATTCCTCTCTGGTTGGCTCCGGCGCTCAGGACAACAGTGACAAAGCAAGCAAAAGAGGGGGGGACTGGATGTAAAGGACATCCATCCTGTTAACGGAGCCTCGAGCTTGAAATTAAAACAGCTTTCAGGGCGCCTCTCATCATTACTGGCTTTGTGGTGAGCTCTGACGCAGTATGGTGCACAAAGGCACAAAAGCAGAAGGCGAATGTGTTCTGAGCTACGGCCCCGCAAGACAGTGAAGGAGAATAAACACATGAGGCAATGTGGTGTGTCAGTGTGTAAAAGGTCACGGAGGAGGGCAGCCTCACAAAGGTTTAATTTCAACATTGTGAATTACTCTTTAATGCACACTTGATTCATCATCATGCAGGCAGAGTTTGTAAGCACCTTATCTCAAGTTGGGCATCAGCCAGATGTGATTTACAGGCTGTGGTGTGTCAAGATGTGTCCAGGAGGGAGGCTTTGTTTCCCACCCCACAGGAGGCATCTCTCTGTTTCCAGCTGAGGAAATGAGTCACGAGTGTGTGTCGAGTTCAGGTTTCCGTGTGCATTCAACTTTGGCCATGGACACCGGTACGCTGACCAGCTCCCACCGCTTCATAAGCACCTCTTAACGTCATCCACATCTCTTACTCTACCATCCTGACATCTTATCTGACCAGCATGCACCCACCAATGCCTCAACTTGCTAAAGAGATAGCGGCGGCTCTTCACTCGTCTGCGAAAGGGGGGTTTTCTGCTCTGTGTACGTGAGCGCGAGGAGCAGGAAATAGTGGCCGAACAAGCCTCTGGCATGATGGATGGATTTTGCATGATGGAGACAGACAGCGTGGATTAGAAAACAAACACTGAGTCTTTTTTGTCTGCTCCACAAAAAGCTCTGCCAGGAGGATTTCCTCTTCTAATGGATAGGTAGAGTGAAATGAGAGGTAGACATTTAGCCCTGTAGGCCAACCAAAGGCTCTGGATAAATCCTGGGCCCTCAGACACATCAATCATGACAATGCTAGGGGCCAAGCATTGTCCCCTTGAGGAAAAACAACCCATTATTTGACATACTGATGGTCTTTCCGAGAGTATATTGATGAATTGAAGAGTGTCTGAACATGCCTGCTAGAGGGAGAAAGCCAAGTCCAGGGCGTCACCAATGCATGCTGGGATAGGCTACCATGACCCTGAGAGGAAATTATAGGGTGGAGGAAATAATGGTGCAATATTCTCCAGAATTATTTGCTCTATTTTCAATCACAACACCTCTCACATGGCTGTACAAGTCTTCTAATTATTGTCTTACAGATCAGAAAAAAATGTAAACATCAAAATGCGAGATAAAGGGAACAGGTGCTGAGAGACATGCATGAACTTCACACATCAGCGATTATCAAAGGGGAGCTACTTTGGAAAACATCTTTGACACGAAGGGCGCATACGTGGCGCACATTCCAATCGCAGCCTTCTCGCCCCTGCACTGTATTGGAAGTGAGGTGATTGCAGGTTTTTACAGAGAACACCGTTCAGGCATTTTGTAGCTGCAGCCTCCCCCGAGATGAAGCACCGTCTGCAGTCGTCCAACATGCCACGTGTCCACCGGGCGAGCCAGCCAGCCAGCCACCATCTGCCTTGAAGAGAAGACTGGCACTCTCTCTCGCTATAAAATGCAGCTGGGAGAATCAACAGCTGTCGAAGAAGAGCTCTTTCCAAATAACAAGGGATGTGTGTAGGGGAGGGAGGGTTACTGTACATGAAAAGGGGGATAGTAAGGATGTGAGGCGGCTGAGTGAAAGTACAGTGCTTGTGTCTTAAAAGGTAAATCTGTCAGCACTCTTGCAGAAGCCTTTTGTAATAGCCACTTAATAGTTAAGTGTTCCAGGGCAACAACAGCCAAAATGTTTTTTTTTGTTTGTTGAGTATGTGTGACTTCATCTCCATCTTAATCTCTTTGTTTGTGCTCAGAGATTCAGTGAAAAAAAATCATGCCGTAAAAAAAAAAGTGAGAACAGAGTGCATGTGGCTCTGTCTTTGGCAGACGAATTTGCACGCCAACATACATGCATACATGTGTGTGCATGCAGACATGGGATGCACACACACCTACACACACATGCACTTTGCTGCTTCAATTAAAGTGGAAACGATTTCTCTTATCTCCCTTCTCACCCTTCTTTTCTCCTCCCTTTGGGCACATCCTTGAGACACCGGACTCCAGGTGAATTTCAATGTCAAAGACATGAAGGTAACGCAAGCGCTGCAATCTGTTCATTCTGTCAAGTGGTTGTGTGTGTAGGTGTGCGTGTGCACCCGTGTGCGTGCACGTACTGTATGTGCAATGTGATTGGTGGGGGGTAGGCCTATTCATCTGTCTGGTGTGATCGTGGCTCTCTGTAACTGGGCCTAGGCGTGAGTGTGCACTCTGTGATCTCCCAGATAAGAGTCATCCATCTGCTGTGTGTATCTGTCAGGACCCAGGCAGCTCCGCTTATCACTGCACTCATCCATTTCCCTCAATCATGCTCAGTCTATTCTCTTTTCTCATCCCTCTCTGTTTTCCCCCTCTGCACAGTTCAAATGCTGTGCTTAATCTTGGTTAGCTGACAAGCAGACAATCAGCCGTATACGTGCACAGCTGTTGAAAACCTGCAAATATGCATGTGGCGTGCAGCTTCTGCAAATATGAATTCATGCATAGAGGCGCATGAAAAAATGCAAGCTTTCACAAACAAGCATGCAGACATGTGCAGAAACACACACACACAGATGCACAGGTAGTTGGTATTCCAGGTATACCTCAACCTATCACATTACTCACTATAGATGTAGCAGCACGAGCCCTGTTCTTGTACACTTTACAGGAGAAAATATCCTTCCTAACATCAGTCACCCAGATGAAGAATGAGAGTGTGTTATCTTTCAGTTTTCAGTCTACAGTGAATCGGTTTGAGTAGCAGATTCCGCTGAACTACTTTGTGAAACGTGAGAGCATGAAGCAGCATGACAAGATGATTTGTGTACAGTAGCAACAGCGGCTCAACCCAGGGGAGTGTAGTTTACACTGGGGAATCCATTTAGGCCTTTGCCACCCCATACATAACAAAGACTTCACAGACAACCCTCAGACCACAAAGCAGCCTAAGGATGGCTTTGTTGTCCCAGCAATCTGTACTTAGTTTGTCACAATCAATATTGTAGGAACCAACCACATTATTAATTCATCGACATAAAAACATGTTGTGCTCTAAGGGGGGCTGAATAAAGCTGCTTCAAAGACGAGACAAACACTGTGTTTCACATGGGATCATTTCACGGGGTATGACGTGTTTCCATCATCAGTATTAATAGTATATGCCCATCCTAGTGTGCATACCATGGGCACTACTGGGCCTACAGCAGGACAGGTTTTTGCTGGTGGAATATTTATAGCTGTGCATTAAAAGTGGAATCAAGGGTTTAAGTGTACCATTGCAACACCGCTGCTGTTCCTTTGTCTGGGCCTGTCCAAAAATGTCTTGCCCAGGGCTATTTGCAGTGCTACATTCATCTGATCTCAGTGGGTTTGTTTGATTCTTCTCTTCAAGATGAACAAGTCGCAGCCAAGCATATCAGACTGATGACTTTTATGTAATTAAGTCACAGGTGTATGCTTTGTTGTGAGAAGCTCTTAGGATTTTAGACATTAAGACATCATCTGACTTATCACAGTTTCTCATTAATGCACACCTGAAAACTTAAATATTGGCATCAAAGTATTGTATGATTCACTGTATTCAGTCATAACCAAAATAAAGTTAAAGAAAATAAAGACAAGAGAGGTGACGATAATCTGAGCTCCACTGCCATCTTGTGGTTTTGTTATGTAAAAACTCCATTTCAGTGATGAAAAAGGTCACTCTGCAGCACACAGAGTTTTTTTTCTTTTGTATATTGTTGTATATGTGAAGTACAACAGACAGCAAGGTGAAACAACTGCCTATTTTATTAGGTCTGAGTCAAAAGGTGGACATTTATCTTTAAGCAAACAAAATTAACCAAAGCAACAAACAAGTAGGTATCTTTAAACTACAGTGTTCTATAAAACACAGCACACAAAATATAACTTTCTGATTATGTTTATGAAAAAACTCCAGATTATTTGATAAATTTATCCATGGATTAAACACGTGTACTTGTCTCATCCAAAAGACAATGCTGAATTATTATTTACAGGTCATTGCTAAGAAAAGTAAGCAAATACAAATACTAACTTTGTTACAGTGCACCCCATCATGTTGCTGTGAATTTAACATTTACTGACACTGTGCACAGAAAAAGCCTCGTAAGTAATGTAATCATCCTGTCTTACATTTCATGCTCACAGGCATGCCATGATGTTGACATGTAGAAAAAACAATGTAATAAATACCAGCTTTTTAAAAAGAAGATAACACAAATCTTAAAACACATTACACAATAAACAAACCTTAAAAGTCTTAGAAAGCAAATTGAAATTAAATTAAAATCTAAAGAAAATACAAAAACTCAGCTTATTGTAGGAGTGCGCTACAAACATTGTAGGAATCCACAGAAACATTGGTCAAACTACACCATGATTTTAAACATCGGAGATGGTTTACAGATTGTTAACAGGGGTGGACATTGGAGTGTAACAAGACTGAACAGATAGATGAAGAAGGAGAAACACAGGTAGCATATAAAACAATATTTGTTCCTATTTACTACAGTAGAGTACACCTTTCCTTATACACAACCAACAATAACCAGAGAGTGTACATGTCTGAAAATCAGTAATGTTCTTTCAATAAAACTACCACCATGATCATCCCTGAGAACAAATTTTGGTTCAGTACTCCGTGCATCTGAAACGTACTGTCATGATATCAATTTAGCTTGTCATGTCAATTCTAAACAGCCAAAAACGTTGCCTTGAAACGACCACTAATAATGCCACTGAAGGTTTCTGCATTATATGTCTGAAGAATTTGCAATGCAAAATTTTCTGCCGACAAGCAGCAGCAATTAAAATCTCACCGACGTGCATGTCGGCTTGTTGCGTGATGTTCCTCATTAAATAGAAGAACACTACTTGTATGAACTGACTGGCATGATGTGCCTAAGAACCGGTTTAGAAAAAAAACATTTTGCAAAAGTGAATCAGAGTGCATCAGAATACACAGTACCGACTGTATAAAATAGAGGGGAAAACATGCTGCCTTGGCTTTATTATCATAGTTAACCCTGATTTTTAGATGCTTCTACGTATTTTAGGTATAAAAAAACAAAAACTGATATTCTGTGCATAAAAATGACAATAAATTGCTCTGGTACTCTTCACCAGCTTAGGCATCCTCTTCATCATCCTTGTCTCTGGTCCCTTGATGACTTGCCTTCCTGATCGACATATACCTCCTCATCTTCAGGCCTCCTCCTCTTCCTGCTCGCTGTCATCAGAGCCTACAGGACAAAGGTAAGACACTTATAATTTCAGGGGATTTCTCCTGATATGAAATATGTTTGTAATTACAACGCAAACTCTTTCTTTAGCATTAATGGAAAGCTCAGTCAGATCTGTAAAATAAGAAGCAGCACAAAAAAAAATATCTAAAAATAAGAAAAATAAGATGATTGCCCCCCCCCTGCAGACTCCTAACTCCCACTCATTGATTGTTGTGATAGTGGTGAATTTGTAACACTGCTGTTAAGAGTGGTCTCTTACCGTCAATCACAATTTCTCCACCATCATCCTTCTCCTCTGGGCTCTCATCTGAGGAGGAGATATTTCCTGTCTATTCAGTTTAGCCTGCATTACCCATACATTTATATTACAGCTATAACACAAGCCAGTGAGCTTGATGCTACTCATTCACAACAATAAACACTGTGGATTTCAAACACAAAATCACTTAGAACTGCTGACATCTGTTCTAAAAATATACTCAAATAAGCGTCAAAATACAGATATATCTGTATGAAATCGAATTTAATGTGAAAGGCGTGTCTGCATTACTTTTTAGAGACAACTGGTCACCGTAACCCATCCAGCCATATGGACCAATGGGTTTTAGCGTCTAAGCAGGGTTCAGTTGTACTTAAGCACTGACCAGCACTTGGCCCCCTCTCCTCTTCTTCTTCCTCTTCCTCCTCATCCTCTTCTTCTTCCTCCTCTTCCTCCTCCCTACTGTGGCCTTGTTCAGCCTCGCCAGCTTCCTCACCAGGCTCATCATCGGAGTCAGAGATCACCACACACTCATCTCCATTACCGTTGTCAGCTGCTCTGGCCCCGCTGCCACCACTGGGGGAAAAACACACACACATGTATTTGTGTTAACAGGACACACACGCATTGTTTTGGTATGCATCCCACCTGGTCTCACCAACAGGAAAAATGAAAAAAATCAGGAAATAGTTAAAGTTTACACATGAACTATAATTTGAAGGTCCTGAGGCAAAAAATATTTCTAGAATTTATAGCTTAATAAGTGGTTTGTCCACTGACTACACATTACACGGTTTGTGTCTGTGGCTCAAAGGGAAACTGCAGTATTTTTTAATGTAATTACGTTGAAGCCTGTCAGTTCAAGAGTTCTCACCCAATACTGGACCTTTTTTTTTTTTTTTAAATTGCTGTACCCATTAGTCACTTAGACACAAAAACAACACACAAAAAAGGGTCCGGGTTCCTTTTAAATGCACGTTTTACCTGCCGTTCTCCCTCGGTTCCCACAGCGGAGTGAGGTAGTATCTCAGAGGGTCTCTGTACAGGTCATCCTTAAGTATCTAAAAACAAGAATATAGATATGTTCAATAAATTTAAATTTAATATGTTTGGATACATGTGCTCCATGAAGTGTTTTAATACACCAAACACATTCCTGCAAATCTTAGATAGTGATAAAAGTATCATACTATTTGAAAAATCACTGATTATTTCTGATGGCAAAATGTGTGTATATCCTTCAGTAATTTTACTTAATTATAATCTGAATACATATCACCACCATCCTTCTTAACTAATCAAATTTCCACGGATGGCAGAGTCACTGTGGAATGATCTCTGTGTAACGAATCTTTGCCAGTATGAATGTGCATTGAGCTGTACCTGTGCTACATCATCTTGTCCTGGGTTGCTATGGTCACTGAACCAGCTGAAAAAGGTCTGGTAGACCCCACGCGACGACTTCCTGGGTTCGCTGTGGGCCGTCAGGTTCTGTCCACGATGCCACAGGATGGGGTTGGAGAATGACATGGGAGATCCTAAAACATGAGCAGCCAGGATAAGAAGGTGATCCAGAATTAAATGGCCATGTAGATCTGAAGTAGCCTTAAATTCCAAAAAAGTTGGGACACTGTGTAAAACCTGATTAACAACAGAAAGCAAACATCTTTTTTATGAAGAGCCCATGTAGTAATATCCTTGAAACATTCATGTGCTTGACCAAGTGGTGAACCTCTCTCCATCCTTGCTTGTGAACAACTGAGCCTTTCTAGGATGAACCTTTCATGCCCAATCATGATACTATCACCTGTTACCAATGACCCTGTTTACGTGTGTGCTAGTTATCAATTTATGCTATTTGTGGCGTTGTATGAAATTGCACTGTTTTGAAACGAGTTCTATTCTGTCCATCCATATTTACATACATAGATAGCACAACAAATACAATAGCATCACACTTCATTATAGCATTAACTACACGGCTGCAGTGTTTCATGGGTGTGAAGGTGTCAAGTCTGCTGAACTCTGTCTGTGGCTTTCTGGCTATGTATGTGTAACTTTTAGCACTTTTTGGTAGTAGTTCTGGAGAAAGTGTTGCTATTTGTCTTTTTACTCCAAACTGTGACTGAATGTATCCTGGTTGAAATTTAATGTTTTCATTGCTTTGCTGTCTTCTTCTACCAAATGAAGAAGAAAATGTACATGGCTTAATTCATAATTATACGCCAATACATTGCATACATAATCAATGGCTCTACAGTATGCATGACCTTGACAGTGCTATGACACAAAGTCTGACTCTTTGTGCCATAACACTGAGAATTCATTATATATGTATTATGACAACTGTGCCTTGGCTAACAGGACTATACATTAACTCATATTGCACATAGTACTGTTAGAGGTGGAAAGCTATACAGCAAGAGTATATCGTCATTACCATCTCTAAAAGCAAGCACAAGTAGTGCAGGTCACCACTTAAGAAGCATGTGACTGTCCTTAAGTTAAATTATTTCAGGTTAGGACCAAAAAAAAGGTGAAAATGGTAATTGAAGTTAATTTAAGATGCTGAAATGTAGCATGTACGAAATACTGTATAAGTTACACTGTACAGCCCTGTTTAATCACCACATGCATATTTTTACCTCCCATCCCAAGGTGCAGCTCCTTCATGATGATGTTGTTCTGGAAGTATGGGTTCCGCCTGAAGTGGAAGCGGATCCTGTAGCCTAGCTTATTATTCTTGAAGGACTCGATCTGTAAGACATGAGGGAATGTCTGAATTTTGCTAACAGGCAAAATACAATAGCCTGACTTTGCAAAAACACAGCAACTCTTCTTACCTCAAGATCAATCATGTAACTAAGAGCATCTTCATCAGTCTCGTCAATGTGAGCTGAGAGATGAGGATGGTTCAACAGCTGGTACACTGAAGTTAAGAAAAAACCCAACATGTGTTGATTTCAATAGCTCAAACATAACACACATAACACACAATTTTTTTTTTTAATTTCAAGGATACAGCTGTCACCCAGAAGCCAGGGATAGTTTTTGCAATGGAGCTGCGCTGATCCAGATGTGGGCGCCGCTGACGACTAATCTTCAGCTCCAGCCGTTGGTGAAGTCGGGCGCTTTTCTTCTCAAGAGCTTCCAGTCTCATTTGTACCTGTGCCAGGAGAGCCACTGACTGCCTCATCTCCGGGGCCATCTTAACTGACACAATGGCACACTCCCCATCATCATTGTCCTCATTGTCTGACGGGAAAGAGGAGCTTGGAGTGGAGGATGATCCAGATATGGATTCATCACCTTCATCTGCTTCTGGCATATCATCTGCATCTTCTCTGTCAGTACTGTGCACAGATGTGGAGCTATCTGCAGCAGCTGCCTGTGTTTTCGAGGCTGCTCTTGAGGACTGGTGGGCCCCACGTAGTTTAAATTTGCTCCCCTGTTTCACTTGTTTCACCTTTTCAGATGAGCAAGGAGTCTCTTGACTGTCTTCTCCGTCTCCCCCTGTGAGACTGGCGAGCGCTTCAGCAGCTGCTATGGCTGCTGAGTCGGACTGGCCGAGAGGAGTTGAAGGACTCGGCTTTGCTCCTCCTGTTTTCTCTGCATTTTCCTTTGTGTCAGCAGATCCATATGTATCTGAGGACTGTGGTTTTTCAGTGTTGCTGGGATCGTGACTGTCAGTATTGGAGTTGTTGACAGGCAGTGCACTGATGCCATCCGTGCTGTCTGAGCCCTGATCCACAGCAGCTGGATCTTTCTCACCATCTTTTGACTGGCCCTCGCTCCCATCTATTTCTTTACTATGAGTTTCGCTGTTTTTGAAACTTTCCAAAGCAACCAAGGCTTCATTTGATGCCTCGCTTACTTTTATGGACTTGCTGGGAACCGTGCTGCCTTCATCGTGCTCAGATGACAGACTCCGTTTCCTCGATGCAGAGTCAGCGGACTGTTTGCAGCTCGTCAGTTCACTCATGCTAGCGAGCTAGCCAAATAGCTAACAAACTAGTTAGCCCGCAAGCTCAACTAAAACAAACGTGAATGCGATCTATTACAACACTGAACTAGCTGCTTAAACACCTGCTGTGATTCTGTAACTCGGACTGAAATGTAACCTACATTCTCAATGGAGCCAGAACAGGAAGCAGCTCTTGTGTTTCTCCGCGGCCTTGCGGAATTAGCGGGCTATTGCTAACCTTAGCTAGCTCACGTTACCCAATCCGTGTGTCCTCGTCGTGATGGTTGCAACGCATTTTCACGACCAAAAGTCCAACAAGAAAGATTCGGTCCAAATAATCAAACCTTCCAGACTTATATCGGCTTTAGCAACAATCCGTCTTCTTTATATTAGTTTTATGTTTGCATTATCCGTTAGCTTACTATCCCTACACCGACGTGACAGAAAAACAATCCTCTGATTGGCTACGGCACGACGCGCTAAAACCTCTCCACCAATCACGTTCAAGGGTGTGTTTACATGGTGGTCTGAACTGCGCAGCGAGCAGAGCGCAGCACTTGACGGCTGTCGTGAAAAAACTTTAACGTCAATGAATTTAAAATTTAATTTATATGTTTGATATCTAAACACATTCACATTGCATGACATTCACATCACATGCATCACATTTTTCAACTTCCCTTCTAGGAGATTACTGGTTTAAAAAAAAAATGTTATTAAAATTTTGAGTTGGAGTTTGTAATTAATCACACATGTTGTTGAAGACCTTAAATGTCAAATCAGATGAAACAAAGACTTTAATGTGTTTATTCCCCAGAAAAGATTGGCGCACATAATAGCATCCAATAAGATTTACAATGTGGGTGTTTTGCTTCTTGAAATGCTTATTTCTTATTGTTCATGCATCATAATTAGTAAAGTGTTTAAATGACATATTTTAGTCGTGCCATTAATTAAATTGTGAAACCTAATGTATAAAAATACCCCTTTGACGATTAAAATAGGTCGTATAAAGCTGTGTGTATTAATGTGTATATCTTCAACTTTGTCTGACTTTATGATTTTTTTGGGAGGCTCAAAAAAGACTTGACTTCCAGTATTCCAAAATAATTGTTTGTTGTCACATATAAATAAGCAAAATTACAATTAAATTAAGGACCTGCATGTTAATAATTTTCCTTTAGGGACTTCTAACCATGCTGATGAATTATACTCCAGCTAAATAGTAATTTCCAAGTTCTAATATATCCTAATGGTGGTGTCTATACATGGGTTTAATAATATGTCATGACTAGCAATTAGCCGATACTATACTACTTTAATTTCCTATTTCCAGCAGTGGGCGTTTGTCCAGCCAGAACCAAACAGAACAAGGGGGAGTTGCAGGATTATACCAAGTTAAAAGACACATTTGGGGCATGGAGATCCACGGGTCAGTGCTATAATTAGAGACTGCTCCTTCCGCGACAGCAGCCAAACTGCGATGCATAAAGCCATGTAAACCAGGGGATACACTATCACAAGGGCTGGCAGTAAAGACACGTTTTCCATGGGTGACGTTGAACGCCGCACAGGCTGGAGAGGCTGTGCGTAACGCTGGATCCACCGTGCGTCCTGCTGCGTAAAAAAAGAGTGTTTGATGGTCATATGTCTTCAGTTGAGCTTCCATGAGTGCACATTTATGCAAAGATGTCATTTTTAACCATACCAAGTGAAGAGGGCCTTTTTACCACGATCAAAACTGGCAAGTCAGCCGAGGACGCAAAGAGTGGGTCCCCGATAGACGACGAGGACGATGATGAAGATGATGAGGAGGATGACACCGAGGACGTCCACCTGATCCCGAGATGCTCCCCGGTGCCCAGAAAACGGGGCGCGTCCATCTACGATGAGACAGCCGAGTACATGCGCATCCACCTGGCTCTGTCTGCAGGGAAGAGGGTGTCATTTGCCGATACAACAGGTGGGGATCTGGTGGATGTGAAGGAGTTTGCAGCCTATGACTCGGAGGAGGAAGAGGACAGTGCAAGGTGGGAGGAAGAGGAAGCAAAGTATAGAAAGCCGCAGAGAGAACCGACCTATCGCGTGCACCCTGAGTTTAATGCACCCACCGACAGTGCCCTGCTGCAGGCTGTGCGCAATAATAAAGTGGAGATTGAGCAATTGTCTCCTGTAGAGAATGAGACACTTGCCTTCTGTGGGGTAGTAAGAGTTCTGAACATCTCCTTCCACAAAGCAGTTTACATCAGGTCCACTATGGACAACTGGGCAACTTACTTTGATCACCCAGCAGAGTATGTCCAGGGCTCTCATGATGGAGACACTGATCAGTTCTCCTTCAAGCTGTCTTTTGCACCACCTTATATCACACACGGCTCTCGCATTGAGTTTGTTGTTCGCTATGAAACCTCTGATGGTGATTACTGGGCTAATAACTCTTCTATGAATTATGCGGTGACTCTGCTCCTGTCCTATGAAGAGGATTCAGCTCAGGCAGCCGTCAACACACAGCAAAAGAGAGGTATCCTCAGACCTCCAAAAGATTACAGGTAAATCTCCTGTTGCACACACACACAGTCTGTCTGAGAGTGCTTTGCCTTCTGACCTCCACACATTGATCTGCTAACCGCTTACATCTGTTTGTGAAATTCCAATCTGCTTGAAGGTTGCAAGGTGTCCAACCTTCTAATCAAAGGCATATTTAATTAAAATGAATATTAGAAGTTTTAGACCAATGAAGAGCCTAACCTTGGCATAGCTTCCATATTTGCCATCAAAACAAAGTCACAAGAGCATCAGGCTTTGGGATTGTGCAACAGCTCCAGAGCTCCAGTTGCCTACTAATTCCTTTTGAGTTTTTGTGCAATGAGCATTCAGCGTCATTCCATATCTCTGCCTGGAGACGACATTCAGCATATTAAAAAGTCAAATCTAAAGTAAAGCAGCATGTTAACCACAGTTACAGAGTTTGTTGCTTGAATGTCAAAGCTCCCGAGCTTCCCGAGTTATGGCTGGCTCTGGTGTCTTTGCCCCGCGGTGAGAGACAGAAAGAGTAGTGGATAGAGTACACACCCTCCTCAGAATGCCAATCATCCAGTGGTGTGTGACGCCGATCAAAATAGGCAAAGGGCAGGTGTCGTTTTCAGGCCTGACGTTTCCCTGCATTAAATTTGCCTCTGACCTTTTCTGTCAGAGTCATAGGCGAGCGGAGCAATTTCAATACATGGAGCAGATTGGCCTCGTTCCCATGTGTAGTTGGAGACAACCACACAAACCCCTGCTGTTCCTATTTTACTCCATTAAAGTCTTCTAATCCCTGAGAGGAAGATTTAAATGCCTGGTTAATCGTTACATCAGCATGAAAGTGTGTGATGAATCTCGCAGTGATGGAGACAGAGGACAGCAGGAAAAGATCCCCCAAGCTTATCAGGACCCATAAAAGGAACAAACAGGGTATAAACTGATGTAGTTGTCATGTAGGTCTTCTCTGCTGTAGCTGTTTGAAAGTAAGAAGAGGCCAGATGGGTTTTTAGGGATGGATGAGTCACTGATTGAAAAGGCGGAGTTTGGGGAGCAGAAACTGTACCGGCACCCCCACTGTAGCAAACATTATCGACTTATTAGGTGCTTTCAAGTTCATTGATAATTGGATCTTAACACATTAACAAGGCAGCAAGTGGGAGGGAAGGTTTGACACTTGAATGTATTACTTACTATATATCAATGACATATACAGTAGGTTTGACGTAAAGCTGCTGCTGGTTTAGTTTATATTTAACTGAAGTGCACTGACCTCAGGTAAATATAGAGATCATACATTAATGCAATATAGCTGATGATGAATAGTGAGACCACAAGAGTAACAATGCTGTTTTGTTTTCAACGTCATCTGCCTTGAAGTAATGAGGTTGAGGTTTACCTCACTCTTTTTGCATTAACTTGCTGCTGAGTCAGTCTAGATGATTGCAACATGGCCTGGGCCAAACAAGGCCACATATTCAGACCAGGCCAGAGTATGGCTATCACAGCTTTAAAAAAAAAATATCTAAATAGGTTTTTAGATCTTTTATAATGTACATAGACCCATGCACAAATAGGGTGTGCAGAGCATAGCGACTGATGACTTCACATCATCAGCCATGAATAACGCAAAGATCTTGATCTGAGATCTGTCAGATCTCTATTAGATTTTAAATCATTCCAGCTGACATAAAGACTTGGACATGGACATGACATGGAAATCCAATGATCACAAGGAGTATGAACATCTTGCCAGGTTACCCCCACTCTATTTGTGCAGCTCCAGTCACATGCTCCTCACACTTCTTGACCTTTATTTCATTTGGCATCCTCTGCAGGAGTCTTGGCAATGTTGCACCCCCCCACCTCTCTCAGCACAAGTGCCTTTTTAATAGAAGACCCCATCATTATTTTGCAGATGACTTTAAAATGAATCAGGTATATTTTATTAGCTCTGCCATCAATATGTAAATACCTATGCTCTCATGTAACCACAATTAAAAATCTCTATCATATGAAGGATCTTGATTATATGTCATTGGGAATATCCAAATAGATACATTTAGCTGATATATCCACCATCTCCTCCAGTAATTACTGTCTCCACATTCACATTTGAATTCAATATAGAAATATGACTTCTACTGGCTTATATTATCCTTGCACTTTTCAGTGACCCTTACCCTCATTCTACAATGTCTCACTCAGTAATTTACCACCATCTATTTCCATCTGTTTCAGCAAACAGTCAAATGATACCCAGCCATGTTCAAATAAAAGGGCTAATTCAACTGCATCAGCATATATTAAACCTAATTATCCATAACAGGTGTTGATGATGGTGTATGGGCACCTGCTTTTGTCATTTTGAATATGCCGTCTTTATACATTAACTATTAATAATCTCTGAGCTGAAATTGGCGTCCTTTCTTTCCATACATGGCTGCTGCATTTGTGAGCCAACTCAGATGCTGCCATTTTTGGCCCAAGATGAGTCTTAAACATAAAACTGTCTGAGTAATCAACAAAGCATTTTCTTGTTGTTTTCTAGACATCAGATATGTATGTAAAGCGTAAAATAATGTAGACATTTGACTGTATGTTTCAAAGTACTATGAATAGTTTTATCTTGTTTGTATATCGTCTTACAACCCAAATGTCTTTTCTTTCTTTCAGTATGAATGATGATTTTGATTCAGAGGATGAGCAAGAAAAGGAAGAAGGTACGGTATGAAGATTCACTATATGTGAAAAAAGACATAAATAGACATAAATACACTGCTCTACTATGATACTGCATAGGATGTAGAATGGATCACTTTACTTAAAACAGTTTGGGGCACTCATTGATAAAAACAAACAAACAAAAAAACAGGTAAAATTGATTGAATTGAAATTCCAGTTTCAAAAAGGCTGAATGCTCTATTTTCCATAGTGCAACTCAGTACTGTCTTTCATTAGACTCCCCCCTGCCTCTGACTGCAAACGCTGACTTCTTTCCAACCTCACACCTCCAGAATGTAATGCAGCCTGTTGGGATTCAAAGTCTCAAACTGAGATTACCTTGATGGCATCATCAAAATTATTTTTTCCAAACTTTAGAAAGATTAGATCTGAAACTCAGAAGTCCCTACACAATTGTTTCCATCCATGGGGTACCCCTTTAATTGCTTGTATACTGTAAATAAAAAATTCTGATTAAATAAAGTTATTGCCTTTTCTGTATTCAGTGTAATCAGGTTCTCACAGTGTAATTATCTATTTTACACCGGCAGAAGAAGCAGAGACCTCCAAGCCAGGACTTGTCAGGCCTACAGCTGTATGCCCAGTCATCGTACAGCCGGAGATCGACATAGAGGTAAAATAAAAAGAATGAGAAAGAAAAGAATGGCTATAAATAGAATAAACTGTAAACCAACTTTCTGTCACCTGCAAAAGTCAAAATACTTCATCACATCTATTTACTTACAGAGGACACAGACTTTTCAGTTTACAATTTCTTGTTGGATCATGTTCAAATTATCTTGATGTGCATGCTGTTGTTGACACATTCCCATTTAACAGGTAAGCGGGCTCAGTGCTTTTTCCCTTTATGCGGGTCATGTGTCTAATAAACATAACATTTCTGTTCAACTTTTAAAGCTTATCATCAATGGCTTGATTGTTTATTGTTCACAGCTCATTGAAGCTTCAGCAACAACTTAGGTAACGTCTTGCATCTCACCGTTGTAGCACGAGTACTGTATGTTATTCTCCTCGTAAGCGTCTTATTGTATTCACATCATGATGCATGCTCTTTATGTGTTTGCACTCTTTGATTTATTTTGAATTCAGGTTTTCAGCTTTTTGCAGGGAGAGTCAGAGAAATACATTTGTAAATCCTTTTGTGAGCGTTCGTAAATAATGAGACTGATTTGACTCCATGCATTATACCGTATCTCACCAAAGTTTTTAGACTTCATTTTTCTACAGGGGGTTATGTGCCAGACAAGTTCTTGGCTCACCATCTCCTATTTAATTAACAGCCATAGGAGTGGTGCTGGTCTTCTTGTGTAACCCTTGGTAAATAAGCATGTTTCCCAAAATGTCAAATTGTTCTTTGAATTTTGCCACATGTAAAAAAATTAGTTTTATGGCATCGCTCAAGGCTACAATATAGGCAACTTTTTATCTTGTTTTTTACAGTAAATATTGGAAGAGACAACTGAACTAGAATTAAAACTAGGATTACCGGGGGCTTACATTAACATTTTGGGAAGAAATTTAGATTTCAGACAAAAGGAAGTTATCATGGGTCAGCACTGTGATCTGGTATTAATGTCTTACTGATAATACAAATATATATTTTAGGCATGTACTCATCCAGCTCATCTTCACGTTTGTTTTACTTCAGTATTCACATGCATGTTGTTTCCCTTTGGCAGAGCATTAAAATCAAAAGTGACTACTATATGAACGTCAGCTCCTTCCAACTAGTAAATGTTGCCTTACTCCACACGTCATCCAGCATGTTATGAGAGTCTAATGTAGGGGTATTCAGGGGTTGAACATTAAACCTTTATCATTCGTGACATATTAATTTTCCAAAGCTTTGTGTAATAGTTTTCTAGTTAAATGTTTTAAATTTCATTGCCTGTTTTAATGGTTCACTTGCTGAGCATTCAGTTGTAAGCAACAGTTTTGGTTTCTCTTTACATTCTACTCATTTTGCGGTGCTATTAAGTCTTTAATTTGGCTCAGATACATAATTGTACAACATCGTGCATGTATGTTTTACTCAGTGTAATTCTGTTATGTTTTGCCCTGGAAATGGATACCAGGTCACAGCTGGATTTTCATCTGGAAACATTAGAATGATATGTTAAGTTCATATATTCATTTATGTCTAACACACACTCACACACTGTCTTGGCCAATCTGTTATCTGTGTTTAAGGCGTCTTGCTCTTGCACTTGTTCCTCTGGTTGCTGTTTTTCTTGTCTTTTAGTTTTATACTATTTTATGTTTTATATTTAATATTGTTCTGATTCCGATCTCGATTTGACCTTGGGTGTTTGTCACAGCAGCCTCACAGCAGGCAAAGCTCTTTTCTAGATTATTAACTATTTCTCCATTTTGAATAAAATCAAGTGAAAATGAAAATAAGGTTCTTTTTGGGATGCCATTAGTTCCAGTTCCTGGTGTTGAAAGGAAAAACAATCTACCCCCAGTTCAGTATGTGAAAATATGTACATTGGGTAAGTATCTTTGTACTATCTCTTTACACCGTTTATACTCATGACAAGGGAAGTTAGGGTATTCGAAAGTACATGTTTTCCAATCATTCTGAAAAAACAATCCCATCATACTGCTTCTGTTTTGTATGCATTTCCTCATAATTACAATGTCAGCATGGGTTCCATCTTACGCAAAAGCATTAGTATGCAGTAAAATGCTTTTCATCCCTCTGTGTGTAATGTTAATGTGAAATAGAAATCCTTCCCCTTTGTCTTTATACTCTCCTAACTGTCAATGTTGTCTCACTGTTTTACTTTAACAGATTGCAGTTCACCCATCTGGTCCCTCTGTCACACCCAACCAAGAGCTTCCATCTGTTGATGGCGCACTGTCTGCTCATACTGTATCCCCAGGTGAACAATTCCCTTGTATGTCATCCGAAACCACACTTCAAACTAATTCGTCCTTTGTACTGTGTGCCAGCGAATTAGTCCAGCCAAATAAGTCACAGCCTTTACCCAGACTCCACTGTGAAGTAGACAACCAAACACCAGAGCAGCCCATAGACCCTCATAGTCCCTCTGCACTGCTGCCTGCGTCAACCCCTTCTCTACAACAAGAGTCGAGGCCGAAAGCAGACAGCTCCCAGGTTGGCGGAGAGGAAATCCCTCCCTCAGAGGCCTCATGCATTCATCCTCCAACTGCAGAGACAGAGAGAAATCTGTGGCCGGAAACAGGAGAGGACGGATCGACAGACAGCCCAGCCAGCCATCCTTGTCTTGACCTCCCTGCTGAGCGCGTCTCTGCTCCCACTGTGACTCAGGGTTTTGAACGAGAGGTTCCAGTGGGATTGAGAGAACTTGTTGCAGGATTATCAGAAGGTTCCACCGGGTCTGCAGCACTTCCTGAAGGCAGTATGCCTGTGCTCGTGTCTCCTGTGGCAGAGATTCAGGCGTCTCTGGGAGCTGAAGGTGAAGCTCCACCATCACCTGAACTCACAGAGACCCCCTCAGTGAGTACAGGTGTCACTGAGGTGAGCCAAAATTTAGCTCTTCAGTCTGTCTCAGCTTGGGAAGAGGAGGAAGATTCTGCCCAGATTTCCCCTGACACATTATTAGAGAATCTACCAAACACACCGTCAGAGGTTTCTGAACTCCAGTCTGAGCATGACGTCAACAGGAATCTGATGCCATCCATCGTCTTTCTGAGTGGAGTCGTCTCCCTCTCGATAGTGTTGCAGGAACCCAGTGCCCTCTTCTTCATTGGACTACTTTTGGTCTTGCACCGTTTGTGATTATGCCATTCTGATCTGTTCTCAAGTTAAGTGCCTTTTCATGATCCCAAAATAAGCCAACATGTTTAAAAAAAATCACTCGAGTGTCCTGTTGAAGTTGTGTATCACTGTGTGAGATTTTTAGATTCATCAACTTATATACTAATTTCACCTAAAGAACAATTTGTGAGTATTTCAAAAGCAAAGTCCAGTTTAAGAAGCAAGCAATTATACAAGTATGATACAATTCATATATACATTACATACAATACATTTCTACAACAGCATTCTGCAGCACTCTAATCTAAAGCACAGTCTATTATCAGATATGTTTTGTAAGTGGCCTGTAATGAGTTTTCCTGGTCATGTGAAGATGTGTCTATGTGGTGTTCTGATTTATTCAATCAGTACTATAATGCACTTGTTTTGTGTTTGTTGTTGTCGATGTGGCTGAGGTTGTTGTCTAACTACTCTACCACTGATTTTACCTTTTGTGAATTCCATGTGTTATTTTTGTCTTTAATGAAGGACAAAAAACATTACCATTGTGGGAAACTAAAGAGACTTGTTATACAAATGGTATTTTGTTTACAAAATGCAAATGCAAGACATGGCTTTGTGAAGTTGTTGCCTTAATGCATAAAAGTTTGAAATGGATGCTGCTTGAGAGACAAAACAAGTTGAAAGTAGAAAGTGATATTTATCATTAGAGAAAACCAGCCTCCTCAGCGTCTCCTCACTGTTGCACTTAAGTCTTCCTGTAGGTTCTTCATAGTAAACCCATATTGTTGTTGCACAACATGAAATTTTATAGCACTACTTTGACGACCTCACAGACAGACTGAAGCACTGAACAACATGTTTGAAGTGATGAAAGTTTTCGCAGTGTGTTACCATTAAACGTGGTTTTACACCCTGCACCGCTATGTGTCTTTGTTCATTTCTTTTTCTTCCATTGCTAAAATAATGTGCACAGTAATGACACTGCAGTGCAGAGCTGAAAATTTAGGAGAGGCTGACTGACACCACACAAAAATAACATCAGAGCCTTTAGCGCTTCTGTCTCTGGAGCGCATTCAGCATTGCTTGAAGTGGAAATACACAGACAGCAACCTGAGCTGCAGATAGAAGCCAAAGGTCATGCATTGCACTGAAGTCATGGTGTCATGCCGGAGTACAGAGCACACTGTCCAGTGTAAGCTGAGCTCAGTGTTTGAAGGCTGACAATTGTCAGGAAACCTCTGACATGATGAGATGTCGCAGACTATTTCTGATTATAGTGATACACTGGTATCTATAAGACATCTTTACTCTTGGATCATGGGAGCCTTTAAGAGTTATATGAAGAAATTCAGTGTTTTCCTGCTGAATCAATATACTGTTTCTTGTATTAATTTTATTAACTTTAAACCCTCAAACATCCTTGGATGTCAGGTATCATTTGGATTATGAGGATTATGCGTGTGGCCGTGAAACAAAATTATTAATCAGAGCACACTTGCATTTCACAGACTTGTGCAGGGAAAAGGGTGGGAGTGATTCATTTGTGTGATGGTCACATAGCTCCAGTGTGGAATGTATTAAACATTTAAGCAGACTTAAAACTGACCCAAGAAGGATAATCAGTGTGAATTCTACCACAGACGTTCACTTTGAAGTAATTAATGCCTTTTTAAGCAATACACCACTGAAAGCTGTGTTAAGCAGTGATTTCAAAAGAGCTTCTGTGACTGTTGTGACATTATTAGCAAACAGCAGTTTAAGGAGGTATTTTCTTACTCTTTCTTTCTTACCCCCTGTGATATCACTCAGAGGGGAAGTTTAGCTTCTTCAAATGGAGCTATTTCATCACAAGAAACAGTTGGAAAGGAGAGGAATACCTGCTTTTACTGAAATAACATCTTTGACAGCAAGACAAGATGAATCCTGTTTTCCATAATACCCCTCCTTCAACATGACATTGTACTCAACAAAAGAATTAGCAAACATGGTCCATGGATGTTTATTGGCTTTATCTGGTCCATCACAGCTATCATATAACACAAATTTAACTGTTTAGTACATTTGTTTCAGTCCATCATTTAAATCCTAAGTTGATTCAAAAATATTTTTTAGACTGAATAAAAATGAAAAAAACTCACATATCAGTTCGCTTTTTGTTTTTTGTTTTTTTTTTTTGTAAAGGATGTGTATGTAAAGACACATTTTCAGCATTTACTTTTAATCCAAAACTAAATGTAGGCCACCTACTTATCAGACAAGCCATCTTGTCAGTGGTAATCAGCTTATGAACGCTCACTATTTACTGTAGTTACATTGCTCTTTCTCAAATGCTTGTTTTTGGACTGTAATCCTAAAGCTAATGCGGCTGATTATTACCTATCAGGAGGCTTTTGTTTTTGGTTTGTACCTCAATATTGTAAACAACCCTATTGGGGCATCCTGTTGGCCTCAGGTCTGCGAACATCTCCTCTTGTTGCCAATTTAACTTTATTAAAGACCACCTGGTGTTTTACTTGGACTTGGAGGATGCTTGAGATTAAGTGTTTCGTAATTTAAAAAATGTCCAGCAATAAGATAAGGAATCAACATTAATATGCTAAATACTTGGTGAAGAATATTTAGGATTTAGGATGCTGGTTTATGGACTTATATCAACTCAATGGTGTGCCGGTTAGGACAGATGAGCACATACAGGAGGTTTCACTTGAATCCTTTATTATAAGAATGTTGAAGCTGGTTTCATGTCAGGTACTCAGATCAACATTTTGAGGAAGGCTGTGGCATCCACATGCTTCTTTGTTCTCCAGAGGACAAAAGAGATGGCCACATGTGGCCTGATTGCTATATAGCCTCTGGGCGTCACCCATACAGGAAGGGAAAGGCAGGTAGGAGTGGCTGGGGAGTGACCATACAGGTAGAGGAATTTTCTACACTTGGTATACATAAAGAAATGATTGTGTACTTCATATGATTATACTATACTGTCCCAAATAGAAATTACAGCTGTGGCTGAGTGTGTTGACCTGATGATGGTGCTAGATGAAAGTTAAGAGGGGGATTTGAATATACATACCAGTTTCAGGGCACTTCATTTAATTACTTCGGAGGCATTTCAGTGAAAACCACAAATGTCAACCTCATGGTGGCGATAGAGGTAATGTAAGGGGAATCACCAAAATCTTCTGCCTTAATCCTCTGGGGAACACGAATGCCTGTATAAACTTTAATTTCAGTCCATAGCTGCTGAGATAATTCAGTTTGGACCAAAGCGGTGGAACAATCAACCATAGAGCCCTATGCTGCCAGCATGGTCAATAAACTATACATGCATGCTTGAGTAAAATAGATTAACCGTAAAATAAATAAATAAATAAATAAAGGGAGGTGCAAGGTACAATGGTTGCGCAACATGAATGACCGGTTACAATGTTAGAAGAAAGAACTGCACATAAAGGTGCGTCTATGTTAGAAATTTCAAATATGAAAATATAAAGCATAAATAGAAACTGCAATATGAACTGTACTTAGAAATTAGATTTACTCTATATCATTATTTTACTGGAACAGGGGAGGCCCAGTATTCTTCCAGAGGATTCCACATTGTCAGGCTTGTCTGTATTTTTCTGTTTAGTTAACCCAGTGTATAAGCAAAGGCAGGAGAGACAAATTGACAGCGAGAGTTTCTTGCTTTTGTCCACACTGAAGACAGACATGATGAGACGGTTAGAATAAAACATCACTTTCAAGTTATGGCTCATGATACTGCATGGGCCCACCTCTCTCTCTCTCTCTCTCTCTCTCTCCCCCTCTCTCTCACCCTCCCTCTCTCGCTCTGTCTCGCTCTCTCCCTGTCTCTCTCTCTGTCTCTCTCTCTCTCGCTCTCTCTCTCAGTCTCTCTCTCTCTCTCTCCGAATAAAACCGACCGTTTCCGTGAATGCTCGAGCTGCCTCCTTGCAAGCAGCCATAATTGGGATTATTCAGGAATAATTCGCCTAATCCAGCCGCGTTGTTTTTGTTTTCCTTTCCTTTTATTTTTCATTATCGAATCGTCATTTCGACATCGTCTGGCGATGTGAATCCCTGGATTTGCCCCCTATGAATGCATTTATTCTGTCATGGAGGTTTTTATTGTGGACTGTTGTTGGAGATGTAGTCCACCTTCGCTGGACAGCAAAACAAAGACTGCATATTAACAGTTCAGGGTAAATGCATCGCCTTTTTCTGGGACTGAAAGATGGGAAAAAGAGACGATCCGATGCTCTTGTCTGTGTGGACTATTTGTTCTGGTGCCATTATCCAACATAGATGCCAAAACGATTCATTTAGAGGATGCGCGATGTTTTTTTCCTCTGTATCGTTTGTGGGTGGGTTATTATAAGCATTGAAAATCTGACATCATTTGGATATAAGAGCAGAATAAGAAATATATTTTTTCTCCCCCCATCGTCTCAAGGCTTCTGGAAATCCATCTTCGACGTGATGCAACATAAAATCTGTTTTCTCGGATGATAGACCAAAAATGAACACATCCCATCCATGAGACTGTAAAAAGGGAGGCAGTGGATATTTTTTATTCATATGTCTTAAATGTGTCTTGCCTCTTCATCCCGGATTGTTTGATCAGCTGTTGATTATTAGACATCCTCTGCCATCTTATGTTTATTATATGTTGCTCATTTCCTTGTGATGGATTTATGCATAACAGGTGTTGTTGGAGCCAGAGAGCACAGCAAGAGGATGAGGCTTTATTATCATTATTATCATTATTGTTATTATTATGATGATGATGTGTTTACCCCTCGATTTAACAAACAGTGAAACAAAGCAACTGGGAGCATTTTTGTTGTTTTTGCCTTGAGAGAAGAAGAGATCCAAAAAAATTTTTTTTTTGAAAATGAGGGGATGAAAGGTAGGTCTTCATCACACACACACACACACACACACACACACACACACACACACACACGCACACAAATGCACACACACAGCAGCAGAGGTGATTTTGACACCTGTTCATCTGTTTTTCACTCCAGCTTGTGTTTCAGGCCTAGCTGACATGGCAGCCATCTAATCAGATGAAATGATATTTGTCAAGGTGGCAGAGGGCTGTTATGTATGGAGAAAAAAAAGCCTACAGTTAAAGCAAATCATATTGTGTTTCATGGCCTACATAGACAAGGCCCACCCAGACGAGCACAGCTATGTTTTATTATCATCTCATGCCTATATATGATTTTATGGGAGGGTGGATCTTGAATATTTGTTTAAATTTAAATGAATATTCACATTTTTAATCACATCTGGCTGATTATAGGCTCCTTGCTAACACGCCGAGGCCTGACTATGAATATCACAGTGATAACTTTGTCCTCCTGTTGACCAAAATCCCAACGTAGGCCTACAGTAAAAAACCAAATGGCTGCCTGCTCTGCTCCATTGTATTCTCATATTTGTGCTGTGAATGATCCAGATTACACCCTCTGCTCTTTAGCTGTCACGCACATGCACATGCATGGAGAAAGCATCAAATGTTCTCTGCTCATTTACAACATGTCTGTTTGTTGGACATGCCCAGTGTTGGTTGTACTGTGTCTGCTCCATCCCCCTGTACACCCCCATGCATTCACTCAAACACCCACACTTGCACAAAGTATGTGAGCTGTTGTATCTTAGCAACGGGCAAGGTAATTACTGAGAGAGCCAAGGAGCTGGCATGCTGTAGAGCTGCTGATCTGATCCCAGCCATAGAGAAACAGGAAGGCAGAGATTTCCACTGTGTTGCCCGACACAGCACTTCTACATCAATGCTGCTAAATGCGAGTTTTGTTTCTGTTTAGTGGACTGTTTTGGACCTAACGAGCATGTCAGACATCTTGTTTTTCATCCCTCAAAATGTGTGTCTCTTGTTCACAGGTGGTGAGGTTGTGGACAAAGAAGATGAGTCTGTCGTGTAGAAAAGATCCTTACGGCCTCTCCTTGTAAAGACGAGAGAGCCGTGGGAGACGACGGCTGTAGGAGGATCAGTAGTGTTTATAAAGGGCCCGAGCCAGGCAGGCTCTTGTGGAAGGTGATAGAATGGCTAACCAGAGCTTTGCCATTGATGGCCCTGGCAGTTTGCTGGCTGTGCTGGCCTCGCAGAGTGGACTGGCAAGAGGCGGCAGCAGCAGCAGCAGCAGTGACAGCAACAGTGGAGGAATCTCTGCCACAGATGTGTCTGCCTACTTTAAGCTGGTCTTCTTGGGTTTGATCATCTGTGTCAGCCTTGTAGGCAACCTCTTGGTCTCCCTACTGGTCCTTCGAGACAGGACACTTCACAAGGCCCCGTACTTCTTTCTCCTGGACCTGTGCCTGGCCGATGCAGTTCGCTCAGCTGCCTGCTTCCCTTTTGTGCTGGTTTCCGTCCACAACAGCTCGGCCTGGACTTACAGTGCCTTGAGTTGTAAAGTTGTGGCTTTTATGGCTGTGCTGTTTTGTTTTCATGCTGCCTTCATGCTGTTCTGCGTGGCGGTCACTCGCTACCTTGCCATCGCCCACCACCGATTCTACGCCAAGCGCATGACCATCTGGACCTGCGCCGCCATCATTTGCATGGTGTGGACTCTGGCTGTGGCTATGGCGTTCCCACCTGTCTTTGATGTGGGGACATACAAGTTCATCCGTGATGAGGATCAGTGCATTTTTGAACACCGCTACCTGAAGACCAACGACACCCTGGGCTTCATGCTCATGCTGGCTGTGGTGGTCCTGGCCACCCACGGTTTCTACGCCAAGCTGCTGCTGTTTGAGTACAGGCACCGCAAGATGAAACCAGTCCAGCTAGTGCCAGCCATTAGCCAGAACTGGACCTTCCACGGTCCAGGGGCCACAGGTCAAGCTGCTGCTAACTGGATTGCGGGGTTCGGTCGTGGGCCCATGCCACCCACTCTGTTGGGCATCAGGCAAAATTTACACAATCAACACCGGCGGCTGCTTGGGATGGAAGAGGTGAGATCAGAGAGGAGGCTGGGCAGGATGTTCTACACCATCACCCTGCTCTTCCTGGTCCTCTGGGCTCCCTACATCGTGGCGTGCTTCTGGAGGGTGTTTGTCAAATCCTGCACCATCCCTCACAGGTACCTGTCCATCACGGTGTGGATGAGCTTCGCCCAAGCCGGAGTCAACCCCATCTTCTGTCTCCTACTCAACGAGGACCTGAGGAAAGTGCTGAGAGCTCACCTGCCCACCTACTGGAGGACTAAACAACACCTGCCCCAGGACGAGGCCTACTGCATTATGTGATAAGATATGACCTAATTGAAGAGAATGTTTCAGGTCTTAAAGGGAAATCTGGAGGATAGACATGATGTAATGCACCTTGGTTAAGTGTCTCTTTTGTTGTTTTGCACAACAAAATCCAATTTTTTGCCAACAAATGCAGGCACAGTGCCATTTCATTAAGAATGTTGATATTTGAGTAAATGTGTAAGGTGCAAAGGCTTGAACGGGGCAACAGAAAAGCCCCGGTAACACTTTAATGGTTTTGTATTTCTGATGATGAACTGTAAGATTAATAAGTAGGCAAGATCACAACAATCACCACCCCAACTAAGTGTGACAGATGCCATTTTAAAATAATGTTGCCTTATTTCAGTGGGACATGCCCCAGAGCTTTCAACTGAGAATTAGTTTCTGTGTCACATGAGGCACAAAACAGACACACAGAGGGTTGAAATCCTTGAAGAAATGTGCTGTGGACTGTGAATAGAAAGTGTTGATCAGAGCGTTACTAACTCTGAAACACATCAAGGAACTCAAAGGGTCTGAATGGATTGATAGACCACCCCAGACGCCTTTTCATGTAATTCAAAGGAGACTGCAGAATATCAAATGGACCCAATAACCTTGGATACATTTAAATAGCTATTGTGAACCCAAGAAGCCCCTAACATGCTTGATTTTTTGGACTTGATTTAGGGCGTGTCAGGTTTCTTTGTATCATAAAAAATTGCCTGTTTTCCTTTATTTGTAAACTATACATGTTAAGCAGATGAAACTATTTTGAAATATGACTTGATTTCATATTGTATAGACTGTACAGGAATGTATATTCCTGCTTGTGTGTTTTTATATAGCAATTGTGTGTATGTGTGCGTGAGAGGAAGAGGTAGACAGAGGGGAGAGGAGGGAGGGAGAAAGATGAGAGAAATAATGATGATAGAATAGGTTCCAGTAATATTGAGTCAGTATGAAAGCAGCCTCATCTTGGTGTCTCAAAATCATGCAAAATTGAGCAATCATCATATGGAAATTTATCCTTTAAATGGATTTCCGTAACTGAAAATGTAGTCTGATTTTTAATGGTAATGTACAAGCAAATGTGAACTGTGGATGGATGATCAAAAAAGGGACCGAATAATTAGAAAACAACACTTGTACATTGCAAACAGGCCATAGGATTTAATGACTTGAATGATGATGTAAATTACGTTGTTATAAAAAATCATTAGCAAATGAACATTTATTTGCAAATGATGATCTTGGGAATGTTTTTAAAGTACTGTTATGCTCTCACCAGAATACAAAAAAAAATGAAGAAATGAAGTGGCAGTTAATGAGAAGGAAACTTGAGTGATATAAGGCCCTCTTATATTTCCCCCCAACACAAATGTCACCGTTTGAGTGTCCTGGATCAGAGTTAAGTTCAAAATTTAAACTTCAGGCTGGATATGACCCCAGAGATGTTTGGTGTATGAAACCAGCTTAGACTACATTAAGTTGTCTCTCCAAATTAAGATTCATGTAATACAAATGTCAGACCTACAGTATGTTAGGCATAGATATATTTGTGCAGTCAATTTTCTAAATGTGGACACTTGCACAGCATACTGTATTAGCATGCATTCCACTGCATTTCATAGATTCAAGACTGTGGATTACAACTTGTACAGATGTTGATATGGAAAGATGAAGTGAAAAGTGAACTGAGGTCCATAATTTTTACGTCTGGCATTCCTTCGCGAGATGATATTCTGTAACTGTACAGTTTAACTGAGGTGGTTCTTCTGCCCACTCATCAATAAAGACTCTACTTTTGATGCATTCTGAGTCATGACCTGCCTGGATGTTGACATGGCTGGATCCCCTGTGGAGAACACTTCACAGGAAATAGGCCACTTTACCTGTAGCACAAATTACATCCTGTGTGCATTTTAGTTCCTGAACATAAACAACAAAAAATGGTACAATGGTGACACATCATTCTAGCTTTTGTATACTTTATAGCATGAAATGAAAAAGTGATCTTGACAGTTTCCTTTCAACTGAGCACCGGCCTCAAAGGAGTTTGTAATTTCTTACTCAAGTACTACCAAAATCGAGGTGATATAAGGTGAGACTATGTAATGTTTGCAAACCAGAAACCAATGAAAATGACAGAAAAAATGCTAAATGCAAAAGAATCACAAAGTCAAGCAGCAACTAGGTGTAATACCTAGTCTAAAGCTTGTTAATGTTGGCATAAGCTATGTGTAATCTCTACCATCAAAAGTTACCTAGTCTCTCTTTAAACAATGATGCAAAAAACAAAACATATTGCAAAGTCCTTGAAATGTGCTATAAAAACAGCCAAATGTTGAGACGACTCAAGCAGAAACCTACTCGAAACCTACCTATGCGATAGAGCATATTTTTACCACATCATTGACATATCAAACAAGACAACAACTGTAAAATAATGTAAATCCTCTGCAGCAGGCTTTTCAAATGGCAGCTGAGGAATCTTTTGTGTAAACCGAGAAATGGGTTTAAGGTGGTATCCAATTGCTCAATCGACCAGAGAAAAACAAAATTTATTCTTTAACACATGCATATGTTTGTGCTTTAATATCTGGACGAATAAAAGTTCATTTAAAAAAATACTACTGCTGATCATAGAAAGCTTTTTAAATGCTGTTGCTATGGGTTAAAAGGAGTATAAGCATAAATGACACAAATAATCTCTCTCAGTGAAAAACAAAAAATACAGATTCCACGTGTACAGCAAACCTTATGCAACCACAATACTACATAATTATGCTTCTGACATTATAAAAGAAAAAGGGAAGAATGGTAATTTTTTTTTCTATGTTCTATCTCAATTAAGTCCCTATTGAGATCCAGCCATCGCATGATCGTGTATGTTCTCGATAAACAGTTCCCCTATTTTTTTTTCTTTATTTGAATGAAGGTAATTTCCATTGTCTTTATTTCTGCACTCAGACTGTGGCTGATGGAAAAAGATGTTTCTAGAGTGAGCAGCACCGCATGCGTGAACATCCTCTAAATAGCCCAGGTTTAACGTGTTGTATCAGTCTGTGCCTCCCTGTCTCACCAGAACTGATGTTGAAGATTCATCTGAAGTGCTTATTTTTAGTCCTTTTTCCACTTTTCTCCAAGATACACCATAACAAAGGCTGTCTTACTCATTTGCGAAAATGTATCCTCGCTGACTATATGTTCTGAAGATGGTTGTGCAAAGGCCTTGTTGCATTGTCCTATCAGAGCACTCAGGTTCACACAGAGAAGTTTTGTGCTTCTCTCCTGGCTGCGATTTCTTGTATTTTATCAGCACCTACCCTGCCTGTTTCAAACAAAGCCCTGTCCTGACCTTCCCAGACAGCAACCATTCATTGTGCTTTCACTCCCACACAGCCACATTTGTACGTCACAATACCCTCACCAACCTTGAGAGGAAAACAATCAAGTCTGGGGGTGCTGCATTTGTGCATAAATCATACATAATGTGTTTGAAAAGTTAAAGCACAGATTTCTTCACAGGAAGTGACTTTTCCCTAACCTGTTTCCACCATTTTTAGTTAATCATATATTTTTTTCTTTTATATTAAGAAAATGCAAAGAGTATGGAGACTGCAGTAGGAGAGTAATGTTTGTATGATACATTAGTGTGACAATACAACACTACAGTATAATCTTCATAGCTTGACTAGATCTAAAACATAGAAATTTGTACAAGTGTAGAAGCTTGAATGTTTGGTTTCAGTGGTTTCAAATTAGGAATCAGGACCCGTTAAAGGGTACCAATAAATATTTGAGGGGATCACCAGACGCCTCAGCTAAACAAAATTGTGTATATCATTGTATATTTGCAGATTATGCAGTTTTTTTCCTGATATATTACTTCACCTCGTTGACCTCTAAAGCTCCTTCAAATGAAACAATTGTTGTCTAACTGTTCACAATTCATATCCACAGTAAGACCATGAGGGGTCACAGTCAACATTACTTTACTCTAAGGGATCACTATCCAAAAAGGTTATTTACAGTTTACCTGCAACTAACTACATCTTGGTGATGTTAACAAAATCAGATGCTCAATTTAACTGAAAACCTCAATATTGATAAGGTGGGGACATTTTGGGATTTGACTGGTGGTATTCTAAAGAGATACTGAGATCTTAAAACCACCAAAATCCCAAAACAAAACCTTATCTCAGAACACAGTATTAATGATATATCAACTAGATGAAATGCAACAGTATATTCTCACACATTTTATAGTCACTAATGTAGGGGGAATCCTGTGTAGATCTTGAGGTTCCACATAATGACTAATACACTCCTTGTTTGACCACCCTACTACTACATATGAAGCTCTTCTGTTATTACTATTTCTGTTTCTCTATTATTTCAAACACACTTTGTGAATGAAGCAACAAATACTGCTGACAGTTACAGTAGTTTATTCTGCATGTGTGTTAAATAAATTATAGGAATCTGCAACCAGCATGAACTGAATACTCACACACACATACACAGATAAGTACAAACACATAAAAATACACTTGTCTTTTGTGACGATCAATTTGATATGCCTATCGACAGAGTTCGGAGTTCAATGTCATGCACATGGTCTCAAATGCAAACAGGCAATTGCAGAACTGACAGCAAATAAGGCGGTTTTACTACATTTGATTACACTGCTTGAATAACAGTTACATAAATAGTGAACTAGATCTATGCCAGAGGGACTGTCAGTGTGATACAAAGTGTTGGATCTGGTTTCTCTGGAAGATTACGGTGTATCCTCTTCACATAAATTCAGTCATATCCATACAAGTCAGAGGTAAGCCATGACACATGCATGGGAGTAGTGCTCTTTCTTTCTTTGTTGAAAAGCAATTTCTCAGCTGCAGCAGTAGGAGTACTGACACACACACACACACACACACACGCACGCACACACGCAACCCATCCCCCCACCCCTTGAATTTCTAAGACATCCCTACCACCTACACAACATGGTGTTCTATCTGATTGCACTTGAGCATCATTAAATTAAATGTTAAATGCAGCCTGTTACATTCCAGTGAAAATCTACAGACTTGTTATTGGACGGTTACGGAGCGGTAGGCTGTTTTTTTACGCAGTGGATGGAAGCATTTTATTAGCGGACCAGTCACTTTTGCTCCCGTCTCCAGATGATGACCATGCCGGTGGAATCGGCAGATGCCAGTAAACTCTCATCACAGTTGAAGCTGACGTCTAGCACTGGTCCCCCGTGACCCTGTAACTTGTTCACTATCGCCTTGGTGTTGCGTTCGACATCGAAGAAGTAGACACAGGCATCCTCGCTGCCAGTTACTGATTCAGAGGGAAAAAAATAGAAGATCAAGAAGATAAATGGTGAAGAGAGATAAGCTAGAGACCACTAGATAAAAATTGTGTATGGCTTTAAAAAACAATTCATTTTGGATTGAAAATGAGTATCTCAGTAGTTTACACAGACTCTACCTCAAACAAAAACAGAAACAGTATTAAAATCACTCATATGTACAATACAGCCTTTAAATAAAAAAAAACAAACAAAAAAACATTTAAGATGCTGCTCAACACTACACAGATATGATCCCAGTTTTGCCACAAAGGACTTCTTCAGTTTGTCAGTTCATGTTTTGAAATAATGTCAGCAGTCATGTTGCAAACCATCAGTTGCTTTTGTAACAGTGAAATGACAACACATCTGTAACTGAAGATTCTCAGCTGTATTTTTATGAGTGAGATATTTCTTTTAATTGGAGACACAAAACTGATAATTTAAACACTGACATGCCATGAAACAGTTGGTGGGAAATAACTGAGGTGAGGAAAGTCAAGTAAGGTGAAGCTCTGAGGTAAAGTTGTGTCAAGTATTACTCTTCTTATGTACACAACATGTATAACTGATTATAAGTATACTCCTAGAATTTTTGAAAATCCTATAATCCTCTGGTTGATGAATGCTTCAGAAAGCCAATTAAATTCATTAAAAAATACATTCAAGCTACAAAGGTATACTATTTAATTGCTATATGGGTTTTTCTTTTTATCAGAAAGCAGCAATATGCTATTTTTTTTTGCATCTTTTGTTCCAGCATACACTGAACTGTGGTCTAATTTTCTATTCAAATATCACAGCAGGAACACCAAGAGATTTCTTACCCACACAGGCTCCCTGTCTGAAAGACATCAGGGGGCAGAAGATGCTATGAACGAGCTGGGATCCATGCTGTATAGGGAAGCTTCTCTTCAGCTGTAGTGTACCATCATTATCCACCACCCTGCCAAGACAAAGGTGCCACAACTGATCAGATTCAATGTAATGTTGTATATATATCATCACATGCATACACCGATGAGGATAGTTTTGAATTATATCTCAGCACAGCAGAAACAAAATTGCCTATTAGTAAACAGTGGCTTGCCCTTACAAACTGACCTGTACAGCAGCAGCTTATTGACACAGGCGTTGACCAGCAGGGAGGGGTCTCTGGCCTCTCTGCTAATCCAGGACCGAGCAGATATGCTGCAGATGGAGCTGCCTTCACTCACCACCAGACGCTTGGCTTTGGTCAGCTTCCCTGTGGGGGGGGGGGGGGGCAGAAACAGCAGAGACCGGCAGAGACACATCAACCACTTTCTCTCTCAATCAGAGACTCCACTCAGTGCATGATACAAAAAACTAATTAGAATTTGTGATTCAGTCACTGCACACTTTGCCCTCTGCCAAATGGAAATGTTGTGAGTGTACCCGTGGCCATGTCAAAAAGGAAGGAGAAGATGCTCCCCCTGTCATCACCGGCCCAAAGGATCCTCCCCGGAGCATCAAAGGAGAGAGACAGCACGCGGCCTGTCAGTTTACTGGAGCCCCCCTTCACCTTCTTCCCAGTGGAGATGTTCACCACCTGCAGGTGATGCTTGCTGTTTCCCACCTGCAACACAGAACTGGGAGTGAGGACCTTTATTATTTCCACTGAGCAGCACTGATAAACTGACTGGGAAAAGCACTGGTTGTAGTTCTATTGCTGATGCAGGTTGATCTCTGTAAAATCTGAAATATTTCTTTGAGGTGTAATACGAGAAGCTGTGATATCCAACAGAAAGCATCTACAGTCATCTTGTATTCAGGGAAATGAGACCTAGACAGAGACAGACAGAGAAACACGTTTCTTCCTCACCCCTAATCTCATTGTGTATTGTTGGTACTGACTACTGGTTAAAAACAAACATCCATCTCCCTCATGCTCCATTTAATAAGACATAGATGGAAACTCCTATGCTAAGACTTTTCATTTTACACTCATTAACTATAGTATTTGCCATTAAAAAAGTAAAGGTAAAACAAATTATCCCAGATTTTACCACTGTTGTTTTAGTAACAAATTGGGAATGAGATGAAAAACAGTAATAGAGAAATTTTGGCCTGTGTGTGCTTTACTGTTCTGTGAATATACTTGTTTTGATTAAAATTAAATACAAAAGATTTATTTGTCCCACAGTGGGGAAATTCACAATAGAAGAGGGGCAAACAGTGATAAATGATGACTTATTAATTTTGCAGCAGCTATGTCCACTGAAGAGGAAATAAAAGCAACAAAAGTCACTGTCACAAAATTTATTTTTTCCAAAATTATGAATGTCCAAACTGCACTATGTCTTCAAGTGACACAAAAAAATTGTCACATATTGTCAATTGTCAATTTGGCTCTGACCAAAGCTAAGCAATCATTGCAAATAGCGAAATTAATAAATGAATTGGCACTGGTTCAATTCCTCTTTGGAAGGCAAATATCTGCAAACACAGTGTCAAATGGTACTGTGCAGTCTGAGATTATACATATACAGTATATATCATATATAGGTTGACAAGGGAAATGCATTTTGGGCATTTTACTAACAAGGGGGATGGCATCCCCCTCAAATCATCTGCTGTCTGTAACTGAGTACAATCTGAGAACAATGTCCAAGTTTTTGTGGTACCAGGGATTTAGTGCTACAGACTACAAAAATGATGACACGTCTCAATTGGAACTCACCACAGTAAGATTGTTATTCATGGGCTGGAAGGTGCAGCAGAGCAACTCGCTGGATTCAGGGTCTCTGACCTCTCGAATGCACCGACCATCCTCTGTGTTCCAGATACGTAGAGTCCCATCTAGTGATGTTGACACAATGATGTCATTGCTCAGAGACCAAGCAAAGTCTGTGACAGGACCACCGTGACCTTTCAGGGTCACCTTAACACTGGGAGGAGATGGGGACAATGTCATGATTGACAGGGTGCCATCCAGTGAACAGCAAGCAAGGAGGTGCTTGTCATCATTGGCAAACTGCAACCGTGGAACTGAAAGAACAGGAGAGGAAGAGAGAGAGTGAAAAAAATGCTTAGTGAATATAAATGGGTTATCATAAATTAGAGCCCGGATAGCTCAGTCGGTAGAGCATCAGACTTTTAATCTGAGGGTCCAGGGTTCAAGTCCCTGTTCGGGCGGTAGAGTTTCCCAAATTTCCCCTATGGGTGATTAATAAAAAAATATCTTATCTTAAATTAAAAACAATTCTCTTACCAGCAGAGTCTACATGTTGGTCAAAGATGTGGTGCATGCCAGCGAAAGCATAATTTTCACTCAAAGTTGTGTCTCCTGCCATGGCACGACTGGCCTCTGCCACTGAAGTGGGCACCAAACTGCCCGGAGGCCTGAGGCCAGAAATAAAAACAACCATGTAAGCATACAATCAATACAACACACCTCACGACCCTTGCCTACAGCTGACAACTCAATATGAGAGATTTGATCATTACTCAATGCAACCAAACCGAAATCGGAGCCAGTAAATCAGACAAAATGCAATAGCTCCAAGGAGAAGTAAATCAAAGGGAGTTTCATTGCTCATTGCGATGAGACAAGTTGCTGGATGTAAGTTGAGGATGTCTATGTGGGGTTCTTCTGGGTACCTCTCATCATAGACGGCTCTGTTCATCTGTGCCTGTAACTGGTAGGAGCCTCTGCTGACAGACCGGCGGTGGCCACGAGCCCCTTGGGCACGGGGGTCCTCCTCAAAGTCCTGGCCAAGAGGAAGGGAGAGAAGACGGAGGGGAGCCGTAGGGGGGAGACAGAACCTCGTAGGAGTGAGTGCAAGTAAAGACAGAAATTGCGACCACAAATAATCATAAACCAACCATTAATAATTCTTGAAAACTTATTGAAACTACCATGAACTTTTAACTTAACAATACCCATATACATGAGCAATGCCAGCCATTTCAACCAAGCTGCTCAGCTTAATATGCATGGGCAACCAAAGCACTAAGGTCTAGCCATCCAGATGGCTCTCATATGTTGCCTCCTATATTTTCATTCCAACTCTCAGACATTCATATATCTTTTTTTCCAAATTGGTACACCCTTTCCCCCCGCCTATGCTTTCTGCTCTACTTTCCCTGCCCTTTCTGTTTCTTTGGGTCTGACCTCCATGCGGTCCAGTGTGGTGCGGGAGCTGCGCACACTGCTGGCCCTGAAGCTGCTCTGCTCAGACAGGGGCCCGTAGCGCAGGGCCAGCAGCTGACTGCGCAGCCTCAGGTACTGCCTGCGCAGCCCCGGCTCAAAGCCACACTTGGCGTTCTCTCTGAGCAGCTGGCTGCGTCGGCGGATGTACTGAGTTCGGAACTGTGGGAACGTAGGCGTGCGGTAAGCATTGTACCTGGGGAGGGAAAGAAGTGACACAGCACAGAACAACAACTCACAACTGATCCATAAGCAATTACACGTCTGAATAGCTTCTTCATCAGTTTCGACTATTAAAGCCTGCTGCATGATTGAGTCTCACCTTGCGTCCACTGCCAAAACCTGCTGCCAAACTGCTGCCATTCCACAAGCACTCTGGGTAGAGAGGAATCCACTGCCAGGGTAGATTCCTGTCAACACACATTGCACACAGTTCATATTTTTAGCTACTTTCACATATAAACTTTACATGCATGTACTTCATGAGACTGTAGCTTTGCTAACATAAATATAATACAGATCAGAGATATCACCCCGACCATTCCATCCACAACGTTGAATGAAGTGATGATGCAGAATCTAAAGGCACCAAAGGTAACAGACCTTGTTATTGAGCTATGTTTTCCTCTGTGAGTTTGACACCGGGACATAATTGTTGAAATGGAGTGAAATAGCAAAATAATTGATGTTTTGGGCTTTTTTTTTTTTTTTAAGAAAAGCAGTACAGAAGCAGCAGCCTTCTTTACAGCTAACGTCGCAAAGCTAACCAACGTTAGCTAGCAATTAGCATGTTAGCTACAAAAACATTTACGATGCCCTCTCTTAAAATTCTGCTTTCCATTCATTCGTGAATATGCACATACAGTCTATCCGTTAGCAGTCTCATACATTGAATAAGACATTGCATCGTGGTAACAGAGCAAAGAAACACCGACAAATACATCTGAAAACGGCTCACCTTCCTTAGCTTTTCTCCATCGCTGCTCTGTCAGTCAGGTCACATGACCACGTTGTGACCAGCCCACTTTCTGATGCATGAATCTGGATCCAGATTCAGAGCGTTGACACGATTTACCAGTACATCCAACAAGACAAACCAATTCCATTGAAATCGGATTTGGATAAGCACAAGCAAAAACAGACACAATTTGATTTGACATATAATGGTTTGATTGGATGGAAATTAGTATTCCAACATATTTTAATTCAGCCACAAACAGTACAACAACAACGATAATAATAATAACAATAATAATAATAATAATAATAATTCTTTTTACTGACTTCCCACCCACTTACACACAAGCACAAAGTAAATACAATGGTACTCTTAATATTTTGCATCATTATGAATTAATTATGTTTACCCTCTCTCATCCACTCACACACAAGCCCATAGTAATTACAGTGGTATTATTAATATTTGCATATATGTTGTGTGTTAAGGGGCTAAATAATCAATTGGTTAAAATCAGCAATATTTTACTAGCCTGTTTGTGGGTCCAGACCAGTAAGAAAACTAAGGATGGCAAATCTGAGCTACACTTAATGATCCCCACTATCATCCTCCAATAGTGAGGGTTAATGTTGTGCATTCATATGTAACAACAAAATATTCCCATTTGGGTTTCTGAGGACAAAATACTCTACTAAAATAATAAATAAATAATCCTCTATCCAGTCTTGTCTGATAAGCCATGAAAGAAAGTTGTCTCTGACCTAATAGACTATTTGTTAAAAAAGGAAAAAAACCAACAGCCAACCAACAACCCACTATCATGTTGCCAGTAACATGATGAAAATGCTTTCTTGTCATGGACAATAGGTGAACACACAGTTCCAGTGGCTTCACAATGGCAGTATTACAAGGTCAGCTCTGAGGTTTCGCCTGGCTCAGCAAAGACCTGCAGAGCAGTGGGCCATGCTGCTCAGCTGACAGGGCTCTTTGCTTGTTCATGGTGCTCTTTCTCGAAGGGGCCCCAGTGGCAGAGCCATTCACAAGCACCGGCCATAAATGACCGAGTTGAACACCACATTAAACACTGCATTCTCAGAAATCAGCACTGACTCTGGAGCACAGCCAAAATGCCAGGAACGAAAGGTAAGCAATGTGGAAAAAAAAGTCTATAAATTATTTTTAATGAATTTATCTGGATACAAGAAGAGGTGCATTTTAAATAACAAATAAAAATTAGCTAAATAATAAAAAAAACAGCAAAAGTGACTGAGTGTTTCCACTATTTTCAGGTAATAAGTCGGACAAGAAGTCAGCTACCAAGGTAGGAAAATCAATGCTATATTCAAAATCCCCATTTTCTTCTCAATCTGTACATTTTTGTTGCTTCACTTTATTTATATTTGCTTTCATTTCACAGCAACCTCAGAGTCCTAAAGAGCAGCCGAAGAAAGGTGATCAGAAAGGAGATGATAACAAGAAGCAAGGAGGTAAACATTTATATGAACCTACATTTTGTCAGCATGTTACTTTAACCCAGTGAATCAAATCTGTGCACAGACTACGTGATTTCCAAGTAGAGAAATAAAACATCTACAATTTTGCGCAGGATTGATATAGGCCCTCAGTGGTTTGGGACACTACTATCACATTCATATGTCTGGCACGCAGTGTGGAAATGAGATGCTGTGATTGCTGTGTCCCCAGTGAAGGTATCTGTCTGTGTTTCATCCCCTCGCAGGACAGCCGAAGGGAGAGAAGCAATAACTTCCAGGCATTTGTGAAGATGGCTTTGGAGACACTGCTGGGGTCCTGCCGTCGTAAACATGGGGGCCCCCGGGGCAAACAGGGCTGAGCACATCACACTTTCCCCTGAGCCTGCAGACTGGGCTGTTGTGCAGCCGGTTCCAATAACGCATCTGCTCACCTCTCACAGAAGCAGAAAGTGAACCTGATCTCCATCCATCACCATCTGTTGTTCAACCTCTGTTCCCTCTCCCCTGTCGACCCTCCCTTTTCTGTCCCCTGCCCCACACTGTCCACTCTGGCTTATTGGATGCTCAGAAATAGACTCCAGGTTAAACCGGACCATTGTTTTGAGCTAAAAAAAAAAGTTTGTCACCCCTTTCCAATCCTTCCCTCACTCACCCTCACACCATGATAGACTGTTTAACAGTCCATTCATTCTTCTTGTAAATAATAAATCAAATAAAGAACAATTTCTTACAGCAGTCCATGTGTATCTGACTTCTATTTATACCAGATTCATTTCACATCTTTTTTCATTTATTCAACATTGAATGAAACAAAGATGGCAAACCAGGTTTCATGTAAAATTTTATAAAAATATCACAGGTGTATCAGTGTATTCACATTTACAGGGAGAAAAGTTGGCTTAAAGTAAATATATGAATAATATTTAAAATACTGTACTTGTTGGATTGAGTGTTACAAGTTCTACAGAGACTGAGCACTTGTTCTCAGGCATGAACAAACATTCAGGCTCTAATCTAAAACACTACATCTTAGTCAAGAAGCAAATCCTTTGACGTTCTAGATTTAAGAAAGATATAGAGAAAGTGTGAACATAATCTGATATAGACACTCATTTGATTCTTTCATCAGGTTATCATCAAATACATAAATGCATCATTAAAAGCAGCAGTGTAATAAAAATCTGTACTTAAGGATAAATATTTAATATAGTGTACTGTATCAGTTCATCTAATATGAAATTGGAAGAGAAATTTAAACATTTTACTTTAACGCATGTGAAATACCCTGATTCTAATCTTTAAGTTGCAATACGCTGTGTTTCAAATGTTCACAAATACTAAAAGGACCTTCTCGAAGGAAAAGCCAAATTTCAAATGAAAGGAAATTATCAAAATAACACAAAAAATACAAACATCATCAGGAAAATTCAATTCTAAAATTCACAAAAGGGGAAACAATTATTGGTGACATTATAACTGCTGCTGTGCTCTTTTCATTCAGAAGTAAACTCTTCGTTGTCTTACAAATGTTCAAGACACAAGCTCTGTTGAAGGAGAGGTCTGGTTATAATCTCTGTTTTTCTTATTGCCAACAAATCACATGAAAAGCCCAAGAAAGAACAATGAATTGATTCCACTACAAAGTATTGTCTCTGTAGCTGAAGCCTGAAATAACATATTCTTCTGTGCCATAGATTTCCATTGTTGTCCAAAATGTATCAATGACCACACTGTTGCACTGGGTAGCATGTTCCTTCATTACAATGAACATGGGCACCGTAGTTTATTTTGAGTCAGTCCCACACACACACCTTCTGCTGTATACACTCACTACAGTAACAAAATGTATATTAATCTGCTGCTGAAACAAGCTGCCAACAAATGCAGTATTTACTCTTGCTTGAGAAATGTTTGCTAAAAAAACAGTGCCCAGCTCTTTTAGAAAATGATTGAGCCAGTTATTTTAAAAATGTAAGCATATAGAATGAGGTTGACTGAGAGCCACAAGACAAGCATTTAGAGATGGACTACTGTTTGTTTTGGTGGGATTTTTTTCATGGGATTTGTTGAAAATAAGAAAACCATTGAATATCACCAGTCTTACACTTCAAGCCCAAAAATACGATTGTAAAACACTCGAGGCAAGGGGAAACCACATCTGGAGGACATCTGCCGCAGTTGATGCTGAAACCTAGATAATGGGCTCTATCATGTGTCCACAAGAAGGAGCAGCCGATCTCCACCATGCTGACAGGTATTGATTGTGACTTGCAGTGAGACACTGGTAACTGCTGTCACAACGTGAGGGCTTGACAACTGCGGCTCAGATAAAAAGGGTGCGATACAGGGAAGAGGAGGGAGGAGCGGGCTATCATTTCATGGATATCAAAACTAGTCCCCAGCAGGTTAGAATAATACATTACCCAGCCCACATGCTGCGGAATCTGAACACTGCGTGTTGGTTTATTGTTGGATACAAGTTGATTCAGTTCTCTTCGGTCTGATGCAGAATAAAGTCACAGTGCAGATGTGGAGAACCAGCCTTGCAAATCTCATTATTGCTTTCTTTACCTTCTGTGTTTCTCTGTCTCTTATTATTAGAGAATGAGGCGGTACAATATCCAGCATCCGAATGTGACCCAGTGGCTTGTCCAGCTCAGCTCTGACCACTTCTGAATGGTATGATGGGTTATATCATCCTGTAGTGGGCAGTACATACTATGTAAGCTCAATGGGGCATGCATAAACACAAACATTTACTTATTTACATCTTACAGAAATAGGGTTTTTTCATTTGTTCTTACTTTCTGACCTCATTTAGAAAGCTCATAAAACCACTTATACAAAAAGCTAAGGATACATTCCTATATAGCGATACACTTCTCTTTATGTCACTTAGTGTTTCAGTTGTTGTATTCTGTACACATGACATTTATTGAACGTCTGCCCATCCTAATAGAAGGATCCCTCCTCTGTTGCTTTTTTTTTTAATGTGTCTTTCGTTCTCAATCGAGGGTCACACCCCTTGAGGTAAATTTGTGATTTGTGATATTGAGCTATATAAATAAAACAGACTTGTATATATAATATAGTTGCCTGTACTCTTCAAAACATGTTGTGACCTCACCTCATCCTCCTCCATGTAGTCCACACTGGAGTTGAACACAGAGCCCAAGTACGTCAGGTGGAGTATTGCCAATGTGCTGAACACTATGTTAATCATATACACCAATAGCCCCTGCAGAAGTAGAGACAGGGCAACAAGTAAGAACACGGAATCAATATTTCAGATGATTTTATCCCTATCTTTTTCATTGTAATATGTGTGGGGTTTTCTTTTAAGGCTCCTGAAAACCTACTGTCTCTATCAGCTTCTTACATAGTCTGGCTGAAGCACATTAGTATTTGACTGTTAAACTCCTAAAAAAAATAATACCTTTTTCTACCAAACTTAAACTTTGATGAATAGTCAATGTTACTGAGAAATACTTTGATAGAGCTTATTGATCTGTAACCATGTTTTCAAGGGCTTTAACATATCATTGCTTGAAATGGGATGGGTATGATCAGCACTATGTTGCAGTCCACGCAGGAGGCTTCTTCTTGGCATAAATCATCATTCCCCATCCCCGCTGCTCTTGATGTGTGTAACCAATATAACATAAGGGATTTTTGCTGGGCGTCTTGCCAGTAAACTCCCGAAATATATCAACTGACAGTGCAAGGCATACCATGGGGCCAGTCGTATTTTAACTGCTGCAGAATAAAAGTTTTCTTCGCCATTAAAACCTCATGTCCACGCTAATTTAGTAATACAATAAGTACAATTTTAATGACTGGATTATTTTTTGTGTTTTCTGACACTTTGTCTGCTGAGGTTTATTTATTTGTTTATTTAGTTGTAATTATTATTATTATCACAAGCTTTAGCTTTCATATATAAGTGAGTAAAAACAGTGAGTAGATCTGAATGCTAACTGGGCCAGAAGAGCCACTAGGTAGGCACCCTTTGAGCACCTCCTGCTCTGAAAGGAAGTGCCAGCAATGTGAGTGCAATGGCTATTTGCACAGATAAAATAATTGGAAGAAAACCAGAATATGCACAAAACATATTCAGAACACCACAGGCCTGCGGTCAGAATAGAGATTTCTACTTGTACAGCATGAAGCATTAGTTGAATACATATTGGAAAAAAACTAGAATTAACTACCACTAAGCAGAAATGATAAAAAAAACTCGATAAACTGTTTATGCTGAGCTGAGCTAACATCCTTCTTGCAGCCCAATGGTGAAACATTTCGAGTGGCTCCCGAATGCGACATGAAATTCATGCATTATGTAGTTATGGGTTTTAATGTGTGGCCCTCAATCATATGCTCGCTCCCTAAATTGGTACTCAGTCATCAAAACATTAAGAACCCCTGCTCTAGCCTCATATTTAGCGTACATATGTTCTCATCTAACTCTCTGCAAGAAAGCAATTAATCATGTTTTTTCAAAATGTCTATTAGTTCACTGCAAATCTGAAATGACTGGTAATACAGGTCCCTCTCTCAAAAAGACAGAAAGAAGAGAGAGGCACATATTACCTTTTTGTTCCTGTGAGTGCAGTTTGGCTGACATTTCTTTGACAGCACACAGGCATTAAGAATGGCTGCAAGCCTCTTCCGCAACACTGAAACACAAAACAAGACTAAAGCATTAAAATGAAGCCAGAGGAAGAGTTCCTTTCCAACCATAAGAGGTAAATTACAGGCACTGCAGTGAACAGAAACTGTATGTTACAGCGGGTGCAATTAACCATTAGTGCAAAGCTAAGCACCTTCTCTAAATGGAAAGGTTCTAATGTGGAAAAGAGACAACATTAGGCAGACCCTCACCGTGCTCAATGTACGTGATGAACCCAAGAGATATTAGCACTGCACCCAGATGAAAACTCAAACCCTATCAGACACAGGAGTTAGAATCAAAACAATTCACTTGTTTAAACTGACACACAGGACAAAGCATGAGGTATAATTGTGTATGTACAACTTCCACATAGTACTCACATGCAGAAGGGCACTGGCTGTATATGTCACCATGATGGCAGAGAATGTCCCAAACTTGAGAGCACTCTTAAAAACATCTGTGAGATGAGAGCATCAGCTTGCGTCAGAGTGCCTGTTTAAATGAGCCATTATCGTGCCGTTCATAATGAGAACGGAACACGAAACAGCTGCCATCAAGCAATAAGTGTTTACATTATAACTCACAGGTGTGTAGAAAGGAGGACATGGGCATATTCCATGACGTTACCACTTCCACCATCGAACGGGGAAACTCTATATTCAGTGGCTTGGAGACGGTCATATCCCTACAAAACAATAAGGTAAAGGGGAAGCGTTGGCTTTTTCAAAAATGTGAAGACAGTGAAACATATTTTATGATAATGCTGCATGTGCAATTCTGACCATTTGAGGTTTTCTTTCTCCTCGGTGAAGCCTGCCCCAGCCAGAGTAGTAGTGGTCTCACTCAAATAACCAACAAAATAATTGCTGAAGTGGAAAGACATTGTGTTCTCATACGCCAGCAACCACCTAATGCAGCATCATTAAAAGAGGAAAGAACCGACAGATATTACATTCTAACTTAGGTTAAAATTGAACTTAATGAAATAATAGCGACACAACACTGTGAGACATACTTTGCCGGTGTACCTCTGAGAAGCAACAGAAGAAAGAGAGAAACTGTAGCAGTTAATGTGAGCAGTACATTAAATTCATATAAATGTATTATTGACTTGCCATGTGTTGAACTACATCTTGACACATTTTTCAAGATGGTGAAACCGTTGTGGCAAATCAGAGGATGGTATGGGTGTTCGGGCACACGTGTGGCTGCACAGAGCGGGGGGATGATATGGACACGTGTGCGGGTAAAGGTGCTGCACAAATGGTGAACAGAAACTAAGCATGCATTAAAGATAAAATAAATGGAGGGCGTGACTACAATGTTGAGTATGTTCAGAATCACTGAGGTGAACAATCAATTACCTGATCTTCCTCCTCTTTTTGCTGTAAGCAAAGCAGGTAATAGAAGTTGAGAAATAAGTAATACGCAATCCAAGTCAGAGGATGAACAGAGATTTTGTTTATGAGTATCTCTCTGTTACCACTCACCTTCGTAAAAGCTTGTCTCCATAGACAGGTATGAAATAAGGGAAGAGGTAGGGTGCCACACAGTTGGAAATAACAAGGCAGACCTGGCTCTTCACCCAGCTAACAGACACTTTTAAAAGCCATGAAAAGCTCTAAGGAGAAGAAAGAGTCAAAGATTTAAACAGGTATCTGGACGTCTCTGGATAAATCTTTAAAATAATCCTCATCTCCACCTTCCTCAATACTTAAGAGATACTGTATCACCCTTACCAGCTTACGTCCTTCTAAAGCTTCTTTGTAGCTGTTGAAGCTGATCCAGGGACCAAAGATGACTGTACCCACAAAGTAAATGTAGCCCATGAACTCAATGGGTGAGGGTACACTGGTCACAACACCTCTGTCCAAATCGAAGGCCAGAGAGATGGCTTTCATGGCAACCACCATCTGTGAACCTGGACAACAGCAGCACCACTTAGTCACTAGATTCTAACAATATAAAGGGAGACCTAGAACAGTCGCATTTATTGCTTTTATCTAGCAGAAATGTGCCCACACATAGATGCCTGGCCTACCTCTCATCTTGTGCCAGTTGGTGGTGTCCATCATGTGCAGCTCTCTGATAAAATAAGATAATAAATAGTTTCAGTTTTAATATGGATCTCACTGCAAATTCAACTTCAATGCAACACTCTGACAAATGTTCACTTCAGTCACAGACTTGATGTGTGCGGCTGAGCTGCAGGCTATCAGAGGACGACTCTCTTACCCCAGCAGCAGGTAGATAAGTACAGTGATGGAAAGGAAGGTGCCCCGGATGGTAGAGTGGCGACATAGGAAGAGGAAGAGGTAGCAGAGAAGGCTGAGAAGGACCACCCAGATCATGTGAAGCTCAAAGAACAGGTAGAGAGTATAGAAACCTCCCACTACTGTGCCCAGGTGTTTCACAAAAGAGGGGAGGCCTGACATAGCAAGAAAAAATAAATAAAGTATTGTACAAGTGATTATGATGACGCAAGCAATATGAAGGGCGAAGAACACTGAGCAGGCACAAAATAACTCTCACCCAACATCCAGAGGAGTCGACACATCAAGCAGATAACCAGCAGCTGCCATACCTGCTCCAGGCCCTGCTGAGCTGTGGGCAGCAGGCAGCCATGAGCAAGCTCCTGGAAAAACTTCTGGCGGCTGAATGCTCCCATCATGAGACTTAAAAAAAGTAGAGGGAAGGAAACAGTTCAATTTGCATTACCAGAGTCAGCATATGCTGTTTATCTATTGCTTTAATACATAAGCTGAAGCAAAGTGTTGAATAAACAAAAAATTTTGTTTGACAAAATGTTTACTGCACTTATATGCAAACTCACACATCACCTCAAACTTCAGATCCCAGCATGCACAGCACCTAACACAAAAACCTGTGCAAATAGCAATTAAATGTATTTGTACACACTTTTAGTGTCTAAATATATTAAAACTCACATTTAATTTTGCAACGCATGCATCAAACCGGATCTATGGGATTGATGATGGATGTAAGCCTTAACACAACAAGATATTCTTGTACTGTGTACTGTATTAAAGGCTTATTTACAATGCAAAGGATAGTAGACACATGCTATTCTGCAAGGCATGCTCTCTCCGCAATGCAGTCGACCAGGGGGATGAGTTGACTCAGAGCTGCCTTCCTACAACCGCTGCATGAACAGTACAGTGTGTTCATCGCTTTGCAAGAAAGCAAAGCATCTTAGACTCATGGAGGAAGGCTGGTAAAGGTCACTAACCTTGCTTCACCTCGCCAGTGGGATTTAACAGCGCTGCTACCAAGGCACTGTTTCCCAGCCCCCCACGCAGGAAGCAGCTAACTGGCAACGGGCAGGTCAGTTTGTTTTCCGGGGATAAACTCACCCTTTCAGAGCAGCAGCTGGAGCTTCCTCCCCGTGTTTCCACCCAGCTGCTTTCCCGTGCCCTCCACAGTCAGTTGAGCTGTGTTTTAAACAGACTCGGTGCAGATGCTGCTCCTCTGGATGACTCCCATTGTCACAGCATCAGCACCACTCGTCTGTCATCTCAACAGCCAGCCGGAGACGCATCAGCCAATCTGCTGCTTAGGTCCGGGGACGTCAGCCAATCGTTGCCCTCGTTATCCTAAAGTGACAGCCCAAGCGGCCAATCTGAATCCTCGCCCACCATTACCGGTGTCGTTCGGCCAATAGGATGTGTACAGCGTGCAGATGGACTCAGACAGGAGACCGTGGTATCTCATCTGGTTCAGAGATGGGGATGAAATGTGGGCCTGTCAAATAAAATCAATCCTAATTCTTTTTTTGGGGGGAAGATTCGTTTGCCACCAATCCAAATAGCAACAACAGAAACCAATTTATTTTTATGTCTTAGTGATATTTAAATAAATGAATAAAGATATTATACAACATCATAATTTTATCTAAATCTATTTCATAAAGTTTTGTATTTAGTGAGCTTGTTAATCTGCTAACCTGTGATTTTATGTAAAGCCCTGTCTTGAGGGTTTACAAGTTGTAACTAATGGCTGTTGTTTCCCCTCCTCATTAAAAAAGGTTAATGGCTTCTTAATTAACCAGTTCTGCATTTCTGAATCTTTGTAAGTCAGTGATAAAGAGTCATAAGTTTCCCAGTTTCAAGAAACCAACAGGTCTGCAGTTATGAATGTCTGTGAGACAATCAATTCAACACTTTCACATGACATTAATAAAGTGGAGAGATTTTTTTCTGCAGTTCTACATGTTGATAAATTATTTTGGTCCAGATACTGAAAGGGGAAAAACACACTTGCCAGAAATTTACCACAACCTGGCAACCCAAAAATTGTTCTTATAAGAAACTTGTAACTGGTCTTTAAAGCATTACTAAATGACTTATTAACCATGAATAAACCTTAATCCCAACAGTTATCAAATGGTGACTTATCAGAAATGGCACTGTAGCTCAAAAGCATTAAGAAAACAATTTTAACAATCATTTTGACCTCTGCACCATATAAACCTTTTACTTAATTGGTGGTTATACTATTGAGCAATAGCCTCATTTAATCATACTTCTAAACCATGGTGTATAGTTGAAGTAAAAGTACCCTTTGGGAAGCATGGTCAACCATTTAGTGACAAAAAGAAATCCAGTGAAAGAAGGCATGAAGGCACCTTATTGTTATTGTACTGTGGGCTTTTTTCTGCAATAGGATTGTATCCCAACTCACAGAACAAGCTGGCCATTTTAATGCAATATGACACACTGATAAGAGGTTGGACAAGCAGGCAGACAGTTTTAGGTCAATTTAACAATCCCTCTAGTGCCACCATCAGGAGAAATATGACAAATCTTTTTGGCCAGTAAATCCTGAATAATCTACTGGCCAATAACCACCCCCCCCCCCCCCCCCCACACACACACACACACCTCCCACCAGCCAACAGAATAACATTCAGAATTTTGCTTTATTGAAAAGGAGTGTAAACATCAGTGCTGCAAAATCTGAATGCTGACAGTGGTTAAGGCATGAGACAAAGAAAAAACTTTGGAAATTTTATTAATTAATTAATAGTTAAAACTGTCACACATTGACTGTAGTGACTCAAACACATATGAAGTTGATTTTAAAAAATACACAAAAACAAGATTACCAGCAAATAGCTGATATACTAACAACCATTTTTAAAGCTTTGGGGTGAAATCCAATGCATCAAAATATACACACAGTAATATGAATACAAAGGAAAATGGTTGACTTGTCTCCCTTCACAGTGTCTCAGGGTTCAGTGTCAACTACAGAACAGGAAACCCTGCAGCAGGAAAAGGAACTAGTGTCTTACTAATTTAATGTTTAGCAGCTTAGGGGTTTGCAGTTATGGGAAACTCAAGTCTCTGGAAGTTAAAGCACAAATTGAATCAAAGGCAACTGGACTTGGTCTAGGCTCTTGAAGACGTTTCACCTCTCATCCGACTTCCAAGAACCTACACCAAGTCCAGTTTCCTTTAATTCAACTTGCACTTAAATACCATGACCTGGATGACTGAGAAGCTTTGCAGACAAGTCTCTGAAAGCTAGGTTCTTCACTCAATACACCACTCTGCTTTCTGCCACTTCCACATTGAAGTACACAAATGGAAACTCAAAAATATAATACTTGTGTATCCCAAATAGTGGAATTGTTACAGCATATTTGTATATGTATGGAGGAAAAAACATAACTTCTCTAATATAAAACAACAGTCTGTATGTGTTTCCTGGCCAATGAGGTAGATGGGACAACAGAATTCATCAACGGTTCTTCTTTAGATATAATGCTAGATAATGACATTCATGGATTCATAATAACATTTATAGCAATGTGCACTTGCTCACAGACTAAACTGTCTATTATACTACAAACTGCTAAGCATAGAATATATAGTTACTGTTACTCTATAAAAATAGCAGCATTATGAGTTCAGTCACTTACATTAAACTATACCAGTGTCCTGAACCAGATTAGGCCCAACTGCCAATGAAAATAGGCACTGAAGAGAAGTGTGCAGCAATACCTTCAAAGTATACATATATCATAGAAACACTAAACAAATGGGACAGCTTCATGCCATACAGAAGGCAAATGTATGACATAACAGAAGAACAGTAGCACAAGCCCACAATGAGCTCATGTTTTAGCTGTAATACCTGTGAAACATGACAGCTTAGGCAAATTTGTGGTTAAATTGTCGTGAAACAATGTACAATACCCATTTTCAGCTTGTTTTAAAAAGTAACACTCTCAACTGCTGTCAAGATCAGAGCACAGTCTCCAGGTCATAAGCAGTTCTTGCCTTTTTGTTCGGCTCAACACTTTGCTCATCTGTAGAATTCAGCAGCAGAGGCTGACATTGTTCCTCCTTCAAAATATCCTTGCTGGTTTTAAAATCTCTTGACTTGCTTAAAATATATTCATAATTTCTTTTAACCTCAAGCAGTGCTGAGGTGAGGTACTGTGGTGAAAACATCTTCAGTGAAGGTGGGAATTCTGACTGGGGGGGATGGGGCTGAATGGAGGTTGTCAGGTAGACGTTGCTTGAGTACCTGGGTCCCTGTGGAGGTGGATGTGGCACAGCAAAAGATTTTTTTAACAATGGTGGAGGGATTTCTGATAAGATTCTTGTGTGTGAGGCTGGAGGTAGAGCATTACGGGTCTTGGATAAAGGATCAGGGTTTGGGGGAGTGGGACCAACGATGCATGTCGCAGTGCTCTGAATATCATCAGCAGTAGGGTCTAACTCAGACTTCTCCAAGAGATCATTTTCAATGATGGCTGAATCCTGTTCAGACTCAGTTTGTGGAAGAAAGAATGTGTGGTTATGACGTTGACAGAAGAGTACACCACACCTGCTGCACTTTCTGCCATCTCTGACATGCAGCAGTTTATGACGCTTGAGGTTATGACTTGTAGTGAAAGATCTATTACACATGTTGCACAGAAAGGAATGCTCATGTTCACGCTGGTGCTCTGCGAAATCTTCCTGTCTTGTGAAGAGATTTCCACAAATTTCACAGATCATGGGCGTTCCTTCCTCATGCAGCTGTTTGTGCTTTACAAGCTGTGATGCAATGGTGAAGTTCTGATTGCACTCATCACACTGATATTCACCTGTGTTTACAAATACACGCTTTAGGAGCACAATAGGAATCCTTTTGTCTAGTTTTGGGATGCCTGCTGGTACTTTAAATGATGGTGATATCTTGTTTGGGCTGGATGCTGTTTGTAACTTGATTGTTTTGATTTCAGTTTCAGTCTCAGCCTCTTCAGTCAATGTTTCTCCTTCCTAGAAAACAGACACAGAAAAGATCCCCTCCAAGCAATGTCTTGTCTTCTAAACACAGTGATAATGCAAAATAAGCTTTCTTATTTTATGTTTTCTGAAAGCATAAAATAAATTTTGAAATAACAAGTAGAAGTTGCTACCTTTGGCAGTGATGGAGATGATAAGGTCTGTGTTTCTTCCGTCAAAACAGAGGATGGTAGGTGCAGAGGAGAATCAGCTGAAAGAGTTGTTTTTTCTTCCGTTCTCACATTAGTTGTACGGCGCTTCCTTTTTCTATGACCATAAAACCTTTGAAAAATCATTGTTAAAATGAATTTAACTGAACTGACAATACACATATATCTACGTGCATCAAGAACTTGTGGTAAATATTGAGTGAACTATCATAAGGAAGGAAAGCAAGGAGAGCAAGTCCTCTCATTTGAGAAGCTGAATTTTTTTTTGTCGTTTTTGCTCAAAAAAAAAAAATCACTAAAATCAGAATACCTCCTCAACTATAAAGTCATGGAGAAAGACTTAGATAAAGAAACACATTATGGGTCAAAGTAGATTGTAATTATATGTTCATCATAGGGTAATATAAGATGTTTGTGTATTTCCCCACTGTGGGACGAATAAAGGTGTATCTTACTTTGCCATGCTTTGTTGTTTTGCTAACATTTGCTTGCCAGCAAGCTATGGCTTTATGTTTCTCATATACACTATTACTATATGAGAGGCACAAACTGTGACTAAATGTACAACACAATGTACAGACATACCATTTCGGCTTTTTCTTGGGGCTGTGACTCTGTTTCACTGATGTACACACCGAAGCCACAATGTCGGGACAGTCGTGCTCCATAGATGATTCTCCTATCAAACACACATAAGGCAAATTAAGAGTTAGTTCCATCTCATCTTCCACCAAATTTATCCAACTTAAACAGCTAGCTGTTAAAGCATGTGGTAAAATTAAAGCACGGTCATGTTACCTGATACAAAATGAGCGCCACAAACTTCGTTTCCTTCGGGTTCCTCAGTGCCTCCGCTCAATGGTTTGATCGCTTGGAGCCATAAATGTTTCCTGTGGGCCTGAATCGGTCGATATCCGGACGGTACTCCACACAATTTGACTTTGCCGTTTGAGCATTGCCGATTTTTGGTTAAGCAATGCCGATTTTTACAGTCAGACATACAACAGGCCGACATTTTACATCAAAACAGTTCAGATTCAGAGTCAGTGTTGTTGTTTGAGGAAGTTAAGAACACACGACTTCCGTTGCAAAGATGCGCGCGCATCCTTCAGAAGCTATTCGTTAATAAGATTGATCCCCCACACAGGGGCCATTTACCCGTTACAACGGCTCGCAAAACAGACAAATCGACTTAAATGGTCACTAAAGGATTAAAAATATGGCAATATAAATAATAACAATAACAAAAACAGTAGTTTATTAAAAAAAAAAACAACTATTTACACTATGTAAACATTTTCCTTGTCGAAAAATAAGCATGGGTTATTTTCTGCACAGAGAATTGTAGAGTTGCATTTAACATCCAAAACACACATGGTATGCAGTAATATGATTAATATCAGAATGAGGAAAAACTTCTATAATATTGCACAGATCAGTAAAATTACGCTATAGTGAGCTGTTATAGAGTCAATCTGAAGTCAGTCACCATTTCCTTTGTCTTGCTGGCATTGAGCTGAAGATGGTTAAGCTCACACCAGTCAACAAAGTCCATGATGACCCCTATGCACTCCTGATCGTCCCCTCCAGATATGCACTGGACGATGAGTGTATCATTGGAGAACTTTTGGAGGTGACAGCTCAGCTGTAGCTGAAGGCCTATGTGTACAGAATGAAGAGAGAGACGGCGAGCACTGTCCCTTGTGGGGCCTCTGTGCTGCAGACCACCATGTCAGATACACAGTCATGAAGCCTTACATATTTACACTATTTTTTTTATTTTTATTTTATTCTAATCATCTGTCATGTCTTCCCAGTCAAGGCAAAACAAGCAAAACAACCGCTTATACGATTCTGATAATTCTGCCGATGTTTCCATGTGGTACACACATACAGCACACACGGCGCACTGAGGACCCCTGCTGGCCGGTGCGACACTAAAGTCTGTGATCCATGAACTTCAGTGTCCTGAATGACTGCAAATGTTTTATCAGTCTTTATGAGAAATTTAATTGTCCAACATAAACTAAGTGTGACTCAGCTTGCCAACAAAATACAAACTGTGATAAACATATGATAAAAAACAAAAACAAACAGAAAACACAGTAGGCGCAATATAGCTGAAATTCCTACTGGGGTCACAGAATAATTAAGATCAAGATTACTTTATTGTCTTCCATATAGAAATTCATTTGGATTCATTTTATTGCAGTTGTCACTCCGAGACAAGTAAAAAAAACTCAATTGCCTTTACAATCATATACAATCACTGTCTGAAGCAAAATCTTTTTCAGAAATACCAAGGATGCTCCCTTCTTGGTTATTATTGTTCAGATTGGTCTTCCGACACTGGTATTAGCATGCTTTGAGCTTTCTCCTTCTCACCCTTCCATGGTACACTTAACAGTGAGGCACACATAATCCTAAGTAGTTACCAATTAATTAATAAGGAATAAACCAGGAATTAATTAGCAAACCACTAACAGTTATTCCCTGAATTACTCACGATGGAGGTTCAAAGTCATGCAGTGAGAACTGACAGTAGTAATATAGTAAAATTTCATTATGATACATCTTAAATAATGGGACCACAAACAATCAGCTGATATTTAGCTACATCATATGGGTTATTAGTTTTATGCCGTAAAACAGCTGACTGAGAGCTAATCAAAATGGTGCATTAAAAACTGCTCACTAAGCATTATGTATTATCATAGACACATGGTTCTTTATCATGGCAGCAGTCTGTTCTGTCTAATAGGCCTCAATGGATTGATGGAACAAAGCCATTGTGAATCTTATTAGTAACACCTGTGATTTAAGGATTATGTATCAGCTGGCAACTTATATGTCTACCTACACTTTTGGTACTTTTGTGGGTATCTACAGCAGCAGGAGAGTATTGATCAAACTGACTGAAAATAAATCACATTGCCAATGTTCAAGGTAATGAATGAACATGAAACCAAACCATCTGCTATGGAAAAGCTCATTGATGTCTTGTTAAATGTTTTTGAAGGTAAAAAATAAATGGCACAAAGAAATAAGATTAGGCTTTGGCTACACAGATCAATTCATGCATTTCTGATTTTGGACTTTTGATTGAATTTGTTGACAATTACACAACATACAGAACATCACCAGATTTGTCCTCTGAGTCTCTGTCAGGGCTCCACCAACAGATGGCACTGTTGTTTAATGAAGGGAGTATGCTATCCTCTTTATGTTATCCTCTTTGGCCTCAGGATTTTAAAATATCAGTAAAACAACACAATTAATAAAAGAAACATTTTAAACGAATTCTGGCGATTAACGTCAAATTTTGTATTTTTTGACATTAGAAAAGAATTGTCCACACTTACTTTATCTGTTTGAGTCCTTCTAAAATATCTCACCACTGAGCTCAAACCTGAATTAGTAGCTGTGATAAACAGTAACCCCAGTGAGCGTTAAGGACAACAATGGTGTGAATAAACGTTTCTTTGTCTTCCCATGGAGTGCACTTATATTCTCGTATGAAAATCAATCTATAAAACTGTGCCTGAGAGTTAAATCAATATTATTTCATTTCCACCCGCACCTCCGCTGAGAGAAAGACCAGAATCCTACTGACTTCTGTGTTTAGTCACCGCTGAATAGACTGGCTGTACTGCAAACAGACATGACTGCAAACAGGAGCTGACACCTGTGAAGCTTTTCTCAGGATTACAGGATTTTCCTCTTGTGGTTACAATATGTTCTAACCTTTTTGTGAATTCCACACTCCACGTCAGCATGCACTTTAATTGCTCATCAAGTATGTTTCTCGATATCTACAAGCATATGACCTGAAAAGAAATAAATTGGCATTGCCAGTGTGTCCCTTTTCCCTCCCTCCTTCCCCTCTTCTCCCTCAAGGTGACTCCTCCATCTGCACCCTCCCCGGTCTTGCCAATCCCTCTCTCTGCAGTAAGCATTGTATAGTGACTGGGACCTGATTCCCCTCTTCTGTTTTTGAGAGCTGTCACAATCTCACCTGTTTCGTTAGGTGTCCCGGAGCCATGCACATCGATCAAAGCTCTCTACTGCTGCTTTGTTCCTTGTGTGCGTGTTTGCTTATTTCTGTAGCCTAACAACACACTCAGATATCTTCTATTCATATTTTCATTGCTTGGGGATGAGGTGTGTCTTTGTACTGGCTTCATTTCATTGCACAGCATCCCGATTTTAATTACCCTCTTCCTCACCCCTCCTTGTTGCTCTAAGTGGAGGGGAGGAGGAGGGGGAAGGAAAATAAAGAGGAGATTTAAGGGGGAATATAAAGAAAAACTGTAAGAAGGGCGGGGTGGGCTGGGAGTGAATGGGTGGCCTGTTTTGGGTGAAGAGAGGGATGACAGAGAGGGGGAGATGCGAGCCAATCCCTCACTGTTTTTGTGCACAAGTGGCCAAAAACACAGCCCTTCAAATACACAGTGTGGTTTTAAAATATCCAATTCACCAATTCACCAATCAAAATGACCAGTTTTCATGCCAGCTTCAAGCCTTCCATGCTATGTTTGACACCTTGCAGTATAAGGCATGGGCGTGTTCCCACCTGGTGGTGTTGGGGCATGTACACTGATGCTGACAACCTTTACAGTTTAACCGACAGCACAGCAACCCACAGACTCGGCCACCTCCACGAGGGAGTGTTGTGGCTGTCGCTCCTGCCATCACTCAGTTGTCTTGCAAAGGGTTGAGCCACTTCAATGCAATTACACATTCATTTCACCCACACAGCCAGCCACGCAGCAAGGCTCCCCTCCCCCTTGTGCTCCCCATTTCCTCCCTCCTTTGCTCTGCTCTTTCTCCCCTCTCTTCATATTTCTGCAACGCCCGAACCTCCATCTCTACCTGATGTGGCTCAAATTCTTTCCCTCACACCTTTAACCTCCTCACTCACTCTCCCATTTTTACCCCTCTTTCACACTTTCTTCCACATCAGCGGCAGGTTCAGGGATACACACAAAGGATTGAGGCAGAGCTGGAGCGAGAGTGGGGAGGTGGAGGCCAAAGGGCTGAAGATGAGAGACAAAGTAAAGGGAGAAAAACAGCATGAAATAGTGTGAAATGTGAGGGGAGGACAGAGTAAGAGTGGAGTAGGAGGGAGGTAAGGCTCTCTGGATGGAGAATGGGGGGGGTGAGTAGAGAGACTGACTAATGATATATTGATTTGGCTGAGCCTGGGGCAACTAAGTAAGGGTGTGTGGGAGGAGGAGAACCACAGCTTGCAGATGTCTTAAAACACCTGGGTGGGATGAGTTTTGATTATTATATGCTTATAGTAAAGGGTAGGGAGGCAACAGTTTCAAATATCTGAATGAGACTTATACATGTTTACACAACAACAACCATTTATATTTCAATGTAGTGTTGCAGTGCTTGCATCTGAAGAGCAATTTGCAAGGAATTTTAATTGGTTTTGATGTTGAGAAAAATGATAGCTCAGCTGTCAGCCAGAGCTCAGAGCCAGACTAGAATAATATCAAAGCTTCTGGCTCTAAAAGCAGGCATTTAGACAGCGGACAGTCATTGGGGATTGCATTAGGGTAAGATCACTAAGAGGGGAGATGGAGGGATGAACTGGAATTAATGGGATTTTGCACGTTTTCTCTTCATAATGCATCAAGGTGTGTCTCTCTCTGTGTGTGTGTGTGTGTGTGTGTGTGTGTGTGTCCATGCACATGTCCCTGTAGGCAAGTGAGTGAAAGATGCTTATATTGATTATTAAATACATTGCTGGGTGAATGATATAGGCTGTATTGATCTGGTTTGAAGGGTTGGAGAAGATAGGAGCATTGTAATGGGAAAACTGCCAGGGAATATTCTGTAATCTCACAGCTAGAGTCGTCACGCAACCAGCAGCTTTAACATTTTAAGATCTGATATAATAAATTAATTAAGACAATTAATTTAGCTCTCAATGGAATTTTATTGATCCAATATTGTCTGGCTGATGTTGCCCTACCATCCAACTTCCTGTTCTGTCCATAGTGTTATGTATAAATTCATATGTTGGAGCTGCAGACTCCATATTGTTTTCTGTGCATTAACACTCCAATTAATTAGACCTCTCTCGCTAAGCCTTCCTCCTCCTTTAGTGTACCACGGTAATCACTTTTCCCTTTGGAAAAGTCAACACCCACTGCACTTGTTTTATGTTTTCCTGTCTTAAATCCCTTTGATTCTCAACCTGCTGCTTCAGTCAAATCCTCTCCTCCTCCACCCAACTTTCTCTCATGCTTTCTTCACCTTCACTTCATTCTCTCCATTTCCAAACTGTTAGTGTCCCTCCCTTCTTTACCCCAGACTTCGCCTTGTACTCCAGTCTGCTCTTCTCTCTGCCCCATCTCTGCTTTGCGTTAACTCTGTTGTGACACGCTAACAGAGCGAGATGAGAATTGGGAATAGAGGGTACAGAGTTGTGATGAGTGAAGATTTGAGAACAGTGATGGGTCGACACTGGGGAATAACACCCCTCCCGTCCTTGCCCCATCTTCCCCACTACCATGAAAAGCTAATCATTTGTGTGAGAGGACTTACATCTTGTCACTCAGCCTTTAATGATAGACAGATAATTCAATTCTTGATACTGCTCAACAACTCTCTAATGTGTCTGCTTGTCTGTGTCTCACTTATCTCCCCCTTTATTATGTTATTTACATGGTGTTACAAAATCTTCCTTTTTGGCTGAAGCTCTCTTTAACATGATGCTTAACGTCGAAATGATGACTGTATGGGATCTACTTTCTTATATCAGTTAGCTAGTTAGCGTGATTTATTTAGGAAGTGTTCCCGAGATCAGGATCTTTTCATTGGGTATTCGTGGTATTTGGTTTGAAGCACAGCAGATGGTGTACAACATGGTATTGTCAGCATAAATGGACATTACAGTGCAACGTATATTTTCCAACTGAGCACTGCTCATAATAAACGTATACATAAATAAACTAAATAAACATTTATAAACTAAATAAACGTTTGTAAATAAACGTATACAACAACAACAACAAAAAGCCGGGGGCCAAATATTGATCCCTGTAGGACAACTTTGTCAACCATCAACATTTCAACATATCAACATTTTGAACTCTTCTAGAAAGATATGATTAGAATCAGCTGTCAAAACCAATGGAAAGCAGCTTAATCAACAAAGTGTGATTAGTATCAAAAGCCTGGAACAAATCTACATAAGGTGCAAAATGATATTGTTTTTCATCAAGCAAATTAACAATGTCATCCCCAACAACCAAATTAACAACCTATCAGAGATAACTACTTCTGCAAGAATTGATAGTAGCAGCACAGTGCCTGCCCTCATGTATTCTCTTGGTGTACATCAGTGTTGATTCCTGTCTTGAGTCTGTTTTGCTCAGCTATAATTAACAAGTCTTCTGCTGACTAAAGTTTCCTCCACTCAACCATGATTAGACACAGTTACCTCTCCTCTCAGTCCACACACTGGCTTTCACTTTCTTCCATTGTTTCATTTATCCGTCTCTCCACAGTCTGTCACAGTCCCCATCTCATGCGATCTCAGTGCCGCTTTGAGCTGGCCCTCATGGTTTCCTCTGTGAAATAGCTTTCGCACACAGTGACTCCTCCAGAATGTGAATGAAGCTACTGCGAGGGGTCGTTTTCCCACTCCCTGTCTGTCATAACCCCTTCTACGATATGGCCATCATGCCACATGCATACACACGCGTGAATGCACACACGCTCCTATGCAAACATAAACACAAAATATGGATCTCACAGCAGCGAATTATGTACTGGCAGCCTTTTCCTCAGAGCAGTAAATAAATAATGAGAACAGTGTTAAAATTCTGCCAGTAGTCCATTGCTGTGCTGCTATCAGCCCTCTGCCTCCCTGCTCTGACTCCCTCTAAAGAAAACGTAAGGCCTCCCTGGAAAGAAAGAGGCTGTTTTTCTGTTTTCTTTACACATTTGTATTCCTTTTGCTTTAATCTCCCTCCATTCACCTCTCTCTCCAGCTCCTTTTCCCTTTTTGCTCCCATTGAAAACTTCTCTGCTGAGCCTCTGTCGAATGCTGCCCTTGCTACCTTCTCTCACTATTACTCATGTTTGCATAATATTTTTTCATTATCATTTTAAAAGACAAAGTCCACAGTTCTCCTATCTCATGCATTGCAGTGAAGCACAACCAGCAGAATACACTGGAAAAAAGGCACCTCCAAAAATAAGTTAAAAAAAACAATAATACAAGATATTTTTGCTTGTAATAAGTGAAAACATCTGCCAATGGAACAAGCGAAAATTGTCTTGATAAGATTTCTTGAAATAAGACAATATGTTAAGCCTGACAAGATCTTGAAATTAGCTGGAAAAAAACTCATTCTTAGCTATATTTTAGTTGTATTGTAAAGTTTCAAGTTAAGTCTGTTAACTAAGATGATTCATCTTTTACAAATAGCACAGCAGCTTAAAAACCTTATGGCATGTTTCATCTGAGATATGACTCAAAACAAGATGTTTTCAAGACTGTTTCACTTAAGATATTCAAGATGCACCGTCTAAACACAAGTTACTATATCTTACTGAAATGTTACTCGTTAGGTGATTGTGTCTTATATTAAGTGTGATGAAATATTTTGACTAGAAATTAGAAAAATATACTTGGTAAGATTTGGAGTTTTTGCAGTGTATGACACATTGTCTCGTGGAATATTACCAGAATGTTAAGATGCTCTGCATTTGTGTTCATTACTCTTGTAGAGCTGAGATTTGAGGAGGTAACGTCAGACCAAAGGTAGGTAGAGTTAGGTGGAGAAATAGAAGGGCGGCATACTCGGGGCTGCCTGCCCTTTGTTCAGGTAGGGGTGAAAGAAGTGCAAGAATCAGTCGTGGATAATGTGAAATGACAAGTGCTGGTATTTAAGCTGGAAACACATCATGACATGAGCCGTACAAGGCGGATCTGTCTGTTTAAATGAGATGATCTCTGCTTTTCTCTTTCGTGGAGCGGGCAGTTGATATTTCAGAGTATTTCCACATAACGCACTGACCTTTTGTGTTGAGATGAAGATCTGAAGGAGACAGATTGGGGATGAGTGATGCTGGAGAGCAACACATAACAAGACACGGAGATGTCTGTGTGTGTGTGTGTGTTTGTGTGAGTATGTGTTAACTGTGTGGGGTGCATTCAGTATTAGTGGCTCTGCAGCATTCTCAGATGGGCTAAAATATGTGTAAGCCTGTTGAACCAGACACAGCCACCGTGAAATCCTGTTTCAGACTGGCTTACAGCGAATAGGGAGGTTGGAAATGTGTGTGTGTGGCAGAGAAAAACACACAAAATAAGTGACACAGCAGTGCATGCATGAAGTCGTTTTTTATCTCTTGGCTGCTGATAAGTATCTCTTTGATGTAGCTGACAGTTCAAGCACATAAAGATTGAAAAATAGGAAAATGATGGGAAAATGATAGCATCCGCATAGAAAGGTTAACCCTTGCTTACTGAAAACAAAATACTTCTCAGTGCATGGCTATCAGCGACTCTAATCCTTTCCGCTCCCTGGACTGTCTCCCCTCTCCAGCCCTGAGGTACTTGGCAGCAGCACTGCAGTAAATGTGCCAGTGAAGCCTTTTTTAAATTGAAAATTAGCCTGTGAGTGGTGTCCTGATTGTGTGTAGAGTTTCACTGGGCGAACAGAGAGGGGAATTTCACTCATAAATATCTCCCAGGTTGGGCACATACTTCAAATGAAATGTCTCCATATTGCCCCCACCCCCCACCCTCCTCAGCAGGTCATTTTGATTACTGCAGAAAACCATTGTTCCACCTCATCTCCGCTTCTCTACCTCTCACAGTCATTTGCATTTTCTCTCTTGGCTCTCTTCCATATCTTTCAATTCAACCTGTCACACTTCTTATTTACTTGTTTTTCCTCTTTCCCCCCTTGTGTTTCCTTTCCCCTCTTCAATGTGACAAAATAGAACCTCATCTAAATGCGCAGCCAGACCCAAGCTCTCTACCTGCTTTGAGCATTTTTACTGGGTATGAAAAGGTGCAATCATCCTTTTCTCTCTAATAGCATCTCATAACAAGACAAGGTGATGTAGAATTGCTTACATGCCATAAGATGAGTGAACCTATTCCCTGCTTGTCTGCATGTCCTGATAGTGCAGTGCATGGATCCCTTGTAATTTCATTCACTTTTATGTGGCTTTGGTGGCTATCTTGTCCTGTACCGCACAAACAGTATGCTTTCCAGTGCATGCTCTCTTGCCTGCAGACAAGCAGAGAGAGGCAGGGGAGAGGAGAAAGTAAGGAGGAGGGAGAGGGTAGCAAATGAGGTGTGGGTAAAAATTACAGGGGACTAGAAAAGAGAGCAGTAGCCAACCCAACCCTGGAAACGGAGAGAAGGATGGTGGGGGGGAGACGGAGAGAGAAATTATATAGTGTAAAACCAGATGAATTCGGCTTCAGTAGTAGTGCAGCGCACAGATCAGCAGGCTCCTTCTCCACTGGGGAACAACCGCCTTTTGTGTTCTCCCCGCTGCAGAGAGGGAGTGCATTTAACGTCGCGCCTGAGGGGAGAAGCCAAGAAGTATCCTCCAATCAGCCTTTAGTGATTTCTCTCATCTTGTGAGGCTGCTGATGGTGATTTATCACTGACCTGAGACAGGAGCTGCACTCTGCCCAACACTCACCACCTGGAATACTCACCATGCTTTTTATTTCTTTTCTTAAACACAAACACCCTCCTGTGGATATTTCAAAAAGAGTGACCAGAGGACAACAGGAGGATTAAAATGGACGTAGTGACTGCCATTCTTGAATTTCCTTTTTTTCTTGCTGCAGACTGAAGGTGGCTAACTTTTACAGGAGCTGTTTGTGCCTTATGAGGACATCATTTTACACTCAATGCTTTAAGAATTCAGGCAGTTTTCAGAATTATTTGCCATGCGGGGATGAACTTAGACACCCTATACTTCAATAATCATGTAGGACTGACACAGACAGAGGTATATGGTGATGGACAGGAGATGAAGATGGAGAGAGAGAGGGTGGCAATTGGAGCGCACCTGCCTGCTGAGCATGTCTGACACCTCACTGTAGCTTGATTAGTGCCTGCCCTGCTGAGTCTGACTATCAGGTTGTGTTTGTTCAAGTCATCATGCTTTCCTGTATGATTGTGAGTATATGACCAGGAGTGTGTGTGTGTGGGTGTGTGTGCGTGTGTTTTGTGTTAGCAGCCAGAGTTTGGTATTACACTGCCTGTGTAAAGAATACAGGTGTAGTGGAGCCTTGAATGAGGATTAGCAGCTCTTACACCTTGTTGCTGGCAGCACACAGGGCGATGGAGCTTTTAGACAAGACTCTCAAGCTATGAGCGCGCTGGCACTTCTCACTGAAGGATTAATGATAAAGGTTTAACCAACATGATGAGATGCAGAGGGCAAGGGAGGGGACAGTTGAGAAAGTTATATTGAGATTTTGTCACCCTTTTAATTCTGGTTACTCTTGAGGGATGCAGACAGAAGTTAATCTTAGAGCAGGTGGGGGTTTCATATAGACTGAGACCATTTATAGTAGCTGGACAAAGACAATTAAAATATTGAAGCATGAGAATGTGTTAGTGAATATACATTTTATCCACATGCTGATAAAAAAAACCTTCCAAAATTAATGAAATTATTGGATATACTATATAAAAGGCAAACATTGACGGTACTTGTGATAAACAATCTTGATTTCCTCGATAACCCAGAAAGGACAAAATCCAATTGATCTGTGAGTTGGTCTGATATTGATTTCTCTACACACTCAGGATAGAGTCTTGTCTGATCTCTACACAAGGGGTCACTAATTTAATTATAATCCGTCATTTGGTCTCACCCTAGAGCTGTCGGCCAGAGTGCTGAGTATGCTGCAGCTTAGAGGATCAATGGTCTAATATTATATATGTCATGATATCTGACGACAGATCAGAGGAACACACGCATTCCTGCTGCAGTTTACAATTTTGGCGTATGTTGTTCACACGTCTTGTATTATTTGGAGGCTGTATGAAAAATGACTTCTCTGCTGACGGCAGTTCTTCTGACTGTTACAGGAAATTTGACGGCTTGTGTGTGTAGTTAGACTTTTAGTGGAAAGAAGCTTGGGCTTGTATCTCTGGCATACAGCTTATCTTAGCGGCACAGCAGAGGCTAAAAGATCCTGGCTACTGGTGTAATGGCCAATACCTTGCACTACCCAACCTTCCCACATTTAAGTTAAGTTCTTTAACAATGGATTGATTCTGAATTGGAGGACTAGAGCAGGTGAAGGAAGTCCTGACAGGGCTCTCAGGAGGAAGTTATCTCAGCAGCCATACCCAGCAACCTGTCAGCGATCCTGGAAAGCAGAGGGTTTGGTAGGTGGGAAGCTCGGTGTGGGAGTGAGGAAAAACGGGACTGAGGCAAGTTGTTTGATAGCTGCATTGTTAGTATCTACCTTGTTCAAAGAGCATTGCTGTAAGCGTGCTGTTTGGAGGTTTAGCGCTATAAGGGAAAAGAACTCAGGAGCAGCGTGAGGTAGTTCAGCTGGAGTTCTGCTGGGAAAACCTGCTCTATACTGCAGTTTCCATCATTAAAAAACACACAAGACAGGGTAGCAAGTAAATATAACAAGTCACTAGACAAGCATTGGTTTGTCTAATCAATAATTTATATATTTAATGACATAAGAACAAGCACAGGAGGACCTCTTAAGAACATCTTTTCTCCAGATCCAAGATAACAGTGACACTGGACATATTCGCCTGTGATGGAGAATCAACAATCACGAGGTCTTGCAGCTCTGAAACTATCTCCACATTTAAATTCATTCTGGATTATGACACCTGAATTGTGAACAAGAAGAGGAGAGCAGTGACACACCCAGATGAACTGTGTCTCTGGCTGGGATGTGTTACTCTGAGGAGGAGTAGTGTTATATACCACAACCCTGCAAATGAGGGTGGGGCTCTTCCACTGCCACGGACAAAGACCTTAATAAAGAGAGTCCTGGAGTAAGAACTGATCGAGTGGGGCAGTAGCACCCTGTCAAAAGTCACAATGGGGTGCAACATGTGTGTGGTTCAAAAGCCTGAGGAACAATACAGGGTCATGTTCCAGGTGAGCGCTCTATCTCTTTATCAACTCCCCTCCTTCTCTGTCTGCCTTGTTTTTACTTATTTTTCTTTCACTCCTTAAGCAAACTCATTCCTTTGTGTGCCTTCCATAAAGTTCTCATTGTTATTCTGTCTTAAATTGGCCCTTTCTTAAAGTGATGCTACAGTATGAGTGACACTCAAAACTGTGATGAAAATGATCATGCTTCAATCTGCACCCACACAGCAATTAAGAGAAGCTCATCATTGTTGACACACTCATTTATTCTCCATTAATATATTAAATTCCTAAAAAAAAAAAAAATCATGTTTGAACCACAAATAAAATTAGCATATATTTACCACAATCAATTGTATTAATGGAAATGTCAAAGATAGCATCACCAGGTAATCCATAAATGAGTTAAAAAACAAACAAACATTAGCATTATTATATCACGTAAAGAAACTATGATAATTACATTGAGCAATAAATTAAATTCACTGTTTGATTTACAGTTAAACAGTGAATGCATTAAACATGATTGATGGATCTAATATGAACTCCAAATCATGTGACACATCTCACCTTTTTGTGTAGATTTTTATGTATATAAATTAGCCTCGAAAAGGAAGTGAAAATCCCTTTGTACCTCTTGAGAAAGCCTATTAATTACTCTACTGAAATAGTCATTCAGTGATGACGATACTGATAATTATGATAATGATACTTCACTGTGATTACAATGATTATGATCAGAGAGAGCGGAGCTATGATAAGGAGGTTTGCTTGTGTGGTGCAGAGCCATGGAGGCAGTACGATGGATGGGTGGTTAAAGCTGGGCTAAAGTGTTATGGGAGAGATGGGTTGCCACGGTTACAGCCTCAATACCACCTGCCAACTGGGACCACAGACTGTACGTGAGTAAGCTCATCTGGCGGAGCAGCGCCTCAAGAAGCTCCTGCTTGGTGACTGACATGATACATACAACGACCAAAATAAGTCTCATGCTTAGTAAGCATGAAAAATGCTCTGCACTCATGGGTACACTTTTAGTATCTGTGGCACCAGAAGCATCAGCTGGGTCTCTGTAGTGTGCTGGAGTTGGGGTGTGGGCCAGTTAACTGGGCTGCATCTGGTGCCAGAGGCAATGCCAAGAGAGGGGAAAACATGGAGAGAGTTTGGATCCAAGTAGAGGCACGGTAATGAGTCGAGGAGGGAGATAGAGTTGAAATAGGCAAATAAAAGAGGGAGGGAAAAACTGTTTTTCTGCTGTTTGCCTTCTGACGTTAGAAGTAATTGATTTTAGCCTGTCATGGAATGGGGGTGAACAGAATTGCTTGAAGTACTAGAAAATGGCAATCTAAGTGGCATGTGCAGTCTGGGACCATAAAACCAGAGCAGGGCTGCCGCATTCCATAGTCAGTGACCTTATCTAACAGGGGTCAGCAGTAATGACACCGATCGCATGCAGGTCACTGTCTTTGAAAGGCAAAACCAAATAGTTCCACTGTTCTGAGAATGTGAGGTCAGCTGTGCCTATGGTTGACAAGGCCTGAGTTTGTTCTGAACCCAAATGCAGGACTCCGAGAACAAAGTTTCAAAATAAGAGATTTTTAATGAAAAAAGGCAAAACTCAAAATCGCTCTAAAGAGGACAGTCCAAGAACAAAGTACAACAGAAAATCACTCTACAGAGGCAAAAAGGCAAAGTACTAAAATGAAAATCGCTAAGATAAGACTGAGGAAAAAACAAGGCAAGAGTATCAACACAAAGGCAAATCTGAAAGAGAGCACAATGAACATGAGGCAAGGAATGACGTACTATGCAGACACTACAAACTTGCACAGGACAAGGGAAGATATACACAAGGTAAAGGGGAACAGGTGGAGACAATCAGGGCGGGGCAGACAATCACACTGGCGGAAAAGTTACCTGGAACAAAAGAGGAGACGGTTACCAAAATAAAACAGGAAATGACAAGACAACATGAGACAAGACATAATGCAAGGCAGTAACTTAACGTCTTTTTCTAGTCATGACAATGGTTGTGTCCCTGGAAGTCATGACCCAGAGACACTTGCAGCTCTGTCAGACAGACTACCTACACGTGGTTTCCAGACGGGTGTGGCCATGAGTGTAGTGAAGGCTGATGGCAGGAGATATGTTGTATGATGTGGAGCATGCCGAGGAGTTGTCATGTTGTATGTAAAGCGATTGTGTGAATGGTGGTTGTGTAAGTAGAGCAGATATTTTGGGGGCAGTGGAGCACCAAGTCCACATATTTTGGTCTGGTAAGCTTGAAATGACAATGCTTTGCTGGGAGCAGAGGAGAATGAGACAGAGAGAACCGTTGCAGATTGAGCTCTGAACCAGAGCAACAGCCTTTGGCTTTGAGAGGCTGACTAGTACACTGCACTGAGAATATATTCGATGAAACCTGGAAGTCTCATATAAAAAGCATGAGCTGGTCATGGTTAAACTGTAAAAGAAGTAAAAAAGAAAGTACAAATCAGAAAATCCAAAACACAAGTGGCCAAGTTAACACAGACTGCATGCTGTTTTCTCCAGTAAATTCAATTATATTATTACATGTGATGATTACAAAGACAACATTTCTTGCAAGGCAGATGGCTGATTAATCCACTGATCATGCCAAGGAGAAGATGGAGGTATACACTGTATACTTCCATCTTTTCGCCCCCACCCCCACCCAGTCACACACACATTTCATGGCTTTTCCCTTTAGATGATTTGCTGCTTTGAGATGTTTCCCTTAACTAACATGTATAATTACACCTTCAAATTAGATGCAGTCTACTGAGCAACAATAAATACGGCATTAAACAGCTTACAGCTACATCAGACTGAAAGCCCGGGCTGTTAAATTTGACTATATCAAAACACTTGCTTCTCTTGCCAAAGGAATAAAATTCATGCATTATACATTGGGTCTCTGCTACATGCTACGCATAGGCTGCACACTGGTGGTTGGTACACACCCATTGGCATGTTTCTGATCATTTTTGCCTCCTGTAGCCTCAGGTAAAAAGGGCATGTTGTTGTTCAGTTGATGGATTACAGATTTCACATAAACCATCTTGAGCAAGATAACGCCTTTTACATACATTTTACAGAGTGTCTGTCCCATACAGACACACACACACACACACACAACCAGTAAACCTCTGCCCCCCTGAACCATTTAGCCACTCCCATATTTTCCTCTCCATCGTCACTGTAAAACAGGAGTCTGTTTCCATGGTAACCTGCATCATTAAACAAAACTAATGTGTTTTTATTCACTTTGACACCAAGAAACATGCATGACAGTCACCAGAGGCAAACAGATGACAGTCAATACATACGGATGACCTGCTGAATCGCTGCTTTGCATTCATGCATCTGTGTGAATGACACAGATGTCCACACATCAGCATACTGTACATGCGTAGTGGAGGTGAACAAATAAAAGGTACAGCAGACTGTATAATGTGATGCAACACAAATGCACCATAAACCTATGTCTCAACAAACACTGAACTTTATATTGTATAAGTTTCTCAAAGGCATTATGCATTGGAGGAATATTGTATTATTGCATTATATTATGTTCTCCACCTTGCAGTAATAATGTCATTGCACTTTTCACTTATGATATTATACTCTCAAATATTGTTTTCTATTATTTAAGTAATCCCTAAGAAACGTTTTAAATTAACTCCCATTATTTATCATCTGTAAATTTAAAAAAATTAGTTTTGTTAAAGTAGCCAATAAATATAATAAATCATTTATAGCACATTATAATGTATATAAGCATTGGCCTATATGTAACTATTTGCTAATGTACAGTATTTTCAACAATTATAACGTCTTCTACACAGTCATATTTTATATAATTACAACTGTGTTATACTATAATTGGATTCATTTTCTCTTTATACACCAGCATCGAGTTATGGAGGCTTCACATAAAGGATTACAGTTCAGCAACAACATGAATAAATGGTTAAAAGGTCACTATATTTTCCAAGTACACTATAGTGTCATAAACCCTTTATAAGATGTCTGTGAAGATTCTCAGTCACCAAGGTCATGGTTATCCAAGGAGGGCAACTGGACCTGGCTGTAGATACTTGAAAACATTTTGCCTCCCATCCAAGAGGCTTCTTCAGTACTGACTGGAGGTTTTATACATTGCTTAAAAAAGCTTGAAACCTAAATTATTAAGCTAACCATTTGTTTTTAGATTTATCAAAGCATGAGATTTCACACATCTTCTTTTTATCTTAACTTAAAAACAGAAACACTTAATGGTGGTTAGTTAGATCACCTGACAGACTGCTCTTACATTTTGGCTCGTCAGCTTCTCTTTCTGTCAGGAGTGTCGGTCGGTTGGTTGGTTGGTTTACTCTGGTGAAACTGCAGCCTAGTGTGCATAATATATCTGTGCAGAAGTGCATGTATCTGTCAGGTTCCTCCTCTTTCCCTGCCAGACTCGTCAGACGTGTGACTGACATGGAGACGAGACAAAAAGGATGCTGATGGAGAGGATGTCACTCTCATCTCTTATTTAATAGGACAGGGGTGACAGAAGAAAGAGAAGGTGAAGGCTAGTAGACCTACTAAAAAAACAACAATACCCTTAATTCATCTTCTCTCCTAACAAATGATTGTATTGATAAATTATGTATATCAATATACTCCAGACCCCGACTGAGGCTTGTTAGCTTCAGTGGGATCATTTTAAAGAATTTTTTGAGCCACGTTTGAAATCAATATCTTCTCACTGTTATCAGTTTATAATAGGCCTACCATGCCCCGCTTGTCCATTTAAATTAGCTCAGCGATATCAAACATCAGGGGTTACAGCTGGAGTAGGTCAGCTCCTTCTCCAGATTAATTGATTTTCTGAGGAGGTGACTGCTCCAGCCTTCAAAGCATGGGAGATGAGAAAAATCAATTACGGACAAGTGGAATTCAATATGTAGGGGTATCGGTCATGCAGGAGCTTCTGCATGGGCATAGTGGAAATGCATATAAATCCAGGTTTGGAAGGGGAAAAAAATCTGTGATGCTGGGAGGAAAAGATTCAGATTCAGATTTGTGTATTTTTTCAAGTTGTATGTGGGATAATGTGTCTTATCGTGGATCTAGTCATCACCTCCCCCCCCTCTTGTTTCATCTCAGCCTGTTGTACAGCACATGAGATTCATTTGCTCTTTAAAGGACTTTCAGATAAAAGCTAATTATGCATCAACCACTTAGTAATTTCCCATGAGCCTCCATTGTGTGTGTGTGTTTACATACAAGTACTGAACCCAGAGCCAGGTTCAGTCACTATTTACATTCACCAGGCATTTCCTTGAAAGCTTGTTTTCTACATTTCTCCTGCATCATTACCCCCTCTTCACCTCCCTTCCTCCTTGCTCCCCGTGCACTCCCTCTGTGTCTCTTTCGCTTTCTGTTCCTACACTTTGAACTCTTTGCATTTCTTTCATCTCTACCCACATCGTCCCCACCCTCAGCTCCGCAGCCTCTGCAGATACCACCACCGCCCACCCCATGCTGTGAATTTCGGAGACTATTTTTCTGAATTTCAATTCTATTTTTTAACACAAATGCAGAGAATAAAGGTTGGAGTGTGGGGACGTGTGCACGCCAGTCGGCTTCATCATTTGCATAGCTTGTGTAGCTCATAAACAGCAGGCATATGTAATGACCTACTAACCCAGAGATAATACAGCACATGGTAAGAGTGTAATAGATATGGCATCATGTCAGGCCCAAAAGCTGTCTAACACACAACAGCCATTACCCTCCATGAAGTCATATTCAAAGCCGTATCAGCAACTCTCATTGATAATGAATGAGAAATCCCCCTCTCCATGCTCTCTCAGTATTCATACCTGTCACTCATGACCATGGAGCTGGTGCCTAATAGCCTCTCTGATCCTGGAGAGGATCAGGCGCATGGACATGAGCACAGAGCGCTGAAACAAAAAGATACCTCCTGTTGTTTGGAGAGAGAAAAAAATCATGAGATGAGAGCTGAAATAAAAATGCACTTTGGTGAAAGTGGTACGAATTTCTGTAATCTAACATGAAAACTACACAGTGTCCATTTCCTTTGTCACCAATAGGCCACGTAGGGAGGAAGAATCTAATTTGTTTCTGAGTGAAGAGGCTCATTAAGAGAGACAGCAAGATTTATGAAGGCACATTAGAGTGAGGAAGGACAAACACGCACAAGGAGCTGGACCGGCTGAAAAGGAAGGAAATAGAGGAGTGTGTGTTGTCTCTATCTCCAGGGAAGGGACAGAGCAGACAGAAGTGCTGAGGCAGCATGGCGAAAGGAAACCAGAGTCTGGAGAAAAGAGAGAAGAAGCAGGAGTGGACATAGACAGAGAGAAAGGGAAATTCATGTGAGCATGGAAACACAATGGCAAAGGGAAGATGGAGGTGGTGGTGGTGGTGGTGGTGGTGGTGGTGGTGGGGTAGTGGTATTAGAGAGAACCAAATCAAAAAAAGGGAGCAAGGGCTGAATGTGGCAAGAAAGTTTTTTGCTTGGCTGCACAGGGGAACATTGATTTGACATGCAATTACTGGAAGGCGACAAGAGAGGAGAGAGGCAGAATGAAGCAGGGTAGTAAAGATGTGGAGAGTCACAGACAGCCAAGGTCAGTGGCTATGTGCAACATGAATGAGACTCTACCAAGGCTGTCTGGCTCACTAAGAGCCTGCAATCATCATGTTACTGTCTGTCTCATGTAATGAAATCAAGAGAATTAAATTTGTCTTTATGAAATATTCCATTAAATTTTGAACAACAGGTTACAGGCTTGCTGACCTGCTCTCTATGGCAATGTGTGTACTCGACAGCCAGAGAATTGGCCCGGCATTTTGAATGTGTTTCTGTGTATGTGGGCATGTGATGTGTTTCATTTCTGTGTGTACATGGTGATCTGCAGTCAGTGTGATAGATGTGGGTATAAAGAAATTATTTAATTTAAAACAGAGGTTTTCAAAGTGGCTCCACAGGGGGTCTCCACACAGTTTCAGAGGAGGCTCACTAAATGGAAGTGAGTAAATATTACATTTATTATAACATTATTTATCTACAGGAGATCACAAAGAATAGTCTAAATATGTGTGAGTTGGTTAAAGAGAGAGGTCAGATATGCCGTAGTTCTGAGGAATTTTACTGTCAGAAACCAATACATGTCTTAAGGACAGACCATTTTATTTGTATTAGCGGGTATCTTGGCCCAATTGTTGAGTGTTTGTGGGATCAATTAATAAACTCGTGATCCCATAGGCATCCAGGAATGGAGCAAAATTAAGGGGGGAGGGGGAGCTTTGTTTGAGGGGAAGCCCACAGTCTCAGACTTTGAAAACCCCTGATTTAAAATATGGATTTTTATATGATTTTTTATTGATATTATTCATGTAATTAGCATGCAAAATAGGTCCACAAAAAATTCCATCCACACTTCCAAAGTAGATCAAGTCTGTAGGAAGACTGCAGACCTGGCAACCCTGGTTATAAATACTGAATCAAGTACAAATACTGCATCTTTCTCCTTTGGGTTTGTGGTAAGTTCAACTTGGTTTCACTAGGATTGTTTGGTTCAATCACTGTGAAGTGAAATCCCTACGCTGTCCTGATTCCTTGTCCAGATTTATTTCCAATAATCTTTAATTATTTATGCCCTTTTCTGTCCTTCTCGCTGTACAACCCAGCAGTGGTAGGATAGAGGGCAATCAGAGGGTCAGGACACATATTGTGATGTTACTGTATGATGACCATTTATACTGTGTATATATGAGGACTATTTGAATGAACTGTCACACAAATAGAGGGAGAGGGTTGTGAAAAGAAAAGCAATTATCAAACATAGGCTCCTCAAAAGGGTTTTATTTCTCTGAATCCAAGTCAAAAAAGATGGAAAATTTCTCCAGAATATGAATAAGTTTTAATATTGAAATATATTTGCAGAGACAAACCACTTCTAATTCACACAAAAGAAAGATAAATGTGTTCTGTAGAAGAGTGTTCAGGAGGACCAAAGTGCTGAAACTAATGGGCTCAGGAAACTCATTTTTATCTCTACTTCTGGTTCTCTCCTTTATGAACAAAGCTCTGACAAAGCCCTTGCTGTTTTCCACCTGTTCATAGCTGTAATTATTTTCTAACTGCATGGTTTTCCTGCTTTCTTTCCCTCTCTCCACAGAAGGGTCACATAAGCCACATGTTGGGCTCTTTTGAAGCTGACGGTCGATTAAAGGTGTCAGTAGCTTTCTGCTCCGCTGCCTGCTGTGATGTGGGGATGTTAGATTGAACCCTGTTTTTTTTTTTTTTTTTTTTTACTTGGTCTCTGTGTGTCTGTGTAACACAATCAGCTGCGTGACAGTTTGAATACACTGACATGTCTGCTGAAGTGTATTTTTCTAGTTTTCTGTTGACTAACATGAATTCAGTCTTTCTTTGCTGTAGGTGTTTGTCGCTGTAGTTCCCCCTCCTGTTCTCTGTGTTTTTGTGAGGCGGCTTTACTTCTGTGAACTAACTTGTCTGTCTGATAAAACTGCAGATGTGTCTGTTACTCATGTCAGCATATATAGCTCAGTTTGCTGCCCTCTTCAAAAATCCTCAGTTTTTTGTGCATTTTGCAGTTTCCCTGTCATACGCAGGTAAAACTAGATGTAGAAAATCACTCATTTTTACACCTGGTTTCTTCATTGTTATCTCTGTTGCTTCCTCTCCTCCTCCTGCTCCTCCAACATATGATCTCGACTATCTGTGTTTTCCAGGTGAATGGAAAGGGGCTGACCCACCTTTCTGGGGATCCCACCCTGGACATACGGGACCCCCTGCTGTCCAGCATACTGAGGCGGGGGGCTCGCAGACGGGCGGGCCTAGCGGGAGCCCCTGGAGGGTTAGTGCCAGTGACCATGGGCATGGCCGACTGTGTGGACAGCTGCACTCAAACAGACATCAGCTTCCAGCATATGTTGACTCTGGGCAAAAGCAGCCAGCATCCCTGCGGAGCTCCACCCCCACCAGACCCTCCACCGTCCCCTCCACTACCACCACTACTGGAGCCATGTCTATTCAATGAACTGTGAGTAGGCGAAGTATAATAGGCCTCTGCAGCATGTCCAACTGTCAGACCAGAACTCATCTGCCATCTTGGTTCTAGTCCATGCCATCCTGTTTCACACATTTGACATTTGAAGCCGCCACAATTACTGCAACATTATGTCCCGAACATTGTCATTCTCAGCTTTGTAGAGCCTGTATACTACGACCCCACTGACTACTTCGATATCACTCAGCATGAAGTGGACAGACAGGATGAGCTGGAATATGAGGTGAGAGACCATTAGCTGCTCAAACTCTGGTTCAGAAAGCTGCCCCACTGCTCTCTGTCTGACATCCTCAAACTTTTCTCGTACTGCTTCAGGAGGTGGAGTTGTACAAGTCTCGCCAGCAGGATAAACTGGGGCTGACAGTTTGTTACAGAACTGATGAGGAGGAGGACCTGGGGATATATGTAGGAGAGGTGAAGACAGTGTTATGAAATCAAATTTTCAACAATTCTCGTCCATTTCTTTCTACTCTTGAGCAAATCCTTTTTCTTCCTCAGGTGAACCCAAATAGTATTGCTGCAATGGATGGACGCATCCGCAAAGGAGACAGAATACTACAGGTACAGGTCTCCAAAACAGTACACTGGAGCTGGAATAAACAATTAACTAAACTAAAAAAAAAAGCCCTATTACATCAACATATAATTTTTAACTTTTTATCCAGTTATGTAATGCAGGAACCTGAAGTCTTCTGTAAGCATAATATGTATTTTATGCTATTCTAAATTTAAATATTTATATCTTCTAGTTGTGTGTTAGAACTTAGGTTTCATTGTGTCAAATAAATGACTTTGATTCTTGATATTAAAAGTTAATGGGCAGCATTTCTTTCTATTGATTTCTTTCATCAAAGGTTGAGAGAGACTTTTCTTTTATCGTTGTAATTCTAAAGAAAAACCATTTCTTGAGTCAAGCAACTTAATTGAATCCAGCCTTGCGGGGTCTTTCGGGGTCTTTCGTTATCTAACATTAGCTCAATTTTATTCTCCTCTTTCTCTGTCAGATAAATGGAGTGGACATCCAGGACAGAGAGGAGGCGGTAGCTATTCTCACCAGAGAGGACAGCACTAATGTCTCACTGCTCCTCGCTCGGCCCGAGATAGAGGTGAGGAAATTGGATATGCAGTCTGCGGGGATCCGACTGAATACTGACCTAAAAAATGCATTCTTCTGCCTTTATCGTACTCTTTATGTAGCAATGAATTAGTTTATGTTTGGGTATGTGACGGCAGTGCTCTATGTGGACATTTAGTCATGAGGTTGAGAGGGAGACAATACATACAAAACAGAAAGAAAAGGGGACACTGTGCTCTGTCCTGTGTTGTAAGCTGACTTGTGTAAGTAGACAGAAAAGCAAAGAGGTGCAAAAACATGATGAGAACACAGATAGCGTGAAGACAGAGGCAAAGACAAATAGTGCTTGTACTCGTGGTGCTAATGTGGTCCTGCTTTCTTTCCCTCAAGGTCACTCTTCTAGCAGATATGAGATGCATTATAAGACACACAGGAAGCCCCTAAATAACACACCTCTGCCAAATGACTTAAAGCATACAGCTTGACACATGTCGGGCCAAACCGAATTGAATGTCAGTGCACACGGTTGTAAATGCTAGCTGCAGATGGAGACAGTATATGGGAGGATGCAAAAATCTGTATGCTGGCTGCACTTGTACAGACGCAGCTAAAGGGCAGATTTAAAAGGTACTCATTAAAATGGTCCAAGTCAAACACACACACACACACACACACACACACACACACAAATAACCTCTCCTCTGTTTAAATATGTCCTTGTGTTTGGAGAAATGAGCGCAAGCACTACCTGTGAAAGGCTGACAGGATTTATATTGCAAAGGCATAGTCCCATATTAAGATTCAAGTGAGAGACGGAAGGATGAGGGATCATCAGAGGAAAATGCACAAGCTGAGATTAAAGCCTGATCTGTTGTCTTGGGGGAGACAGAGAGAGAGAGAGAGAGAGAGAGAGAGAGAGAGAGAGAGAGAGAGAAGTGAAGGGTCTGTTGAAGAATAAGAATGAAGATGAAGATAATCAATACTTTGTCTTGCAGTCTGCATGCAGTTCACATTCAAATCAAACCAATTAGCCAAGATCAACTGCGCTCTGAGGTGTGAACTGTTTACTAAATGAAGCACAAGTATTTGCATTGTACTTGATCAGCATTTGAAGAGATGCCAGTCAAAATGGAAAATGCAGGTCAGAAACAACAACAGCTCTTATGAAATATTAAATACTACTTATCTCAAAAGACTGGATGATTCTGAATAAGCATTTCATCCTCTCAAAGTTGAAAGAAAAATCTGTTTCCTTTCTATTAGTTAGTTCATGTTTGGATGTTCTTTCAGATCCAAATTTTTGTTTCTCTATAGACAGATTAGTGAATGGAAAAAAAACTGTATTGGCATGAGGATAAAATCTCACACAGCACTGGCCCCATCTAGTGACAGAAAGGAGCACTACTCTTATTTCAATTAGGAAATGTGCTGCACTGATAATTAAGGCTGCTATAATCAATATTTGTATTCTAACAGTGGATCAAAAGACTAGATATAAGGCGGATCACTTGTGAGGAACTCATAGTTTTGGTATACAATCACTGTAGTTTCCAAAAGCAGCAGCTGGTGTAAAAGCTCTAAAAAGCCCACTGAGCCTTTCCAGCACCAAACGGACAAAATTAGAGACTAGTTAGTGAACATGGTGAAGCATTTCTCCACTAAAGAGACAAATATTTCCCTCAGTTGGTAGCAAGAAGAACAGAGAGGAGAGTGAATACTGAACTCAAATTCATAAGGTGGGCACACCTAAGACACACAACTCCAAATGAATACTAATAATGTTCCATGTCTGCTGAATGCATAAATAGGTTGCTAATAAGTTCACTGAATCAATTTAAAAGGTGATGATATGTCAGGGTTATGTTATTTAGTGTTTATTCCAGATATATAAAAACTGCTGTGAATAATAATTTGTTGATATATTTTTCCTCAAAAGAGGGCAACTGCCTTCTTAAAAACAACTCACATTAACTCATCTTTGAAAAATCTAGAATCTGCCGTTTAAGGTTATTGACTGTTGGACACAAGATGTCTTCTAGTACTACAGAAAAATCCATTTAGAGTTTACCTGCTCTGAAGGCCTCAAGTTTACACATCATACTTGTGTGTGTTGCATATTGGACCACGATTGACAAATTGATACAAAAAAAAGCACCTTAAAGTCAGATTTAAGGTGAGCCCAGAGAAACATTCCCCCTCCAGCAGATGAATGTGGAAGCATTGTTTTAGTGCCAAAAACAACACAAGTATTCTGCACAGTGAAGCTCAAACATCCAAGTGAAGTAACAACAAAACGACGAAACAAATTTTTGAGACGTAACCTTTAAACCTTGAGACAGACAGAGTACTTTATTAATCGCTTTGGGAGGTTCCTTCCGGGAAATTGGCATCTCCATCGCATTCTCATACATTGCACTGTTTAAAATTATAGACTACAAAGTAAAAAATAGAATATAAAATATAAAAATAGACACAATAAATTAGGCAGAGATAGCAGGAGTTTGAATCAAAAATAGGCACTTGTAGGAGAACTAAAGAAAATATGCATATGTATATGTGTGTACCTGAGTGTGTACATAGTAATAGCAGCAGTGGGTATGGTATGCTGATGGTAATGGTAGAGTGCATATAGTAATATAATATAACAATATAATATAGCATGTAATAGTAGTATGAAATAGCATATACAATGTATAACATCCAAGAGTATAACATACATGTACATGTATAATATAATAATATAGTAGTGATATATATATGTGATATATACTACACTCTACTACATATAACAGTAATAGTAGTAATATACAACTAGTTAGTCATCATAATAATAATAATATAATATGTGGTATAATAATAATACTATAGAATACTACACTGTGCTATATAACATCAACATCCACAACAGCAGTGTCAGAAATAATAGCACTAGTAGTAATAATAATAACAACAGTAATAGTAATATATAATATACAAGTGTGTAACACAAGTGTTCAGGTACATTATACATTCAGAAATAAAATGAGATTGAAATTGAGATGTATAGCATCATTGTAATTTATACCTTTCTTTAATCTTTTGCTTTGTTTGTCTCTTCAACAACGACCTGTCCGTGACACGCCTTCACCCTTCAGAACGACAACCAGCTGGACCCAGATGAGCCAGACCTGGAGCCGCTGGACAACGCCGTTCATCATCACAGAGTGAGGGGCGGCACCTCCGTCCTGGGTGCTGGACCAGGTTGTGTCGCTGGTGGGGGTGCACTTGGTAATCACTGTCGCTCAATGAACAGGGACTCACCTGATTTGCTCCAGACGGTGCTGAGCAATAGCCAGGAGCTAGACAGCGGGGTGGGCCGTACAGATGAAAGCACACGCTATGAGGAGTCTTCAGAACACGACCTTCTGGGAGATGACCACACTAGTGCCTCCAATACAAACACCACCAACACGCCTGGCAGCATGCGCAAGTTTTTGTCCAGCAGGGGAGACACGCCGCCCTTACTGCACTCCCAGGACCTCCAGTTCAGCACTGATTCCCTCCTCGGGCTGGACTGTGTTAATGGAGGAGGGCTGGAACAGGTAGAGCGACTAGAGAGGGCCTACATGGCAGATCCTGTGAGGATGATGATGCCTGGGCTGACTGAGGAGGAGTGTGAGAGGTACAAAGAGCTCCTGGAGATTAAGTGTTATTATGAGAAGAACAGTAACGATCTGATGCTGTTGGAAGGTCAGGGGCCAGCAGAAGAGCAAGGGGGGGTCTCGCTGGATGTGAACAGGAACGAGAGCCTGACACAGCACGAGATGGCCCTTCTGGAAGAGGAACTGCGTCACTTGGAGTTCAAGTGTCGGAACATCTTGAGGGCACAGAAGATGCAGCAGCTGAGGGAGCGTTGCCTGAAAGCTTGGCCTCTCGAGGACAAGAACGGACTGAGCGCAGGGGCTGGAGTAGGAGCTGCATGCTTGGACATTAGCGGTGCTTTGGTGAGCGAGGAGTCCTGTCACCATGCTCTGTCAGACATCAATGAGCTCCCAGAGAGGGAGCGCTCAGACAAGGACAGTACCAGTGCCTACAACACTGGAGGGGAAAGTTGCAGGAGCACCCCTCTGGTCAATGAACAGTACCCTTCGCCCTCTACACAGAGCCTGGAGAGAGGAGAGCATCTTCTCCCCACAGGTATCCAGCTTCCAACTTCCTCAAGGCCGAGAGAGAGAGGAACCAGGGCCGAAAGAGGGGATGGGATTCAAGCAAACCTCAACCAACCCTACTCTCCCCACACTCCAAGGAAAGGAGCCGAAGCTAAGACATCCAGCCCTGGAGCCAAGGTTAGGTCCCTGTCCCGGGATGCAGGAACGAGGCGCGGCTCAGATGGAGGGATGAGACGTAACCCCAAAGAGAGGGCTGGTGGATGCAGCGCCGAGAACAGCCCTTACCTGTCCCGCCGTCAGACCGAAGCAAAGCCACCTCAGCGCTACCTCAGCTGCATGCAACTGAGGTCTCCCTCCACTTCCGAGCGGCTTGGTGGACTCAGAGACTCTCCCAGCATGGAGGCTGGGGGTCACACCAGCCCAATGAGCCTGGGTAGCACATGTAAAGATGTTGCCCAAGCTCCAGGTGCAGTACCCTTACCCTTGTCCCCTGCACTGCTGCCTGCCTCCCCTCGCATGGAGTGGAAGGTGAAGATCCGCAGTGATGGGACGCGCTATGTGGCCAAGCGGCCTGTGAGGGATCGCCTCCTGAAGGCACGTGCCATGAAGATCAGAGAGGAGCGCAGTGGCATGACAACAGATGACGATGCCGTGAGTGAAATGAAGATGGGCCGCTACTGGAGCAAAGAGGAGCGCAAGCAGCAGCTGCTGAAGGCCAGAGAGCAGCGGCGGCGCAGGGAGTTCATGATGCAGAGCCGTCTCGACTGCTTGAAGGAGAGGGAGCAGGGCAGCAGCAGTGGAGGACAGCAGGGGGTGACAAATCAGCAGGAAGCCACCTCCATCCTGGAGCTGTGCCACCGCAGGAGCATGAAGAAGCGCAGTCGCAGAATCCTGGACAACTGGATCACTATACAGGAGCTCCTGGCCCATGGGACCAGGTCTGCAGATGGGAAGAAAGTCTACAACCCCCTGCTGTCCGTCACCACAGTCTGAGATCAGATGGGACAGAAGGAGGCAGAGAGTTAGGGAGAGACAACAAAGTGCCAAAGTGTTTTGACAGAGCCTATAGGATGAACACAAGCTGCTTCAGCATACCTTGGCACAAACATTTGTCTGCAGGGATGCAGCAACATTCTGAAACAGAAGGTCCATGATGGTAATATAAAGTAGCACATTAGGCCACAACCTAAAATGTTTAGATAGGAGAAAAGCTCATGACCGAGACTGCCAGGGTTTGTTTCCAGTAAATGTCCCAAACAAAAAGATAATGCACAATGCATTTACAATATTGCCCAAATGAAGCTGCATTTCTGAAATGCATTCTGATTGAAAAGGCCTAAACCAGTCAGAAAAACCTCACATGTGAAGAATGTGATTCTTGCTTGTCACAATTGAAATCTGGACACTATAATCCATGTACAAGACAAGAAAGAAGTGCGCAGGTTGGACAAGTGAACAGGTTTAGAGAAAAAATTGAAATACTGCACAGATTAACATTTTTAAAACAATAGCACATTGAGAATAATCCATTTAGAAATACATCCCCACTTGAGACCTGTCTTCTTCCATAAAGGAGAGATGGCACAACATTAACAGTAATCTTTGCGGGCCTTGACGTTTTTTGAATGCCAGAATAGGTGAAAAATGTGCCATAAAACTGTACATTTGGTGTCCATGAAGGACTTTTGATTAAGGACATTTTCAAAAGAACATTTTGTGCGAGTTAATGTAGTTGACACATTTTCATTGTTGCTGTGTTCATGTAAAAATGTCCCTGTGTTTTGACACAGGAAATGCAACATCGTCAGACCACAGATGCTTTTTTTTTTTAACTTGAGCGGTGCCTTCCTTTCAGGCAGACTTGACTGTATAGCACAATTTTCAAAGCGATACAAAAAGGCTGAAATACTGTAGCTAAGAGGGTAAACACTGAAGCACAAAGTAACTGACAGGCTGTTTGTTTTTTTTTTTTTTTAAAAAAAAGGCACATTGTGTCATACAAAGTACAGGAAACATTTGAAATTGTTTTGTTCATTTGCCATTGAATTGGATTATCAAATCATCAGATCCTTTTTCCTCTATTTGCTATTTCGAAGGTCCTGCTTTTTTCAAATCAGTACGTTTTGGGTAATATGCAATTTAATTTGTTTCCAATGTCAACTGTGAACTAGGCTATTTCATTGCAAAAGAAGATCATTCTTCACTCCAAAAAACTTTACATCTGAAGCTACATCAACTGGAGTTTCTTTTTTTACGTGTTACCTAATATTCCTCTAAATTTGGCAAACCAAACTTGTTTCCTTTTTTATGCTGTGCTATCAGAAGCAGTCATTGAATAATCATCCAGCAAAAGTACCCAGAATAAAGATAAAAGCCAAGAATGGGGTGACCAATTTATAAGACCCCAAACAAGAAGTTGATTTTTCACTTGGCTTACATGCATGTTTGATATTGAGACAAATGTTTTTTTTTTTTCATGTACTTAAAGACTAAAAGCCTTTAACATACTGTAATTGTGGATATGTCTTTCTATGAACTTGCTTAAAATTCTAGCATAGAAAAAGAATACATGGTGTACTTGTTCAATATTGTGACGTCCTGTGTCTGCCATTTCACAGTGAAAGCCTTTCTAAATAAATGCTATGATCATAAGAACGATTTTGTTACTATGTAATTGCTGCTGTGTTTCAAGATGTTCATAACTGATCTTAGGACTTTTCAAGAAATAAGGAGTCAAAATATCCTAAACAATTCTAAACCTTTATTTTTCTAACAAGAGTGAAAAGAAACAAAGGCAACATTAAAATGAAAAGTTTATACACAAACTCACGACAACTGCGTGACTGCAATATCAATAATAATAATAATAATAATAATAATATAATCTGAACCCAGGAAACAAAATAAATTGTGACAAAGTGAGTTACAGTGAAGTTACCTTAATTTGCAAAGAGAAAGAGAGGGAGAAAAGGAGGTCAAGTTAAGAGGAATAAAACAGTCAAAAGGATGGGCGCTTTAAAAAAAAAAAAAAAAAAAAAAGGCATCGAGGGGAGGGAAGGAGGGAGAAAGACAAAGCCAAGAGGTACAGATATCCATTTTGGGAAAGTAGCACCAAAAACATTAATGCCTGTTTTAAACACTTCCCAAAATTTACTCAGTTTAGTCAAAATGCATGTCCCCTCAAAACAGCATCAAAACACAAGATTCAATACAACTAAAAAAAATACAAGTGTAACCACGGTGCTGTTGTCTAAGACCAGCTGTCAAAACCTTCTGCTATACCTCAGCTTCAGGATTCATGTCCAAACACAACTGTCTAAGTAAATTCATAGCTTATCCAACTTCGACGAGTGGGCTCAAGTGAAATTAAACTGCCGGAGTTGAGACAGGCTTCGGCTGAACTAGCATTTAATACAGTTGGGATAACATAGCATACTGACCGACCTCAGAGACAACTCTAGACCAACACACTCCGATTAAGCCCCCACCCCCCACCCCCATCGGGCCAATACAGTCTAAATATGTTCACAGGAAAAATAGGTCCAGGGAAGGTGGTCAATAAAGTTTGGGTAAGAAAGCGAAGTCGCGAAGTCGAAATAAACAATGATGGGTGTGATATGGCTGAGATTCAGATGAGACAGTGGAGTGTAGAAGAAGAGTCATCGCTCTGTTAGTGTCTGAATGGATGAATGAGGGATGAGAAGGGATGTGGGCTACTGGGGAGAACGGGGTGGGGGGTGGGGGGGATGTCCTGCATCTTTCTCTAACATGACACTGTCTTCTGGCACAGAACAATCTGTCCCTTCGATTCCTCAGACTAATCCACTTAAAACAGAGCTCCAGCGTTGAGTATATCACAAAATCTGTCAAAAGAAAACAGTTCAAATGTTAACCTCCAATAAAGTCAGTTAAAAATGTATTTGCAAATATTTTAATCGAAGAATATAAAGAATACTAGAATTTCCAGAAGAAAAAAAAATGTTTAGAGCAAAAACAAGATAAACAGGCTGTTACCTTGGATTGGGTCTGGACAGGTGAGTGAGGGAAGGGGCTGTGGCTGAGGGGACAGGTTTTCTTTGACTCTGAGGCATCCAGTGACCTTTCTCCTGCCCCTTCCCCGCTGCCACCTCTGTGGCCCTTTCTCTTCCTCTTGGAGTCCTTGGCTCGTCCACGGCCGGTTCGCCTCTGCTCTTCGAGCTCAATCTGAGAGAGAGGGAAATGCGATGACTATTAAAAAAAAGAGGCATCTAAGGTGGACAGACCTCAGGTGGCAGTAAGAAATGCAGCAATGCGCCAACAAAGGCAGAGAAGATGCCAGCAAGTAAACATGAGCATCTAGTTTGAAGATTCAGTTGTTCAACTTAATGTTTTGCGTCTATGATTCAACATCTTCGAAAGCCCTCTCACTATAATTTAAGTTCATTTTCCTGACCTGGATGAGTGTGTGCAATGTTTCTATGGATGGGGCAGAGGCAGCTTGAAGGACCCTGTGGATGAGGAGTGTCTGGTCCAGTGACACCTCCAGCAGATCCCCTTCCAGCTGCAGCTCCTCCAGCTGGACCCTGGTGGCTGGTGAAAGCTCCACTACCTGGCCTTTTAGCGCTGGCAGCAGGGGCAGCAGAAATCCCACACCTGAAGAGAGGGAAATGAAACAGGATTTATGTGTGTGGGACAAGTTGCACAACTCAACTTAGGACGGTCACTCTGAAATCAACACGCCATCTTACCTGTAACATTTGACTTCTTGCTGATGCCATTTTCACAACCAGCCTGTGGGTGAAACAAACATTGTGTAAAATATGCAGGTTGGATACAGTAGGCTGGAGTAGCTAAATATTCAATCACCAATTATTACACTTCTTTACAGATAATACTCTTTATCTGGTTTAATATTAAAATAATGAGAGTAAGAATGAGGTGTTAACCGGAGTGCCGTTGCTTTCCTTGGGGTTCTTTTTAGGTGACTCCTCTGTCAGATCAATGACTCCATCCTCTCCTTCCCCTCCCTCGGAGTCCGATAAAACAATCACAGAACTCCTCTCTGTCCCCTTTTCCACGTCTTCCTCTTTCTCCGTTTCATAATGGAGAGTCTCTTTGAGTTCTTGCAGCCTCTCAAGTGCCTGCTGCAGCTCTGGTGTCTCCAGTGCCTCCTTGGCTCGGCCCTGCCAGTTGATGGCCCTCTCTGTGAGACACTGCAGGGCTTCTCCTTCCGGCAGACGCACCGGCAGCCTCTGCAGGGCAACGAGTAACGCCAGGATAGTCTCCAGGCGTGGGCGCCGTGACCGCAGGCACCGCGGACACAAGAAGCGCGAGTCCCAGTCCCACCAACAGAGGGGGTTCACTGGTGGTCCAGAAGATGGGAGCAGGGAGGGAAAAGGAACGCAGCCACCATGGAACCAGTCCTTACACAGATGGCAGCGGAGTTGAGGGGTACGAGACTGACCGGCACACACGCACACTGACTGAGGAGGGGTGGTGCAGGTGTGGTTACTGTTCCCGTTCTCTTTTACAGAGTTCTCTGAGTGGCTGGATGTGTCCGTCTCCATGGCGTCGTCCCACCTCCCGTTCTCCTTGTAACTTGCAGTGTTTAGTCCAGATTTACACATGTTCAATTTCTGTAGCCTCAGTAGTGCCTCCTTCTCCTGGTGCTCTCCTTCTTTGAAAGCCATCACCTGGAGACAAGGCACACAAATCAAGTTCACACGCACAACTCGTATTTACACATTAAAAACAATAGAACTAAATCTGAGAGAGATTAAAAAAATGAGACAATGGCATGCTCAATGAACTCACAATAGCTGCAGGGTCCCTCAGGTCCTGAGCAGACAAGCCCAGAGTGTTGGTATCAGAGTCATCTAAAGGCTCATCCAGCAGTTCTGACTCATCTCGCCTCTCTCTCCTTTTTGCACATGGACATAATACCTACAGGGGAACATTGAAGTTTAATGCATACTCTCATAAAGGCTGCCTAACCAGGAACTCGGCTTCTAAAATGGAATGCTGCATTGATATAAAGATAATTTCTGTCGTTAAATTTTTGAAATTTAATCTAATTACATTTTGAAAAAAATGTAAATTTTCCTTTGAGTTCCCACCTCGAGCAGACTGTGTGGACTGCTCTTCTTCAGGAAGGTCTTGCTGGCCTTGTCCCTCCAGGAGTGAGCACTGGCTACTTGCAGTTCCAGCTGTCTCAGCTCCTCCATGAAGACTGGCAAATCCCTTCCAATAGCCACCAGGCCCTCTAGGTCATCCAGACATGGGTAATGCTCCCCATTCTACAACAAGGAAAAAAAAAAAAAAAAAATCAATGAACAATTTGAGCGACAAAACATTTCAGTTCCAGGTATTTAAATTTAATTGCAACATTACAGAGGGAGAACAATAAAATCCAATCCAAAAGCCATAAATTTCAGTTTTGTTTACCTGGATTTCCTCTAGGTCTGTTACCCAGGCCCGTGCTCGAGTGAGACAGCCCTGAAGAGCCAAAATGTTGGGTAGCTTAACTGGGATCAGCTGGGCCTCATTTACTATTGCTTCCAGGGTAGAAAGAGGGTGCTTTTGCCTGGAAGAAAAAAAGACATGACAATGAAAATCTTGACATCTTTGCAACCAAATAAACCAGGTGTCAAATGATGACAACCCCTATGACAGGTAAAGTTATAGAGAAGAGTTTATGGTTTGACTTGTTTGTCTTACTTTTGTTCGAGGCAGATCTGTGCTTTCTCCTCCCAACGCTCTGCAATTGTGAGCAGCTCCTGAAGCTCGGCCATGGCCGTCTCCACAGACACACTCTGCGGCACGTTGCAGCCTGCTTCCATCAGATTCCTCAACACATCCAGCGTCACCTCCTGCCTTTCCCCGCCTTCTGTGCCCAGGGTTCGCCTCACCTCTGTCAGCCACTGGCCTTGCTCCTTTAGGCCTTGGAGTAAATTACACTCTGGTACCACAACAGGCAGCTGGGCCCCCTGGTCCAACAAGGTCTGCAACTGCTCAGGTGGTGAGTCCCTCCTCCAGTCCCGGTCATTGACCAGTACTTGAGCTTGGCTCTGATAATCCTCCACTGTCCGCAGGACCGCCTTGAAAATCAGACAGTACAGAAGTAACGCATACGTGCACTAAATAAGAGCACAAATTTAAAGCTTTTCATGAGGTCTATTTTTAGCAACTTTGCAAGGAAAAAGATTTGACAAACACACAAGCTTGTTTGCTCAGTGAGACACAACTTCTCACCTGCATGTCCTCCAACTGGTTCATCACACAGGGCAGGTTCTGCATCATCTCTACCAAGGATTTCAGCTCTGCCAAAGTCATCTTACCTTCACTAAAAGACAGCAATATGTAAGTGCAAGTAACTGAACTGTTACTAGATAAATGTTAAATTTGAGTTACATCATACCTGGTCTTTGAACTGCTGAGGAATTCAGTACTTGTCTGTTGGCAGTGTTCAATATCTTTAAGAACAGTATTGAGTTTTCGCAGAAGTTCGTTGTTGGGAAACTTTTTTTCTGCTGCTTCCATCTTCAGCAAGTCCAACTCATCAATTCCTGTGAATTCAACAACCATTTCATTCCTCTTAAGATCATAATTTTCTGTTGAACTTATGTTTAAAAGATTCATTTTAATTGATTTCCTACCTATCTTGTTTCCCTCCTCCTGCTCAAGTGCTTCTTTTACTCTGTTGGCCCAGGAATCAAAGGACTCGGACCGAACCTTTAATCGGTGCAGCATGGCTAATAACTCATCCAGGGTATATCTGTACCTGCATAGTAAAGGTATGACAGAAAATGAGAAAGAAAATAACTATTGCTTAGTATAATTATGTCATACTGCAAAGCATGCACACACACACACATACATACACAGTAACATAAGAAAGAAATACCTGAGGTAGAGTTTTTCAGTGGGGCAGTTGCACAGATCCTGAGTGTGATAGAGACACACCAGACGCTCGGGACAGTTTGAGCAGGCCAGAGCAGAAAGGAAGCATGTGGTCTTACATTTATCACACTGTCTCTCATCATCAGGCAGAAGCTCAAATGCCTCACGCTCTGCTTCAGTAATGCCCTGCAGGCACAACACACAGATTTTATTAGGCAATCAGTTTTTCAAATATTCTCATTTCCAATATCAAACTGAACTAAGATCTGTTCACTGTGTCGCACCCTTTCCATCAGTCCCTTCCGCAGCTTCCTCTCCTCCTGAACGATAATGAACATTTCCCGGTGTGTAGCTGCAGCCAGGTTCAGGTCTAGTTTCTCTGGGCTGGCAGCCATTTTACAGGTGAGCTCCTCATGGGAAAATACACAATACCTCCTCAGACGTCGGTAGTGTTCAATACAGGAACGGCCAGCAGGCAGCTGAAAGGGAGAGAGAGCAATGACGTTGATTATGCAGTTTTGTGCAACGATGTGAAATGACAACTTGAGACAGAAAGTAGAAACAAATGTACCCAGTCTGCCGTGCAGAAGTTAACAGCTTCAGCAAAGTTATATCCCTGATTGAAGCCACTGTGGTAGGCTCTGGGGAAGGTTATGACGAACTCTCCAGCACACTGGTTGGTACGAACAACCTGCCAATTAGAAACATAGCACTGAATCAAAGAAAGCTTCTCAACCAAGCATATTTGTGCTGTGTGCATGTGTGTGTGACTGACCGGTACACCATGAGACATGAGGATATTGGGGTTCATGATAGTGACCAGCTGGTGCAGGAGGTCAGGTTGAAACTCAAACAGCTCTGGTGTCAGCTTCTTCATCACCTCCTCAAGACGCTCAGCTGCCACAGAGGGGACTCCATACCAAGTCTTGGGTTCACCCCTGAAGGTGACAGATAAGTGGGGACAGAACAAAATTATAGTCTTTCACTCAAAGTACCCTTCCACATATTTCACATGATCATATTCTCTATGTTAAAAGCAGAAAAAAGTCTATGACTACAATATAATGCCAAACCCACAACAATACACAAAAAGCCTACCAGTGCAGGTAGTTGATGGAGTAGCTCCAGTGATCCTCAATGTGCCAGCAGAAAGCTGAGAACACCATGCCTACATAAAGCCAGGGCACTTTCATCCCAGAGATGTCTCCATTAATGTGGCACAGGAGGGACTGCTCCAACACAGGCATCACGTTCAGGTTCCAGCCACTGCGAGCATATTCCTGCCCAACGAAGAAAACCGTGTGCACTGAAAATTAGCACTGGACTCTCATTAGGAAAAGCTTAGGCAATAACTTGATTACAGGTACCATCTCAACAAGGTGCTTTTTAAACATACATATATTATTTTGAGAACATAATAAAATCAATAACTCTTGATAAAATATTTTACGACATTCTTTTCTATGATTGGGTTTTGGGCTTGTGAGTTTATCCATTCAGATTCCAACTCTTGATAAATCATTTGAGCAAGAAATCCAATGAATTTTCTGCAGATTTAGATTTATTCTTTTCATCCCTTCCATCTCAACCAAGCAAATAGTAATCCCCATAATGACCAGACTACAACACTAGAGTTCTCAGGTCTACTTTTGAACTGCAAATAAAACTCTATAGTTAAGGTGTATGTTAATGTAACAATGTTATTCTTAAAAGCATCACTGAATAGGGGTTCATTTTACAGTGCATTTAGAATGCCATGTGGGCCTTGATAGGATAATAATACTGCATTTAAAATGTACTTGTATGTAGATTTTCCTTGATTAATTTTAAACATTTCCAGCATTGTTATCTCAAAAGAATGCTGAAGTCTTCATTCTAACCTTGATGACTATTCAATCAAAGATTTCGTAAAAACTGTCAAGGTCGCGTGCGTACCTCCTCTTCCTTTGTGAGCTTCCTCTTGCCATTGTTCATTGGGAATCCACTGCCAAACTCTTTGGAGTGTATGTCGGCTCCATACTCAACGGTCACATCTTCCTCGATACTACTGACTAACCTCCAGAACTCCCTCTCCACAAGCTCCGTGGGAACCATCTACACCGACAACAAGACAGAGGCCAGAGATTAGTCTCTCACTTTATCACCCGCATAGTCATGTCACAATGAATAGGTGATATCTTGTGTTGATGTGCTTACATGGACAGGCATGTTGAAGTAATCCGCTTTGAAGGCATCTGCCATTTCCCCAAAACTCTGCAGACTATACTCTCGTGTCGCCTGTTCAAAGCCAAATGCTTCTGCAGGTTTCTTGCACTCCTGAGAAAAGTTAAGAAAAAGTGAGAAAATCAAAACAAAGACTAGCCTTGTTGGTTAGAAGAGACCTGACAAAACATGCCATGAGGATTACATTTACTTACCTCTGCTACACACTTGGGGCATCGCCAGTTGCCTTTGGGAGGATCAGTGAGTGGGGGTAGTAGACAGTAGGTGTGGTAGTTATCATCGCAGCCATCACACAGCAAGAGTTTCTCATCATCATCTCCCCGACCACACATCCGACACACAAAAGAATCAACCTACGAATAAGTGAGGAAAAAAAAGTACAAAATAAGCACTGAAGATGTAAAATTTGACAAAAGATCAGATTATGATGAGCTCCTGTCCCATCAGAGAGACAAAATCACTGCATTCACAGAATGACAGAGTGAGGCAGGCTTGTAGAATCATTTGACTTCTCACAGTGGTTTGATATTCAGTTTTATAATGTTGATCTCTGCTGAAATGCCACATGGGTGCATCCTTTGGTCTACTTACACACTGCGGGTTGTTGATGTTGCGTCTAAGCCTCATGGTCATTTTTGTACATGGTCGATCTGAATCATCTTCATCCTCATCATTCTCTTTCACATCCTCTTCCTCTGGTTCTTCTTTCTTCACTTCTGTCTTAACTGTGACGCTAGGGGGAGGCAGCTGGGGGTTTGATGTACTCCCGTCATTCTGCCTCTCTTGTTGCTCCAACGGCTCCGCTTTGACTAAGGCATCACCAGGAGCAGGAGACACATTCTCCTTGATGGTAACCGTTTGAGGCAGCTCATCTAAAAGAAGAGCCAGGAGTGTTCAGAATCAGAGATTGGTTGTTGGCAGGATGGTTGTATCAAAACCAAAAGCAAGGTTTTCCATGTCCTACAATTTATTACACTGAGCCAATAATGGAGGACTGGCAGTTTTCTCAAATTATTGCTTTTGTTGTATTTAGGGATGCACCGAAAATTCGGCCACCGAAAATTTTCGGCCGAAACTGGTTCAAAAGTGCATTTTCGGTTTTCGGCCGAAAGACTTGTCACCGAAACAACACGGCCGAAACAAGACGTTGTGATGACGAAGAAAAAACACGCCCACCACGGGCGGTTGCCGCCTCTAGCCATTTTTAAAATGCGCGTGTAGCGGCGCCAGTGTTTGTAACTAGGCTACCGTGACAGCGCTTTTTGATTGGCAGAGAGCGCAGCGGGTCCTCTCGGGGTCCCCGGCACACAGATTTAGCTGGCCTTAATTTTTCCTGTGTTTTATTTAGTTCATTATTGTTACATTTAGTGTGGAAATGTGTTTGTGACAGACATGTGTATGGGACATTTATGAAATACGGGACAAATCGCGTCCCGTATTAGTTCAAAAGAGGACGCAACATTTAATTTTCGAATAAAGGACAATTCCGTATTTTTCGGGATGTTTGGCAACCCTACCAGCATGCGCACGTCTGGATGGTTGCCAACATGTCTGCGGTGTGGATGCATTTCATTATATCCGAGAAAGACCCACGGATAGCTAATAGCTAGTTTTAATGTCAGTGTTAATAAATATTTTCATAATTTTGTAATTGATTTATTCTTTGAAACATTTAAATTAATTTATGCAATTGCAATGCCTTGATTTTAGTGAGATTAGTACACAGTCATAGCCACGAATGCAATGGTAATAATTGGCATAATAATTTATTTCGGTGTTTCGGTTTTCGGCCATGGTTTCTTCATTTACGGTTTCGGCCAAGAATTTTCATTTCGGTGCATCCCTAGTTGTATTAAAACAATTATTGTGACGCAGTGTTGCATCCAAATTGCCATGTTGTCAGCTGTGTTCATGGCACTTACCTTTCTTCCTGATGCCTTTGTCTCTTGCCACCAGTCCAAGTCCCATCATCTTAGGCCCTGCGCCATAAATCTGTAGCTTCTTCAGTTCTGGGTTCTTCTCTATGTCTTCTTCTGTAGGTTCGGGCTGCAGATGAAAGTAAATTTTCGTCATGAGGGAACAGACAGACAACAACTACTCTCCAAAGCACACAGAGCAAAGCAAGGGTCTACGCCAAAATGCAGAGCGAACAGTTAAAACGTGAGAGCATAGCAATGCATCACAAGAAGGGATTATGCTTGGTTAGAAAGTCAGGAAAAGTTAGCTTAATTCACAGTGAAAGCTTAAAGGTTAAGACCCATCACCAGAACACACAACCACCAGCAGTTGCAACCATACACTTGAAGTATCATCCAGATTTTGTTAACATGATTTGAATTTTCATCAAATCCTTGGTTGATGCTCTTAACATATCAATTGGTTAAGAAAATAAATATAACTTAATTTAGGCTGTCCCTTGTCATACATGAGAAAGCATTTTGAAACTCAGTTTACTAAAAAGATAAAACAGAAAAAAATATACTCATGCTATGCACAATTTCAATATCCACTACTTCATGTTTTGTTTTCTTTCTACTTGAGTAAGACTTCTTAACATCAGCTGATTTTGGGGACATGACAACTGAGCAAGGCTGTGGACGCATTTGGAATCTAGACATGCTTTTCTATTACCTATTATCTCTGTCTGGCCTACTGGTCTCGACTATTACTGCTTTTGGCCTTGGCTGCATGAATAAGCTTTTTTGTGTGTCTTTTGTGCTCTCAGCATCACTGGCTGCTCTCATGGCAGGTTGGAGATGCTGAACTGCTATCAGTTCCCCATAGAAAAACAAAATTCCTTATTCTTTAATAAGACTATGTTATGAATATGACTATAATATGAATATGTTCTGCTCTGCACTTTCATTTACAAAAACAAGTACAGCTTATTTTCTATAGTGTCATTCTGCAATGTAACTAAGCAAGCTTTCTCATTTTAGACATGTAGTTTCACAGAATATTGAATGGGCACTGGTTTGTTGTTCTTAAACAAGGTCTTGACTTGCCCCGTATTTAAACTCAAGTCTCAAAAATGCTCTGACTTGGACACAACTAAAGAGGTCTTGACCTCAGCTCTGACACTACTGCATTCTTATACCATGCTTAGAAATCATCATCATCCCATTTCCTCTTCTCACTTTCTATTATTGGAACTATATTCTAAGTGGTTTTCATCCCCAGGGGGCCTTGTTTATAGTAAACTGCAGTGGACCTTGTTTTCTTGAAGCAGGAAGCTTTTGGATACACCAAATATATCCAGGTTAAAATCTGTTTCCAGTTATCTGATCCTTTAAAAATTTCTTTGGAAAAATAGATAAAACATAAAATTATTCAGGATTATAGTGTAGTAGTGTTTTAGTGAATGCTTTATCATTTTAGACTTATTGTCGTGCATTAATAATTTTTGTGCAATGATTACATTTCGTAGTATCACTATTATCGTTAGATCTTTGGCCACACTTTGGGCACTACTTCCAATCTGCCATATGATTGCAAACACTACACACAAGTCATATGCAATCTGCTATCAACAGCAACCATACACAGAAGGTCTTAACTGCAGTTTCAGCAGATCTAAAAAGCACATAAAAGAAAGACTTCACAAAATTCACAACTCAGGTTCCAACTCAGAACTTACTCCCTAAACATCCATTTAAGTACATTTAGAGTAGCAGTTAATTCCTAATCTTTTAACCTAAAACATTCATCATATGGGCTGTTTTCACTACTCGGGTGTGCACCAAGAATTCGGTAGACCATATGAAGTCAGAACAGGTTGTAATCTCACAGCAAGACAGTTCACAAATGCATGACATGAGAACACTGTTAGGGCCATTCACATCACAGAAACTGAACAGATGCAATGTCATAAAAGATGCCATCCAAGACTTCTTTTCAAGGAGGGCGATGAAAGACACACATTTGTTTTTGACTTTGCCACCTGTATGCTGTCACACTCCCTTAAGTCGTGATGAAATAGATGTTACTCTGGCTGGCCATACATTGTTCTATATTTTCTGTGAACATAAAACACAGGCTTCTTTTCCTGGCACCCAAACTTTATTAACCAAAGGACTCTGCAAGTGGGACAGGGATCAAAAGCAGTGGACAACAAAAGCAATCAATTAACTTGGCCTCAAACAAGCAGATCCAGAGACTAAAAAGCCAACAACAATTACATCTTCAAAAAGGGTAATTGGTTTTTAATGCCTCTCAAGACTCCATTATTTTACTGTCAATCATCAGACGATGGCGCTCTGTAAGTGGAATTCAAAACTACTAGGATCTTCTGTGTGAGAGCACTCGAAAGAGAACAAATGTCACACTGTTATCTGCTGTAGTGAGCAAGGCAAAACAGCCAAATTGCAAAGGCCCACAGACAGCCCAGCGACAATTACAGAGAACGAGCATGGGTGAAAGAGAGAATGATTTAGAGCTCAGTCCAACAACTAGACTAGAAAAGTACATCTGGCAACTGGGGCTAAAGACAGCTTCTTAGAGCTATCACCGACAGTGAACTGTGCAATTCCCGACATCTGAAACATTAGTTCTCAACAACACAGGCACTTGGATCCAAATTTACATACATTCATTAACTGAAGACCCAACATCAACTTTTTTTAAAACTGTAATATAATGCCTAAAAACACAATGACAAAGCTCCAGAACACCTTTTTCCCAACATGAGACTACATGATCTCATTTTCAACAGTCCTTGACCATGTTCAACAAACTTAAAGCGTAAATGAGAACAGAAGAAACAAACCAGGGAAATCTTTTTTTTCTGTGTTCATTGTCTGGTCTAGAGTCTAGAAACTGACGATAATGGTGATTTCAAAACATGCACCAATTTTCACTTTAATGCCACAGACAATTTTTCAATGGCAACATGGCTCCAACAGTCATGTGTCCCTACTATGGGTTGCCACTGACAATTTTTTAATGGCAACATGTCTCCAACAGTCATGTGTCCCTACTATGGGTTGCCACCCCTACACTGAAAACCATGAGGCGCATGAATGCATGTAAATGAGGATGTTTTAGTGGTTAGTTAAAAAAACTAAATAGCTAGACAACTTCAGAAGGGGTGAGGTGGTCAAGGGAAAGAGAGGGGGAAGAGAGCAGGGGCAGAAGGTGAGCTCATATGCTCAAGAGGTAGTACCGCAGAGATGAGTTGAGAGCCAGTGGTGAGAGGATGGGGGGCCAGATCCTCTGGACCCTGCAAGGGGAGACAATAACAGCAACAATAAACTAAGACAAGAGGAAAGAGGAGATGAGAGAGGGAGGGAGAGAGCCTGGAAAGAACAGAGCCAGTAGTTGGAGGACAAATATCACTGGGACACATTATTAGACAGTGATCTATAAAGGTCCAACAGGAAATTTTGTGGACTGATACTAAATATTTGCTTCAAAATTCAAGCTCAGTATATCTCAACATGCTTCAGACAGGGACGATTTAAGGTCTGTCGTGCTTAGTTTGCAGTCTTATAGATCAGTATGTTGGTAGACCACTGTGGATGAACATCTGCTTTTTAATACAAGCTGGTTCTCCGCTAATTGAAACAGTATTTGTGTTATCTCAACCCTGACCTTCCAAGTTGCTGCCAACTGGCAGGTGATTAAGCTGTTGTGCCAATGGGATATATTCACAAAGGGGACGCTTTGGCACCAAACAGAAATGGGTTTGAAAGGTGTTTGATAATGGGAAATCAGGGTTTGCTGACAAGTTTATCATCATGCAATACACTTGGCATACTAAGTATAATAAAGACATGCTACTGGCAAATTTATAAAAAAAAATTTTTTATATAATTAAAAAAACTTTTCTATTGGACCTTAAATTTCATTCTTTTGTAATTTAAGCTGACTATAAACTACGGTGCCATCTGGAATGCTTAAAAACATTAACTGTTAATGAAGAAATTCTCAAACTGCAAGATACTGTCCTGTATAGAATGGTTTAGGAATGAGAACAAAAATGAAGCAATACCAAGTGCATCAATCGTCTGATGATGTCTGTTTTCCAAAAATCTACATCAATATTTGTTTTGTTCCTATCAATTCAGTATGTAAGTAAATATGCAAAATAAAAAATATGTATTCCAGCATAATAAATGAAAAAACTAAAATCCACTGGCGAGCACTCAAAGTATGACGAGTAGGTCATTAACAACAGGGGTTTGGGTTGAAAATGAAGCATCATTAGCTTGCATGTAACAAGCATGAGATAACAGAATGCAGGCTGGTCCAGAGGTTGTATTGGTAACATTAATGCAAAGAAAAAAGTTTGGTGACAACATATGGCTTATGAAACAAACAGTGTCTACTTGTGAGATGAGAAGAAGTGGAGGAAACAAGGCAGTGAACAAAATGAGCCATGGAGCAGAGAGCAAGGACAGAGCAGCAGAGTTAAGCACAGCAGCATGGCGGGATGGAGAGTACGCAGGCTGGGTGCAGTGCTTTATAACATCTTCCAGATACTACACTGTAAACAATGCACAAGGTCACATGGATAAGCACAGAAAAACAGTTAATAATGTGACAGCATGGTACACGCTAAGAGCTCATCTAACGAACACTTGAGTAGATTGTTGGCTTGAAGTTTTGTTAGCCTTTAATGATGGAAGCTGTTATTCATTTGGCACTAGAAAGTAAGTCATTAAATGGTAACAAACATTGTAAGAGACTGCCAGCTTTGTACGTTTGCTGTTCAGTCCAGATCATCAAATAGCAAGTATGTAACTACTGTACACTGAGGTTTTATGTCCTGGAAAGAAATCTGCAGATTTCTTTTCAATCCCAACAGAAAAATACACTGTAGTTTGTACATTTATTAGTGTAACACCAATGTATGTTAAGACAAAACTAAACTACCAATTACTTAGACAACAAATACAAATAATACCATCAGTGGCAAGGATTTTGATGTGTGGTTTGTTAAATCCTGTGAGAAGCCATCCCACGTGCAGTAGTAAAAGGTCAGAACAGAATGAATACCTGAGTTAAATTAAAATCAATTCACACACTTAATTCCACTGAAACAAATTCCTTTGTGATATATCAGATGCACCATATCCCAGCAATTTGTGCGGTCTTGAAAAGCAGCTACATAAACCAAAATTGTACTTTTCTCTGATTGATTGTAATCTAGGCTTGATTTCGAGGTGATAAGGCGCACATGGAAATGCGATCCCAAAAATTATATTTAAGTGACCAAAATGTATACAGTATATGGTTACTGGTCACAGAGGTATCTGAATGTATTGAATGAAAAGTAAGGATAGGTACTGTCACTCACATCAGGCTGGCAGCGGTTTGCTCTGCGTCCATAACTGCTCATTTTGGATGGCTGCACAGACTGTCGCAGGGGTATGGAGTGTGGCTTGTACTCTTTATCCACATCCTCACCATCATAGTGTTTTTGCTTGCAATGCTAAAGATGAAGCACAAAAAGAGAGTTTGCATTAAAACATGACCAAACATGCCACATATGACCTACCTTAAGAGGGTGTTTTGATTCTAGCCAAAATAAAGTGCACAACACATAATAGTGGCTACACTACTCTTCACAGATTGACTAATATTAAGTGCTATCTATTAACTGATCACCCTTGGTAACACAAAAAGGAGAGACAAGAATGTGTAATACCGGCATGCTGGCACCAGACTGGAACATTTCAAAGGGGTAGACGATCCTCTCGTAGTGCGAGCGCAGCAGAGAACCAATGTTCTTGCCTGGAGGATAACCAAGCCTCTGGGCCACACGAGCCCAGCGCCGCTCCTTACAGACCATCTCAAAACCGCCTTCATCTGTTACAACCTTGAACAGAAAAGCATTTTTTGACAATTTTATCAAATCATAGGTAAGGAATGGAAAAACAGCATCTACTTTAAAATTGTATTTTCTTAGTAGAAGCAATTGCATTAACATTTACCTTAGAAAGGCTGAAAAGATCAAGGATGCGTCTTTCAATATGTGGGATTTTCAAGGAGGATGCCTGGATCTCCCAAAACCTGGCAATACGGTCCAAGTAATTCAGCTTCACTCTGGTCTCCGCCTGAAAAGAGATGCATGAGGGTCCACTGTGAATACTTCAGCCAGTTCCACCGATAACTGTCGACCAACAGCACACAATATTAAAAGAAAAAAAGGAAACTTACCTCCAACTCATTAAGCCTCTGGATGCGGGGTGTGAAGCGGAAGCTATCCAGCTCCACTGAAAACGGTGGTTGCCAGTCCTAATTTGGAACAAAGACATGCAATTAAACATGTAGGCTTGTATGCTAAAAGAGCACCTTGTAATTTCTGCTTGATGCTGACCTCTATCATTCAAAGAACTTAGTAAAAACAAAAAACGTGGACGTGGGAGATTAATGAGACAGTGAGCTTAGTTTGAGCTTAACCCTTGTTTAGCTCTAGCTTCCAGGCTCAACAACTTGGTGAAGTGTTACCCTGGAAGGATAACCAAGGTCACCTTCTCAAGAGTGAGTGAAGCTCTCACTGTCACTAAGACCAACCTGCCTCCTCACCAATCAATGCAGCAGAAATTATAAATCCAACAAGATTTTGGTACAGAAAAATATTGTGATGTGACTTACATTTACTTGAGCAACTACAGTATGTATGTAACTGTATGATTACACCCACCACACCCCAAATATGAGCGGCGCTTTAATTCACACATTTATACTATTTGCATTTTTCCTTCTGTAATCCTCCCTGCCCTCTGCTGTAAAAACAGCTTTTTAATGGGTAAAGAAACTGATTGCTTATTGCTGTTAAATTGTTTCTTTTGCTCTTTCTTTGTGTAAATATTCTACATCCATGGGAAATGAAACATGCTGCTCTGTTCGTTGATGTTGCACATGACCAAATTAATACTACAAATATTCACATAAAGACAGTGGAGTGGAAGTGGGTCTTTGTTGTGATCACATACAGGTACTCTGTGGATACTTCGGATGTACAGTGTGTACTCCATCTTGTGAAAGGCTCATTGCATGGGTGGAATATGTTATCAAAAATGTAAAATGAAAGTCTCCAAAAATGATCTGGATGACACATGATTCAAGTTAAGAGTAGGGCTGGAAAACTCTCTGTAGACAGAACCACTCCATAACCAACCATGCCTGACTGGTTATACAGGATTGCTATTTTTATAATTTGTGAGGCCTGCTAACTCAAAGATAGTCTGACAAAACAAAATTTAAAAAATAGAGATCTAGAGATGAGTAAAACACCACAATGTGTTCATGGACTTTTCGATATAATCCAAGTGTAAGCAAATATTTACTGGTGGAGGTCGAATTTTGCAGATTCCAGACTTCTCTGCAATTGGACGTATCTTGGCAATGTAGCCCAGGGGATCCTGAAACTCCTCCCATGACGGCTCAAATACTGGACACTCCGGAGGAGGTACAAACTCTTCCCCTTCCATTGCCCTGTGAATAGGAAGATGGACAATGCAAAAGAAGTTAAACTCTGGCAGACTCACTAATGTGCATGGCATCATCATACAGTATCCCAGAAGACATTTTATGTTTAATAATCTTGATTTTAATTTGCAGACAATTTACATCCTTGCATAGCTTTTAAAGACAATTTAAAATCTTTAGTTATCTTTTGCTACTTAATAACCTCTATATATTCCGGGACAGTTCAAAGTGGTGTGAATACACAAAGTCAGCAGAAACTGATACTTTTGACAGTTATGTTCACTGGCCAGAATTTGGTCTACACAAATTACATTTATGCAACACAGGAAACTGAAACAAGTGATTCTGGACAGATTCAACTTTACAAAGGCAATGTAGTACATCAACTTACTTCAGTGATAAGTAAAATGGACCAATGTGTCAGAAAATAAAAAGAATATTATACAGTTACTTGAAAAAGTCACTGGATAGCATGGCTTTAAATATATGACGGTTAGTTCCTCTGAATGTTTCATAGTTTTTCATTTCCCCCCCACAGCTCTACAGTCAGCAGTCAATAGCAAGAGACATGGGGAAATCACAGGATGAGGATTTTTTTTGTCCTCTGTGGTTCTTGTTAAAAAACCCCTCCCCCAACATCAGACACAGCAAAACAAATACCATGCTCTCAGGAATCAACAAGGTCCTGAGTGAAAAGGGGCAAAAGTTTAAAGGGATGCTTTATCAGTTGCATTACACAATAAAAAGGAAATTATTTAAAACCAGAAGTGATGGCAACATTTTAGTATGCACTTGAGCAAAGAGCACTTCTTGTAATACATACGTGAAAGAGTCTTTACAGAGGAGTCTTTCTACTAATTTTGTCCTAATGCATTGCTGGTCAAAATAATATTAAAAAGAACTTGATGTTGGGACTTTAGTGACATGTATCCCATCTGATTCTCCATGGGCCTTCAGACAAACAATGGCGTGGAGGCCATGAACCTTTAGGTATTGAAGGCCATGAAGGCATCACTACTCGGGGCTGGGCTAGATTGATTAAAAGCTTTGAAGAGACACATGACATAATTACCCGACAGCAGAAAATAAAAGTGGCACTTAAATGTCGATGTTGCCTTACATCTTGTTAACATAGCCCAACAACACAACTGTTAGCTACTAGCTACTAAACTTGGGTGAACTGGTGTTAAAACTAACCTTACCTTCCAGCTACAGACATAACAAGAGAAACAAAGGGGTAAAATCTCTCAAGTTCAATTACTGATAGTGGATTAGCTTGGTGTCCGTCATTTCTCTTCTTCGGACAATCATGACATCTATTTGTCTATTGTTCAGCTATCAGAGGCGATAACGCCGCTTGCAGCTAACGCTAGCATCGAGGCCTCCACTTTCTCAGTCCAGTCCCATCGTCTCCAGTGGGTTTAGATAACTAGCATTAGTTAGCTAACGTTACCTGCTAAGGAAAAAGTCACCAATATAACCGCTAACATGCTAACCTACATATTCAAATCGACGCTAACATCCAGCTAGTTAACGTTACTCATATACATGGATGTGTAAGATGAAATGCCACAAGCAGTTATTTGTTGATCCCTTTATACTACAATGTCTCGTAGCATTCTCGTGACTGACCGAAGACACCTCGATGTCCCGGGGTAAGATCGGGCTGGTGGCCGTTCTCCTTCCTCTGTTGTTGTGATGACTGATGGTTAGCTAACGTTGGCCAGCTGTGCTCGGTCCAGTTGGCTAGCTGTCGCTGCTAGCAAAGTTGACCGTTTTTCAGGCTCAGCTCTCCATAAACTCCGTTCTGCCAAACACAAGGGTTCAAACACTGATGGCAGAGGTTCGTTTAATAGTAAACAAGACTCTCAAACTTCATCAATTATGTCGTTATCAATCATTTTCCGAGCAACATCATCACTCTCTTCAGGCCATCCTGTCTTTCTTGACGAGACGCCATCTTAGTTTTTTCTCACGACCGAAGCACAACCTCTTCATCTTCACACCACGTCCCCCACGTTTACTCCCAGAAAGTAGGACGCACGTACGCCAATGACACTCATGTAACTGTTGACGGAAAGGGCAATATTAAGTATTTCATTTTGTATCATTACAGTTAAGCTGCATTAATTTTTAAAAATCAAATCAATTTTATTAATTTGATTATTATATTATTTATAAATCTGCCATTTTAAAAATTACGTTATTATCTTATTCTATCTGATTGTTGTTGTTGTGTAATCAGAACTGGTCGATGAGGAGTGAAATTTACCTTGTTTAGATACTTTTTGATTGTTATAATATTGCATAATTGATTAGTTGAATGTTTTCTGGATTCATATGCAACTTTCTGTAATAGTGAATTGAAAGCACAAAATTGTGAAAGGACAGTCTTTCTCTGCATATATAACACTTGTTACATAGTATATTTAACATTTCTGCCAATCCCCACTGTGGGACGAATAAAGGTTTATCCTATATAGCTTAGTTTTAAAATGATTCATTAACATTGCAGGGCTAATTGAAAATATTCAACACTTTTAAAATATAAAGTTAGAGTTTTGCTATTCCTCCAAATTTGATATGTGAGTTTAATTTTAATAATTCTCCTTCTCTGTTTTTGTACCCACTGGCACTTTTATGCTGTCATAATTGTGTAGTCAAAACTGGTCGATGAGGAGTAAAAATTTACTTTATTTATATACTGTTTTGTTGTTATGTCTTTACACAATTGAGAAGTTGCACATGGATTCATATGCAATTTGCTGTCAAAGTAAAATTAAAAGTGCAGCATTTCTCTCTAGCAGTATCAAGACGAAATTGAGCTAGTCTGTAAACTACACTTAATATTT
>JBBMOC010000033.1:3259102-3283742 GCA_037975185.1 Centropyge bicolor | reverse complement strand
TGTATAAGAGACAGGTGTAAGAGGGGTAAGGGGGGACGAAGGGGGGGGTAAAGGGGAGTGTGGTGGGGGAGGGGGGATGGAAGAGAGAGGAGGGTACTGGGGCAGATACGGGGCGGCGGAGGCTGCGTGATGCGCATTGACGGACGCGGACGGCAGATTGTGGGGCAGAGTGCCGAATATGAAGTGTGTTTGGTGGGTAGAGTGGCTGGCTGGATGTGGTGTGTGCACGTGTCCGGGGTGGGTTTGGGAGTGTGCGTGGGGGTGCGGGTGGGAGTGAGACAAGGTGAGTGGTAGTTTGGTACCAGGGCCGCCGCCCCCTCTGATAGAGTGTGTGGGCTGCACGTGGTACAGGGCGAACTGTGGGTTCTGGGAGTGTTGGGAGAGAGGAGAAAGGGGGGGGGGACATCCCACCACCATGTTGGCGTAACGACCCGGAAGCCCATGCTGGGAAAGCTGGGAGAGATGGGCCAGCTGCGGGTGCTGGGCGTGTGGGGGGCCAAGGGGTGGACGACAAGGTAGTGGGCCTCTCTGTATAGTATGAGGGGGGATACCTTGCAAAGGTGGAGGGACAGTTTGGACGTGGTAGCGATGGTGATGGTAGTAAGGTGGTGGGGGCTGCACGGTGCCCGCATGACAGTACTGTGCGTGTAGTGCCTGTATCTTGGAAGGCCCTCCGTCCAACTGGCACAGAGATGACGGGGAGTGAGGAGGGGGCCCTCCCGAGGTCGGTGGGGGGACAGGTGCGGGGAAGGGTGGCCCCGGTGGAATAAGGGGCCCTGGTGGTTTGGCGCGTTTGCTGCCGAATAGGGATCCCAGGAAGGAGCCGCTGTTGTTGTTGCTGCTCCCCCCAGGGCCGCTCCCCGCTCCTGCTCTCTCTAAACTGCTGGAGACTCCCCCAACTCCTGTCCCAGCAGTGGTATGTTGCTGCCCCGGCCCACCCCCCACCCCCGTTCCGGGGCTCAGGATGGGGCGGTGAGGCCGGAAGTCTTCTGTTCCATAGCAGCCAGGCATCACACCTGGCACTGGATAGCGCTGGTGAGGCTGTGGGCTGCTAATGATGGAGCCCTAGGAGGATAAAGCATCATCATACTTTAGAAAACAGACTGGAGGATTGAACTCCCACTCTCATCATCACATGACATATTTGTATCTGGAGGTGAAGGACATGGTAGGGCAAGTATGAACACGCACACTCATGCAAATGGTGTCAGAGAAGGGCAAGTACTTGTGGACATACGTACATGCATGTACACGCGCAAACTATCTATATGCACACTGTACACACACTGAGCGTGCTCGGGAAGATGAAGTACCAGTAAGGGAAACGCAGGTCTATTAACAGTGACATGTCAACATCAAGTCTTTCAGACTTACTTCCATGGTACTGTCCAGAGAACCAACACTGTTCCTGCGACCACGTTTCCCTGCACCCCACCAGGAAGAGTCAGGTTAGCAAAGAGTGGAAGATTGAAATAAAGATTGAATTTGTTTGCATGTTTTTGAAAAAGATACAAACTGCATAAGCTGTGTCTGAATGCCAGCAAGAAAGAAGAACAGGATGTAGTAATAGAAACAGAGAACAAAACCCTCGTAGAAGCTTTGCTACCCAGTTCAACCAAGCTGACAGAAAGGAAATGGAATCGACCCCATATCTAAGGTGCTGTTGTCTCACCTGTCTCCGATAGGTCCCTGAGAGATGAGCTGAGCGCTGTGCGTTTGAGACCCTCGCCCACTGAGCAGTTGTCATCAAAACTCGTTCTTCCCAGGGTGCCATTCACAACGTCGCTCTTCACACCTACGCCTCCTCCAACCACACCTCCAGTGAGCAAGCTTGGCCGCATCACACCTTTCTGTTTCTCCAACTCAGCTGTAAATAAACACAAAGGGCATTAGGGAATTTAAAATGAGAGGGAGACAGAAAAGAGTAAGCCATATACCAGAACCAGTACTGCATTTCTAGATAAAATGTGCCATTGCTGCAACCTGTACAGATCATCATGCACACTTAAGTTGTAGTTCACAGTAATTACCAGTAGATGGGGCACTTACATTCCACTCTGTATTTCTCCATCTCTTGCACTTCAGCAACACTCTCCCTGAGGTCGCTAACAAAGCGGGTGCGGTCTTGCTGACTGGGTGCCATAAAGACGATAAGAACCTTCCTCTCTCCGCCCAGGACTGCTGAGGTCAGGCGGATACCATGAGGGTAGTCTGAGAGATACAGAGAGAAAGAAATAAAATACTCAAAAATCATAGAGGGTAATTAAGAATAGCTGAAATATGCCAAAGGAAAAATGCTCTCTTACATGAGTTCTGGAACATGTGCACTTGCATCTCAACCAGAGGGAAAGATTGTCTGAAACTATAAGTCACTGAGGTTTTCTTCTTCTGGAAGATCTTGGTCACCTGATGCACAACATAGATGAGACATATTTATCACATGACCTTTAAATAAAATACATTGTGGTGGTTGAGGTTATCTTCAACTGGATCCAGGAAGAACAAAACACAGCCACACAAAAACACACTCAAGAAAAAACCCTAAACCAAAAACACTGGAATTAAACACAAAAGTCACTAAAAATAAACTAGTAAAAACATAAAAAGAAACCAAGAGACCCAACCCATTACATAGATGTCTTATCTGTGTTGTGTTTAATGTTACTCTTACCACCAGAAGGTCATTAAAGAGGAAGACCTCTCGTTGGTGCACTCCTGTCCTCTGAGGTCTGTTGGGGTCTGGAACCTCATACAGCTGGCAGCAACACACCAGCCTACGGTGGGGGAGGGACAGCACCTATATAGACAAATTCAGTACAAGTAGATGGATCCATTTTTAACTCATAGTGACGACAAATTCCAAAGCCCCATATGTTGCCTCATATAATTAGAAAACTAACAGGCTTCTTGCCCACTATGACTCTCTCCACTGCCTGCACTTGGGACACATGGTCATCATTGGTCCGTAGCTCCCATTTCTGTATCCGCTGGTAGATCCCAACAAGCAGGTCCCTGGGTATGTCCTGACCATTATCTACACCTTGGTTGGAGACAAAGAAAGGGAGGGGTTTAGGAAATGATGTTCATCACAAACTGCATTGTAAATCATAAATGACATTTACAGTTTTCACTCACAAAAGAGAGCAAGATGTATTTGAAAGCTACGCCACTTAAAGTCCAGCTGAAATCACATATATTCATCATTTTATGTGCAGTTGAGGATCTAATTAGGGGAGTGTATCTAGTGTTCCCAGGGTTTGGGTTTTGACCCGAACACAGTAGGAGGGTAAATGTGTGAATTTTGAATGGGGGAACCATCAAATTACTGCAAAGATCAGGGGCACCATCATGAAACCATCATTTTTTTCATCAAAGGAGAACACAGGACAAGTGATTTACAATTTACAGCGCAGATATGTGTGATTTAATTTCAGATGGACCCTTACTAATCTAATGCACACAGTTAACATTTAGCTAAAAAGATTTAAAAGCCACATTACATAGATGCACGTCTTTTTGCTCATGATGTCCATTAGGACGACATATTAAAAAGAGCTCACCAATACTGCCTATTATGTGTTTTAATAAAGTCATGTATCAAGTCCATGCGTCCTTTCTGTCAGGCAGTACCTCTTAAATTCTTGATGAAATCCTCTAGTTTCATCTTCCTCTCAGCTTTGACGTTTGGACTGTACATATCTGTATTGAGGAGGATTATGGCAAAGGCCAAGATGAAGATGGTGTCCGGGTTCTGGAACTGCCGAACCAGGGTCGGATTACACACACAGTATCTCTGACTGCGCAAGAAAAAAAACATTTCAAAACATTTACATTTTAATACTCCAGCTACTGCTGATAAAATTCAGAGCATTCTTAGTTTTCTATCACTCACACCTTTCTGTACTGTAAACTCATTCTATTGTATCCAACATATACAGTACCTAAATGCCTCTATGAGCCTCTCCACTTTTTGGGCTTCTCCTTGAACTTTAATCTGAGCCTGGAACTTCCTGAGAGCATCATCCAGGTCCATACCTGAGAAGTCCATCTCATCCACCACACAGCTGAAACACAAAAAAGCAGAGGCCACAGTGTAACCACCCATTCATGCAGAGAAGTCATGTCCCATATTATGAACCATGTTGGGGATCAAGTCTGCCTCCAGCTTGCATCCATTCAGACTTTGCATGAAATATGTGAGCTGAAATGTGGTGTACACTTATTAATGCTGATCTGTGTTTGGACTAACTTTATTGTTTTTCCTTTCAGAGGTTACAGATATAACTGGATTTTTCGGATGTGTGTCTTAGAGATTCTGATCTATTCAAAACAATGCTACTGCTTCTGTGCTTTCTATTACCATACTCACTCTAAAACATCTTTGTTGAATTGTTTCTGCCTGTTTCCCAGGAACTCTCCAATCATCTGCCTGCTGAGGCCCTTCCTCTCCAGGATGAAGCGAGCAATCCCAACTGGAGTGTCAGATACAAAACCTCTTTCTATCAGGTACTGGATCCCTTTCTCAGGCTTCCTGTAGTCAATGAGAAAAACTTTCTTAGTACAACTTCACCATGTTAATTGTTTGGTCACCATGAAAATGGACCCTCATAAGAACTCATAAACACTGTTTATTAGTAGTACAAGTGTCTTACTTGTTGAAGAGGTTGAGACCGATGCGGTACTGGCGCCTCTGCACCACATCACTGTTGAAGGGCGGGGAGTCCCAGCTATGGCGGCTCTCTCTCTGGTAGGTCTGTTTTCCCAGAGGTGGCAGAGGCTCCCGCAGGCTGTCCTGAGATGAGGAGCCAGAGCTGCAGTTGACTGTCTCATTGGAGTTGGTAGTGGAGTTGAGTGAGTCGTTGTCTCCATCCGAGCAGCACGGCTGCTCCAGACCGCCGGGGGGCAGAGCTGTGGAGGAGGAAGAGGATAGAGGGGTGGTGGGGGGCTGTTGGGGGGAGGAGGATGATGAGGGAGTGTCAGGGTACTGATGGTGGTGGATAGGGTGGTGGTGATGGTGGTGGTGTGCGGCCACCTGGTGAGGGATGTGTGTGGGTATGGGTCTACCAGGGGCCCGGGTCTGACCCTGGGCAGCTGCTGTGGATATAGGGCGGGTGCCTGTGTTGGGGGAGTGTTTGAGGGTTCCCTGAGGGGAGCTGGCCCCTACACTGGGATCCTGCTCATAGACCAGCTGTCTGCTCAGAGAGCCACGATCTGAACGGTCACTCATGTCCACTGAGCTGTCACTGGGTGGCTCAATAGTGAGAAGGGGCAGATGTGCGCCCCTTAGACGATAGTCCCTGCATTCGGTACAAGGGGTGCTGCGTCGACTGTTACTGCTGCCCCCTCCCTCAGTGTCCCTGCTGTCTTCACGGCCTCCAGCACCACCACCAGGGCCCCAATACTCTGTATCTGTGCTGCTGGGTGCTCGATCCAGAGACAGCGGGGATGACGGCATGCCATCATCCATGTAAAGGGTGACGTCACTGTACGAGGTGGCAGTGCTGTCGCCATGCATACTGAGTCCTCCTCCCGCACCCCTGGCTCGTTCTCCCAAACCTCTTTGGGAGGAGGGGTTGCTGCTGCTGCTCCACACACACTCCCCAAAGTCTTCACCGATCCCTCCACCCTCCCTGCTGCCCTCCTGGGAGTCATCGCGACCGGCGCGGCAGGTAAGGGCATCATCTATGGAGTCAGCTAAGGACTTCACCTTGAGGGAATACAAAGTGGAGTAGGAGTTCAACATCCCTCATTTCAAAAGAAAAACTTGTTATTATAGTACACTTGTTACATGTCAAAAACGGATGTGTAATAGGCTTAAGATATAAAATTGAGTATCTACAGCAAATTTTGAAAGTCTACGGCGTTTCAAGATTAGAAACCTCTTTCAGTTTACTTTGTCCAGGTTCTTGTGTCACTGGATCTGCAGAGTCTGGACCCATGTTTACAAGCCTCTGACTGACAATGTGTCTCCGTTCAATACTGTTGTTCGCTATGTACACGCCTGTGGATTAGATTGCTACTTGTCATACCCCCCCCCCCCCTCTGTCTCTGTCTCTGTCTCTGTCTCAACCCAACCAGTCACGGCAGATGGCTGCCCATCACTGAGCCTGGTTCTGTCCGATGTTTCCGCCTGTTAAAAGGAAGTTTTTCCTCGCCACTGTCGCATCAAATGCTTGCTCATGATGGGAACTGTTGGGTCTCTATATGTTGTCAGGTCTCTTGACCTGCTCTGTATGTAAAGTGCCTTGAGATAACTGTTTTTGTGATTTGGCGCTATACAAATAATATTGAACTGAATTGAATTGAATTGTTTAAGTTGCCTTTTCTTTCTGTTCCTCTCTCCTTTGTTTCTTTCTCTCATATAACTCACATAACTCTCTTTGACTTTCAGGTCACATGAGAGAAGTTAAGTACTTTAAATCCCATAACACACAGTAAACCCACAACACTCTTACCTGTTTAGAAAAGGAGTCCTCTAAGTGGGTGTAGTCTCCTGGGCGGTCCGGGTCAGGGGAATGAGGAGGCCCTATGGCCACACTGTGGGTGAAGTTGGTCTGTGTCTGTGCCTGCTGCTGAGGCTGTCGCTCGTCAAAGGAATACTGCAATCTCATGTTGGACAGGATGATGCGTCGTGTCATGCGGCTCTCTGAAGCAGAACTTCTGAGGCGCTCAAAGTTCTTGTTCATGCGGTACTGTCTGAAGGCCGTCTGAATGGTCCTAGCTGCTCTGCGACTTACAAAGGAGCCGCCGTACTTTCTCTCCAGCATCTCCACCTGGCAAAAGGAGAGGGAGAAGAAAAACAAAGAAGAACATAGGTTACATATTGGGGCAGCTGTGGCTTAGGAGAAAGAGCTGTTGTCCACTCATTGGAAGGTCGGTGGTTTGATCCGTGGCCTCTGCAGTTTGCAAAGTGTCGCTGGGTAAGATACTGAAAGTGTGTGTGCATAGCTCCTAGTGTGCAGGTGGCTCCTTAAAATCTACTACCAGTATGAATGTGTTTGTGAATGCCTGAAAGCGCTTTGAGTTGATAAAACTAAAAGCACTATATAAATGCAGTCCATTTACCATTTGCAGTGATTTACATATTCATTGTCTGGGTGTCTTGCACCCATGAACCCAGACTGAAAGGAATCCATTATCTACATAATGTTTGCCGGTGCTCATGGCTTCTAGGAATCAAAAAGGAACACAAACATTTGCAACACAAACCCTCTGACCAACAGTGTCCTCAGCATTGATACCTTCTTATCCTGCAGATCTGTTGAGAGTTCATAGCTGTCTGAAAGGGCCTTGCATCTCTTGTTCTCCTCTTCCTCTTGCTTACGGAGGGCCAGACTCGCAGGTTGGTGGCGAGTTCGCAGTGCCCAGGCCAAGCTGGCTGAACTGGAGGCAGACACGCATGAAGGGTCCCTGGATCCGGAGGGCACGCTGCTGCTGTCAGTGTAGCGTTCTGAGCCGCGCAGGTAAGGCATCTGGCTGAAGGAGCTGTCTTTGTGTGCGCCCGTCTCTGGACACTGGGACTCCCCTTCCACACTGCAAGGGAAAATGAGCAGAAGCTTTTAGAGCTTAGTCATAAGTGGCTTGACAAAATATTCCAAGTGTAAATTAGAGACTGAATGAATGATTGAGTTCAGTTTAGTCACCAAGTAATGCAGAGTAGCACTTAAGAGCTCACATTTAAAGACTTACATGTAAAGTTTTGAGCGGCGAGAAGATAGCCATCTCTTGGTCAAACTCATGGTGAACTCACAATGTACCGCTTTTAAAATCCTATTGCTTCAAAACAGTGCTAAAGTTCGAGATCTGAAAACATTCCTTTTCTACAGGTTGATGATCAAATAGACGTAAAGGTCTCTTCCCTCTATCTCCTTGCTTTATTCCAGAGTCCAGAGGATGGGTTAATATACCACTACGTTCAGCCAAGCCTATTGTTTTTATGTCTTTTTCTGCTCCTCACTGTCTTGTTCCCTCTTTCAGTCTCTTGTCTTTCTCTCAGTGTATCTTTGTGTGACAAATGCAGCTGTGATAGCACACTTTTAGGAGCCATCAACACCCTTCTCCACTGCCACATACCAGCGACACCATACTGACAGGAAAGACCAGGCACTTCAATACACTATGAAACATCATGAGACAAAACACAAGCAATTAACATCTCCTCCCAGACTCACTGTCAGTCACTCTATTACACAGCAGCAGCGGCAAGCAGTTAACATTTGCAACCATTAAAGTTTCACTGCATTCAAATGGAATAATTCCTATTTGCAGTGAGCAGAGCGCTAACAACAAAACTTATCAGGGTTCAAGTAAGTCCATAAATCCTCCAGTGTCCTGTTGCCATGTTCTTTTGCCCAGACAAAATCCACCACAAGTCAATTAGTCAGCCTGTGTCTATGTTTGGGAGAACAACTGTGGTCACATGCTGCTCTCCACACTTCCTCCTTGAGTTAGCCGCACCCCCTTCAGTCAGCTGTGCCCTGTCCCATAACAAGGCAGAGAGTAAGGCCAGGGTCAGAGATGTGTGGGAGCATTGCACTCAGCACATTAAATAGGCAAAACTTGGAGGTAAAGCATGGCTGTTGTGGTTTCAGCCTTTTGCATAGTTTAGGCTCTGCATCATACAATACTGCAGATGACAAAAAAAAGGACTGAAATGATGCCTTCATGACTATGACCATTTATGCTTTGAGTGGGTTAATGTCTTCCTCCCTCCCTCCTTGAGTTGTCACTGTTCCATTGGATCGCAGAGACTTCCTGTGTAAGTGTTAAGTTGGTAAAAACAAGACAAGGAAACAAGGAAATAACATGTTGGTATTCGAATTTGTTGGATCTTGTAAGTGATACTTAAGTACAACAAACACTGCATGCCAGTTCCTATACCAAGACTTGGAATCTTTGGAGTGTGCAGAGGGGAAATATGTGGTACAATGCAGGGTCTTTCAGCAGGACATCCTGTGGCTTCAAGCAATGCATGACCCGGATAAATTATTGTTGAGTCTAACAACAACACCGGGGACAACTCCATTATGTTGCATAACACGAGAGCCCAGTGACAGAACGAAACAATTCTGACATCTACAGGAATACACATATCACCACAGCTAAGCTAAGTTGTGTACACAACACCTGTATCATGTGTATCAAGTTAAATGTTTTCAATATAGCATGTTTTGGTTTGTACATTTTATATTTAATGATCTGAAGTACAACCTTGATTCCAAAAAAGAAGTCAAACAGAAATATTGACTCCAGATTTCTGTTACCTATAGAATGTTCCAAACAGGTGTTTTTGGATCATTACACAACTTTTTTTTTTTTTTTTTTTTCATCTTTTGTTGCTCCTGTCCCAACTGGCTTCACATTCATAATAAGCATATTGATTTACAGAAATCAATGAAGTTGATGAGGTTACATATATGGTCATTGTACTGTTTTCAATCGAATATATGTTTAAAAGGATCAGCAAATAATCACATTTTGTTTTATTTATGTTTTACACAGTGTCCCAACTTTTTTTGGAATCAGCAACTCCGCATATTTATATTTGTACTGTTTGCGGGGAATTCATGACAACATTAACAGACTGTGCTTTGTTTATGAGTGAATTAATTACAAGCAACAAATTGTTGCACACAACTCCATTTCCTATTGAAAATATTTTTTTTTCTCTGCACAGCATCATTTATCATTCCTCCTCCTCCTCCTCCTCCTCTGCTCCTTAAATAGAGAAACTGAGACGAGAGAGGGGGTTGCTTGGTGACGGTTGCTGTGGGACCTTTGTGGGCGTTGAGGCAGTTGTTAGGATGAGAAGCGTAGTTGCCATGACAATGTACTGACTGTTATCACCATTGAGGTGGGTGTTGGAGATGCTGCACAGGTTGTGAATGGCAGTCAACATAATACTTGTCTTGTTATGAAAAAAAGATAAATTAATATATTTGTGCAGAATGAACAATGCAAATAAGGGATTTTTTAAACTTGATCGTGAAAAATGGAAGCCTGAATTAGTCATCTAACTTTACTACAGTATTTACATATTGTCTTGTGTAAACTGAAAATTCTGTCTTCTTCAGAGCTTCTTAAAACGCCTTCTTTTAAGGAATGGAAACTAGCCACATGAGTGGCTCTGCATGGTGCCAACAGGTAGACACAAGCAGGGAGTCAGCTTCATTGTAACTTCCTGCCATGCACATCAGCAGGAGCAGATGGTATTTTCATTCAACTGAGTCACAGAAACCTAAAATACACTCAAGGCAACATTATGGAGCCACGAGCCTGACTTCAAAAATCTGTCTCTGAATATTCATAGCTGGATTGATTTTGACCTCCAAATCCTTCTGACCTTCAGCTCTCATCTGTTCACATCTCACAAAGGCCTAAAATAATATAAAAGAATAAAATACTTGAGGCAAGAGTGATGTTTTCTGCTGTGGTTCACCTACCACTGAATCACTGATTATGCGACAGTGGCAACAATCGTGATGCAGCAAGAAATGTGTGAATATCACAAACTGAATTTCTTCAGTGTGTTTGGAAGAGGACTTTTTAAGTTTTTGTGAAATACTTCAATTAAAAATAAATGAATTCTGTTTCACCATTGATTTTCCCCTATGCAAGGCCCTGCAACCCACCTCCAAGTGTGCATGCATTAAACAAGACTGTTCATTTAGTTTTGCCTGCAGCAAGAGCCAGGCAGTATGTGGTGAGAGACAAGGTGAGGATGATATATGAGTAAAAACTTTGTTGTATAAAACATGTGTGGCCATATTGCAGCTGGCATCTGCACCTCATTACTTATGTAAGAAACCCTGTATTCCCGTGACAGTGCCAGGGAGAGGTTCTCTCTAGAGGCTCCCTCATAAAGACCAGCCCAGAGTTTCACTGTCTCCAAACATTTAATTGGAGCTGAGACAGATGGTTGGAATTTAATAAACAGGTGAGTGCAGGTGAGTGATCGCTGATAGTGTTAAAAGTGTGTGTGTGTGTGTCAACTCCAATGTCAACTCCATGCAGTCCCCTGCCTCCTGTCCCTCGCTCATATAATATTGATGTGTGACAGTGTGTGTGTTTGTGTATGTGTGCCTATGAAAGCGCAGCAGTGGGTCTGACTGTGCCATCAAACCCGCAGCAGGACACGAAGGCTGGGGGAATTAACCTCTCTGCTGCCTGCCATGGAGATGCCAATAATTGCATTGATCTGTCTGTTGACTCATTTCCACCTGAGCATTGACTCAGTGTAGTTCTTATCTCACATCCTTTCTAATCTCACCATGTTCAACTTTTGTCATTTGTTCAAATCAGCCAATATAAAAATAGCCCCTGAGACCCAAATGTGGACCTGAGACAAAAATGTGAAAATGTGAAAAAAAAACAGTGTAAGTAATGTTTTCCATTATGAAAGTAAGTCTGCATTCTCTCTGTCACGTGTGATCCCATTCTTTTAAACGGGCAAACTGAAAGGAAACAATCAAATCATTCATGGGTCAGATCGGAGCATTCTTCTCCCGCCAACACTCTTCTGCTACTTCGCTGTCTCAAACTGTGAGATTACCATCACACACACACACACTGTTCATTTCTTTCTGTGACCCAGACCTTCCAGTTCAAAGCTCAAACAGGCTCTATGATTTAGTCACGCCACTTGTCAAATCCAGATAATGAAATAAGAGATAAAAGCCTTGTGCAGCTTTATTGTTTGCAGGACGACAGAGTGATGTAGCTGAAAATTGGCAGTGTTTTGTAAGCATATACTTATCAGATAATCTCTGGCTGAGGCAAGAAAGAATGAAGAGATGAGTCTTGTATATACAGGCAGACAGATAAAATAATATAAACTCTCATTAGAAATTGACTTCTCCTTTCTCAGCATAATGGTGGTTTGTCTGTATCTGGTATCCATTCTGTTTGAGTGTGTTCCAATGATAAACTGCATACTCATGCATCTTAACTGATCCACCTCCAGATTGGGTACAGCTGAAATAGGCTCCTACAGAGCTTGTGTTCACAAATCAAACGTACGTGACAAAACGTTGCAGAAATGTTTGTTATTTTAACGAATTTACCTTTAAGTTTCAAGAAGCAATCATGCTACTTGTTCGCATTTCCTCCAGAGTGACACTGCTGACAGGCAGATTGTCTAGATTTTGAAAGGTATGTGAGCTGTAATCTGAATGGTATGTACAGATAGATACCTCTCAGTAGCCTGTTTATCAGACCATCCATTTCTTCGCTAATCATTTCTACCTTTTAAAAATATATGGTATATTGTACAAACTGATTCCAAAAAAGTTGGGACGCTGTGTAAAAAGTAAAAACAGAATGTAATGATTTGCAAATCCCTTTGACCTACTTTCAATTGAATAGAGTGCTAAGGCAAGATATTTAATGTTCAAACTTCTAAAATTATTTTTTGGTAAATATACAGACACCTAGTCTGAATTTGATGCCTGCAACATGTTGCATAAAAGTAGGGACAGGGACATGTTTACCACTGTGTTACATCACCTGTTCTAAACTGAACACACCCCCATCATGGAGACTGGCAATAAATTTTGTGCTGGTAACAATCTGGATGGTTCTTTTCCTCTCTCTCTCTCTCTCACACACACACACACACTTTTCCGCGTTGCATCCGTCCATCTCAGAGGAGCTCAGGCCCAGAGAGGTGGGCGGCTTTCTGGATGTTGTTGATATGTATATGGCTTCATTTTGCATGGTAGTCTTTGTAGATGCAGAAATGAACTGTTTTTACAAAGAACATTTTTTTCCCCCAAGCGTCCCTCAGCTCTTTTAGAAATATCTTTAATACAATCGTGTTTTTAATGCAGTGCTGTGTGAGGGATCAAAGGTCACAGGCATTCAACTGGGATGCACAATATTGAATTTTTGCCAATATCCAATATGACGATATTTTCCAACTCATTTTGGCTGATTGCCGATGCCAATGTGCACACATATGTTTTCCACGTTATTGAAGAGAACATCAACTCTCTCCTGATGTAGAATTAACATATTATCATGCCCATTCTTATCGAGATGGCCCACTGGCAGACGCAGAAATGAAAGAAAAACTCCTGCTACTGCTGGCAGGTTGATATCACTGGTGCCTGTTTCTCTTTGTTTTTCACAAATTTGGCAGAATGATTGGAATGACAACTCTTAAGCTGGCCAATTAAATCTGTAGTGTTCAAGGAATGTAATTTGGCTCTTCCTCGTATGACCAATGCTGAGTCATCATTGCAAATAACAACTTTGCCATCCATTTTAGACACAAAATATTCTCCACAACAGCATCAAATTCAGAGGAAGCATATCTTTACATGAATCAATGTTCAGAGTTCATGAGGTAAAAGATTCAATATATTGTCATGGTGCTGTGTTCCTTTGAGTATATGTCAGAAAGGATTAACAGATTGTCACATTCTATTTTATTTACCTGATAAACAATGTTAGAATTTAGATATAAACATAACTTTTTTTTGCAATTGTGGTTGTACAACTGTATTCAGCAGTTTGCTTGTATTCTGTTGTGATGAGTCAGTTACATTACACTTACAACACAGGCAGGTGATCCACAGTACAAACCACATGTCATAGGCACTACTTCACTGCAGTGTAGATCACCACACAAACACCAGTGTAACAAGTAGCACCATCTCTCATTGGTGCCAAACTAAATACTCTTTTTTTGACAGTTTTAGAAGTGAAAAAAAGCCGAGCTCTTACCATGCTGCTATTGTCTGAGAAAGGTCCCACACTAACTGAAGCAGCGTAATAACACACCCTCTCTCTCTCTCGCTGACTCTCTCACTCTTTCATACACACACTCACATTGGCTCTCGCTCGCCCTGAAAAGTTGTACAGGCTGCATTCTTGACAGTCCTCTGACAGCTCTGAACTTCTCTCACCCTGCCCAGCTTTTCCCCCTCCACCCTCCCTGAACCAGATCACCGACACATGCACAGTAACATTTATTACACAACAGCAAACCAAATCATAACACGTCACGGTTATAGGAACAGACGAAGAGACACATGAAGGAAGTGCATTCCTTTATTGAAAAAAGGGGGGGAGGAGAGATATATGAAATATGTACTGTTTTCTGTTGTGCTTTCATGTCCCACTTTTGAGGTAAAATGTGTGACACATCCGCGGTTAACCTCGATGTCTGTACAGTCTACATGAATGCAGGTGATAGCAAGGACATATTGCTGAAGCAGCTGAGATAGACGACATATCTTTGAGTCAGGAAATGAGTCAGGAAAATTGCGTTGTATGAAAAATATTGTCAAATAAGCAATTTCTGTGATATTTTTTATGTAGACAAAATGTAAGGAAATTATACTCTCTGAGGTTTAGTTTATATTAAAGCAGTTTTCAGAGATAATACATATCCTGAAAAACAACAAATGTAAAGGTTTGATTAATTGTCAAATGTGTACGTTTAGAAAACTGGAAAAGTCTTGGCTGAAAACAAAGCTGATTTTCTTCCAAAGTTCAAAAGATACCAGATTCACACCAACTACAGCAATATGCTAATCAGTTTACAAACATTAATAGGGAGCACACTGTGTGTTCTGCAGGGCAAAGCATGAACATTCAAGGATTATGTGGACCACACAATCAATATGTAACTTAAAGGGGAACTGCTATAAATATTTTTTGCGTGTGTATGAGTACATTAGTCTGAAGGCAGAGATGAGTGAGGCGGGCGTGTATGAGCAACATTCCAGCATGGCTGAAACAACACAGAGCTATAACAGGAAGACATATTTCACCTTCAGACATTTTTAAAGAAAGAAATTAAGTGTTGTCAGGAACAAGAGATCTTTATTTTGTTCAGGATTAAATCAACAAGCTAAACCTCTTCAAGGTCATGAATAAACATGATAATAGATGAGACAATAATTAACGGATGTGCAGGAACAATCAAATTAACTATAATAAGCAAACTGCATACGATTAATGTCTTTACATCATACAGGAGGCTAGTTTCTCTGACAATGCATAACGGGTGGTGACAGGACTGTACAGTGATTTGCACAGATAACAAATGGTGACTACTGAGCACATCCAAACTGACATGACTCAACTAAGTGGATCCAAGATAAGCATGAATGCGACAGTAATGAGCAGATGATGGTGATGTGTTCTGACAGCTTGATATGGCTGCAAGAAAAAAAAAACAACAACAAAGAATACAGAGAGAAGACAACATCAAGATTCCTTAAAATGTATAACAATGAACAAACCATATGATAAATAAGTCAATGATAGCACATAAACCAACAGTGACAAAGACTACAACTTGCATGCATTGCATTTTGTTCCTTCTAAAATGCTTTGAAAAGACTGGTTTTTTTTGGTACACAGTGAGGTCTCCGTTTTCTGGCAGCATAAACTGTACTAGTCTTTTCACAGGTAAATGGGCGAGAGTGAGTCGTTGTGCGGTCAGTCACACTTTCAGATCAGCGAGAGGAGGGGCTACTGCAGCCTGAGGCAGAACAACAGAACTGATGGGCGCCCTCATCCTCACCCTCCTCTCTTGGAAAGCAACACGGGACACAGAAGAAGAAGCACAGGAAGGCAGACAGACAAGACAGAGAGAAAAAGAAAAGAGGAGGACTGAGTGAAAACAGCATGAGGCACATGAAAAAAAGCAGAGAAAGCAGAAAGCAAACAGGTGGAAACAAAGACTGGAATGGGCTGCATTTATTTTTGTTAAAACAAGGATAAAATAGGCATCTTTATTATAAGTGTTTAGCATACACTGAGTATCTGCACGTCACAGCTGTCTCGTGCCATTAGATGGCAGTATTGGAGCATCATGTGCTGATGTGCATCAGGTGGAGGATAAATGAGTGAAGGAGAGAAAAGAGGGTGAGAATTCACCAGGTTCACTTTTGATTCAGTCCACCTTGGTCCTATAGCTTATTGAAGACGACTGCTCCCTCTTGCTCAATGTTGAGGAGCTGTGTGTTTTTTCAAGGTGGTAAAAGGGTCTAAATCCAGCTATTAGTCACACCTGGGAGTGGCAGGAGACTGAAGCACAGGTTCTTAGGATTATGAAGGGGGAGGGGGGGGGCTGTGGGTGCAGTAAGGTAAAGCAGGAAAGCAGGCAGACAAAGATGAAATGTAAAGAAAGTGATGAAGATAGGCCACTGTGTGAGAGATCTAGAGGTTGTGCAAAGGCTTTCAGATTGTTGAAAGGCTTCTTAGGAGGTTAAAGGGGTTTTATTCTCACTGTGTTGCACTCACTGTACTTAGACCCTGCAGTGGCCCTTACCTGTCCTCCTGCTGTAAGCTTTGGTCAGTGGAGGGGCAGCAGTACTGATGGAGACTGACGAAGCTGTGAACAGTCAGACTGGTGGGGAACAGAGTGGCATAGGCAGCGCTGCCCGCTGCTGTGGGAGTGCTGGGAGCCGAGATGGGCTGCCCTGAGATAGACGACGGCCGGACACTGACATGAAGGACCAGAGACGGACGTCACATACACAGAGACATGGAGAAAGCAGAGAAACAGACACATAGACAGTCAGCACCAAAGCGGAAAGAGAGACACAAAGAGAAAGAGATTTGAAGCTGCACAGTGGTAGTGACGAATCATAGAGCGACGATGGTAGTACAAGGAATGACACATTTAATAGGAGAAAACACAGGTAGATGTGTGACAGTTTTGCAGACTCTGACAACAGCAAGATGACTAACACCACAGGTCTGTATTGAAATCAGTTCCTGGCAGATAGGCTGTGTTAAAGTGATAGAGAGTGTAGAGTTCAGGGTCACTGTGTAAGAACGAAACTTTTAGAAATCCTCATAGCCAGAGTTGTTAAATGAGAGTTTTGTGCGAGAAACTCCAACCACTCTGATGGATTATATAAAGCTCTATACTGGTCTATAGCGGGGGTCCTTCTGTGGATCATCCCATTTGAAAATCCGAAACCACTTTCTGTAATGCATGCAAAAGTGCACATATAACACAAAAGCCTCTCTGCTGCCCCTCTACTCTGGTAGGAATTAGAGATGCTCCATCTGCAGATTGTGAGCGAGCAGTGGTTGAGATTAGCATGTAAATGGCTGGTTTCTCACTGGGGCCAGCTGCTGTCAAGGACATGCAGTCCCTGTCTTTTTAGCATGGAAACACGCTCAGTGAGAATGGAGACAAGATGCAGCAAAGAGAGTGAGAAAATGAGATGCTGCAAATCTTAAGCAGCTTCTGGAGTTTACCAGCTTGTTTTACAGCCAGCTGCGAAAAAGATGAGTTCGACCAAACGGAATTTTCAGAATGTGTCATTCACTTGATGGCTTATTAGCAGCTACAATCACAACTGTTAAAGGATACATTTCTCTAATTTCCTCATTGTGAACAAATGGCATGAAAAGACAATGAACAACTAACAAGAGTTGCTTGTGTAGCCAAAGTCACTTTTGCTTATTTTCCTCTGAGCCACAGAGTTCCACTGTTGTTTGGAAACGATTAAAAACACATCACTAAGCCAGACTTGCGCTGGGTAATATGTTTATTATAATATGCTTCATTACGCTGTAGTTTATTTTGAGTCAAACCCACATACAGTACACCCTCCTGTTGCTGTAAATACGCACTAACACACCAACACCACGGCTGAAAGTAGTCCCAAAAAACACACAATTTACTCCTATGAAGTCAGATAACTACAGTGCCCAGCTGTTTTAGGAAATTAAGAATTCTATTTTAAAAATGAAATTATATACCGCTAAAAGATAATAATGGGCTTCCATCTTCCATTCATCAGGTAGACAGAAACATGACAGGTTTAAATATACACACTGTTGGTTTTGGCCTTTTCAAGGGGTTTGATCACAATAATAAAAATAAAAAAAAATCACTAACCTTATACTTTATTCCCACTGATCGCACAAACTGAAACTGAATTAATGTTTGACTTGATTTCAAAATTAGTCTTTCAAATGTCAAAGGGTCAAAGAAGACACAAATCTAGGGGCATCTTCACACCTGCTTTTTTCAGTGCAGGTAAATCAGACTAATTTAATTTAGGTTAATATTTCTCCTTGGTGTGAAGCAAACGATCACACTCAAGTGCAAATAATAATAAAAAAAAAACACACCAAACCCGTGAGAGGAGTTGGTCTTGGTTCCATTGCAAGCAAGTTCTGGAGCAGTTAGTTTTGTAGTGGGAAATGTGAGCCGACCTCGATCCGACAAAACTACTAGGTGTACCAAGTGTCCTAATCTGAGCTGAATGTCTCCAGTAGCCAGGTGTGCTTTGCTTTCTGGGATGAGGCCGAGCACACAAACTGTTTCTATTAGGAGCAGCTAGCCTTGTTCTACTGAGTAGAACCTGAAGGCAGCAAATCGTCTTTGCAAAATGTGAAGCAGTGCAGTATTTTCGAGATGTTTACTCAAAGTACATTCATCATTCTGCTGGTATAGTTTGACCAGGCATATTGCCAAGAAAATTACTGTGGTTATGAGCAAATGCCAACTGCGCCGGTGCTCCATATTAAATTACATAGCAATGTTTCCGTCACAAAAATATGGACACAGACCTTTCCTCATGTATTTACTTTCTTTCTCTTGCTCCAGACCAATCTGACCAATGCGCTGAGTGAACATTCTCATGGGGTTTGTCATGATGCATTTTGCTTTGTTATGATTTTTCTTTGTGTGAAAAGAAAACAAAAAAAGGGGAAATGCTCAAAGGTTTCTAAACTGATTTGGACCAGAGAATGAACTATAGGTGTGAAAACACCCTATATATACTCCTATAGGAATATGGTTGCTAGCAGGAGTTTAAGGGTTTCTAATTAGAGGGGAACCAGAGTGGTAAAAATGAGGATATGATGATGTAGGCGGAGCACTCGTTTGCTTAGTACAAATGATGAAAAGTTCCCATTGAATGAGAACATGCTGCCAGTGACTATTTTAACAGCAGCGTGTGAAATAAGAGCACCTGGTTCATTTCTCTTTATGAAGATTACACAGAGGTGACAAGTCAGCGCCTTGATAAGAGTTTTGACTTAATTTACAAGCACGGATTCCACGTTGCTGAATATCCTGACAAGATGTGATCTGTTTGTTTTTAATATCTCTTTATTAGGTCACAAAGCGAAAAAAAAAATATTCTGAACAAATGAACCCACTGACCTGTTCAGCTTTGGATGGATATGTGAAGAGAAGCAGAGGTGCTGTTATGTAAGTCTGAGCCATGCTTGTACACACTGTGCAGTCTTCCACTGCCAAAATTTGTATTTCACCAGTGGTAGCTAATGCCTCCTTTTAGAGTATACCCAGTGTGGCAAGTGTTGACAGGCTCATCAAGGATCTGATTTTTTTTACCTCATAAGCAGTTATGCCTGACTCCCTGAGAGCGAGAAAAAAACATACACAATGCCCCAATCCTCCTCCTCCTCCTCCTTCTAGTCCTCCATAGAAAAACAAAAATCACATACTACCCACACACACTCTTAGCATCTATACACCTCTGTCTGTCATTAGCAGGCACACGCAGAATAACAAAATAAAAAAGAGGACATCAAAATGAGAATCAACACACCACAGGTCGAAAGGTATTAGTGAGAGGACACAGGAAGTCCGGTCCAAAGAAGAAAAAAAAAGGTGGTACATTGGGAGAATGTATGAGGTGGCGTGTATTTAAAGCAGTGAGTTGACAGAGGCTGGAGGCAGAAAGAAGAGTGGGAGGAGAGCGAGCTACATGAGAGTGGGAGAGGTTGAATACGGAGGAGGGCAAGGGTGAAAATAATCAAGAGAGGAGGAATGGAGGGAAGAAGGACGGAGAGGGGAGGAGGAAAGCGAAATGGAAACAGGATATGGAGTGATGGTTGTTGTGGGAATCAGTGTTTCCTCGAACCTGTGCAGTGGCATGGGGGTGTCAGCGTGTAGGTGAGTCTATGTATAGATGAGCGAGGAGAGTGGGAGCAGCTAGGGCTCACATGCGGCAATCACGGGAAGGCATCGCCAGTGCCGTCGTGGCGTGCTTTTCCTGTGCGCTTGCTCGCCACGGCAACAGTTTCAGAAAGTGGCTCATGGTCACAGAGCACTTCCATTGACATCCACATGGATTATTTGAGGTATAATCTGTCCGTGAAGTTCAGCCAATGGTACAACCCACTTCAAATTGTGCTTTCACCGCTTTTTTTTTTTTTTTTTTTTTAATTCCACCATTGTCTATGAAATAAGAGTGTGGGAGCGCACTGCGTCATCCCACCTCCAGCGCGTGACCCGCCTGACTCCTGCTGACAAACAGAGACGTTTGATAACCACACACGCTGCATTGTAGCCTAAAGTTAAGTGTGTTTTTATACACAGCATCCCCCCTTTTCCCTTCCACCAGCTCTATCCCCCCTCTTCACTTTCCACTGTGAGCCTGAGTCTCCTGCTGCTTGGCAACAGTGCGGACTGCCTGTGTGGGCGTTTGGCGTTGAGTGCCAGGCGAAAGCACTGACAAGGAGGGGCACAGTTACAGTTACGACTCAACTACGCACACCAGGCACCTGCTGTACCCTGTGAGCTCGCCGTGCACATGTGTGTGAGCGCTTGTGCATAGGTGTGTGTGTGTCTGAGCCGGAATATGATTCATCCAAATGAAGAACAATTAGACTTCATTTGAATGTGACGTGAGAGACACAGAAGGAGTAATTCAAGAAAGCGATATCCCTGCTGATCACCGAAGGGAAATTCTGTGAAGTCTGAAATGGATCTCAGTCATGAAGCGTGACTAATTGTCTGTGATTGCCAGCCAGAGGACCCCGCATCGCAACTTTTCAATGAAGGGCACCTGTGACACATGAAAACGTCACAGCACTGCATCTGTCTTCAATATGTCTCCTCCATCTCCATCAAGCTGTCATTCATTCCTGCTTCTGTCTTTCACCCTGCTCCTGCTCCCACTCCTACCCTCTCTTCTCTTCACTTCTCTCCATCTCTCTGTTCTCTGTCTCTCGCCCACAGAGTTCTTCACAGAAGAGCTCACAGCGTTCCCAAGGTAACCAGTCTCCCTATTCTGCTCCACAGAACGCGTGCACGGGTGTTTGACAAACATCCCGCCTCAAAAGTGCCACTTATCTGCATTTGAGCGGGTGAGACAGCGAATAAAGTCACAGCAGCTGGGAAAAGGCTATGGAAGCACTGACCTACAGAGGCAAGTGTGCACGTACTACACTCAGAGGGGGGGTGGTCATCATTAGATCCACAGTGATGTTTAACCCAATGATGAATAGACAGGAGGCTCAGCGGTCTGCCCTCCTCACTAATAACAAAGCAAGACTGCTAATCTCTGTGCTAATTTGGCACGGCTGTTGTTCGGCTGCTATCTGTACACAGCTGCCATTTAAAAACAATGAGGCTGATTCAGACTGGGGGAGGGGGGGTTGTGGAAGAGGGAGAGGGCGAGGAGGATCTCCCACCCTTGGACAGGTGAGAGGAGGTGACGTGGAGGGAGCGTGAACAGGTGGATGGAAACACAAGACTGTAACTGCACTGACAACAGCCTTACAGTTTCCACAGCAACTACATCCCTCACAACATTCCTTGTCCAAGGACTTCCTGTGACGAACTTTACATCACAGCTATTCACTAGTCTATTAACAATCTGCAGTCTTATCAATCTGCATACAAATCACATGACTTTACACCTTCAAATTGCATGCAGTGCATACGTCAATCCTTCCCATTTACTAATGAAGTCAGGTGACCTTCTTCGTCATGGTAAAAAAAATGAAACCAGTTTAACATCAAACAGTTGTGAAACTAGGTTAGGATTAGGCAATAAAAATCCTTGGTTAGGTTTAGGAAAAGATTGTGGTTTACATTAAAATAAGTACATCTAGTTATGTTACATAGTGAAGTTTTCCTCTGCATTACAGATTTTTGCCAAATTGATGAAATTTAGGCCGCTTCTCTCAACATTTGGGGGGGGGGGGTAAAGGTAACAGGATTTTTATGCAGCCTATTTGGTTTGTAATCATGGGTAGTTAAATTTTAAGCCATTTACTGATCAATTTAAAAAATAGGTTTTCGTGGTTTTGCCATCCAAATGTTTTTAGTTCAGTTTTCTGTAAATCCCTATGCCTTTACATGCAATATGCACGTTAATTACAAAAAATGTTGTGCTTTAAGTGTAATATCTTGACTGCCTTATTGTGTTGAATGTGACCACAACCATGGTCAGTCTAATCTGGGGATGAAATGCAGGTAATTACTTTTCAATGGGGCACTCATACTAGAAAATATGTATCCTCATGAATCCTGAGCAACACGTGACTAAATATAGATGGACGAGAGTATGATTTTTTTTTTTCCTTTGCGCACAAGCCATGAACACTCACTGCACTCAGAAATGGCGAGGAGAAGGCAAAAAAACACCACCCACGTAGAGTTGCCTCCCACACACACGTCCATCATTTAAATTTACGTCAAGCTAAACTGCATCACAGTAATCATTAGCACTGTTGGGATATTTTAATTCAGGCCCAAATTAAACATTGTTTAATCCACTATGTTTCCTCAAATAGAAAATATTAAAGAGAGTGAGACTCTCGAGTTCTTGAGAACAACCGGCAGCTGCAGCTTCTCTGTATTTCTTCTAGAAACTCGCAGCGAGTCCAGAGAGAATAGATTAGCTCGCATCACATCACAGAGACTGTTTGGAGCAGGTCAGTACAGGCTCAGCTGAGCTTACCCACACATTTGCCTGGGGCCAGTTCATTTTCTCTGAGTTGTATCTGCACTATCTTAGCTACTATTGGATATGAAATACTGCTCAAAATGCCCAATTACCACATATTATGGATGCTACATTTGCATAAGGAAAGAATATTCAGTCAACCTATTCAGGAGCAAAAAAAATGTGCTTCAGTTAACAGCAGGAAAGAGAGTGAGTGAGCAAAGAGGGGAAGAGAAAGAGAATAGCACAAAAGTAATTTCTGCAGCTTCTCTGAGTCATATCTGCAGCAGTGGGAAACAGAAACAGCGAGGGGAAGAGAGTGAGTGTGTGTACGTGGGTATGTGAGCGAGCGAGAGAGAGAGAGAGAGAGAGAGAGAGAGAGAGAGAGAGAAGGGGTGGAGTGGGGATTGTAAAGGGGATGGGGTTATGTGTAGCGGAGCTTCACAAAATTAGCAAATTAAGCTCCTTCTGAAACAAAAGTCCATTACCATTCTCCATATTCCCCAAACAGAATTAATGTCGATTTCAGAGAGAGTCGAGCACATGCCCACAATGCCCTGCGTGGAGAGCGAGATGGATGAAGGGATGATAGAACAGAGACGAGCGCAGACACAAGCACCTTCACAGGTCTCTGTGGAGTTTCTGAACACTCCCACTGTGACAGTGAGAGCCAAGTGAAGAAGGGAAAAGATAGCTCGGGTTCCCTGTGTTTTTGGGCATTATATAATAATACTGCTCAGAGTGTGAGCACCGCTGGGGCTGTCACCAAGACCTCCAGCTGGCCCTGCCCCTCATCCTGTGAGTTGCATGAGGACGTATGGTATGTAGCACATAATGAAGGACACAATCTCTCACCCATGCAGCGAGAACTGTCACATTATCATAACATGACAGGCTGTATGGCAGACAGCAGGGTCACATTAGCTGTCTAATAATGGACATCCCAGAATATATCCTACAGTGCACACACACACAGTCACAAAAAAGACACACCAAACACGCACATATATACGCACAGCAGTAATTATCACCCCTGGGCTTGTGGTAATTATACTCTGGTCATACTAATTAATCTCTCATGCACTCTGGGTGGACTTACCTCCCTCTTTCACACATTTTTGTGCTCTCACACCAGCACATACATTATATAAAGATGCACACATGCGCACAACCATAGGCTCATACAAAACACACTTGCATGACCTCTCCCAAAATAACAACAAAAAAAACATCTGCCACGCTTGCAGGGAGCTGTGGCCATGCCCTCAACCCTCCTGCTTCTTGGAGGAGGGACTTCGAAAATCATTTCACCCCGAGGCTTCAGGCTCACATTGTTCACACTGCCATTAACAGGAGGAGAGGAACGAAAACAGGGTAGCATTTGGGACAGCTGTTTACAGCGTGCCGCTGGGAGAAAGAAGAGGAGAGGAGTGACTTTTGTTTTGATGCAGTTGCTGCACGCATGGCTTCAAGAAAAAACGGGGACGTTTATTCAGTTTCCTTGTCCCGAATCAAAATTGTTATGTGAGCCACAGAGAGCACAGGGCAGAGATGAGGAGTCCTGCCGGAGGAACAAAAACTAATTGGACAAAAACAAAGGCAGCTCTCCGAGCCTTGCCTTCTCTGGCCCGGGCTCCCCTCTCCTCTCTCCCTCCCTCTCTTACACACACTGTTGACAGATGGCAAATCAGTGTGTGTGTTCCACCTTTTCTCTTTTAGACTGGGGCATGCTGAGTAAGGTCGCTCAGTCACTTTCCTCCCCCTTGTCATCCTTTTCCTCTCCCTGTCCCTCTCCCACATCTTCCTGATTTGAGTCCTATTTAGAGCACTGATGAAGAAATTTGTATCTGATCTGTTATCAGAGGAGAGAGTTTTGTTGCCGACCTAAGCTAATAGGCCAGTTTTGGGTTCGGGCTGAGTCACAGCCAGACAGGGCCAATATGGCTCTCCTGTGC
>JBBMOC010000033.1:3035970-3254222 GCA_037975185.1 Centropyge bicolor | reverse complement strand
GGGGGGGGGGGCAATATGTGATCTACCACTAATTATCAGGCTCTGTCAATCATTACATAACACAGAAAATTCTGCTCCCTCCCACGTTGAACATCCCCGCAGTCTATCATCGCTGTTTTCAACCCATGGCTTCATGTGTCTTTATGGCACAGAAAGTGAGCAGAGGTGCTTCACTGAGTTCATTCTCAGGGTCCAAATCCTCCCCTGGGGTCCCACAAAAACTACATCCTAAAGCTTTAAATTCAGATCCCAAACTGTGCGTCTCTGGGTTTTTACATCCGAGAATAATGCAGATTTTATTTCCAAGTCACTCATAAAAACTGGTCTAGGATATTACAAAAAAAAAAAAATCACAATCCAGAATATTTTTTAACAACCCAAAAGTCAAAATAGGTTGTGGTAAATCTTTAAACTGTACTTTGGTTTCTGGTCTGAAATCGGTTTAAACGAGTTATTTCCTACTTATCTGAGGCGTGTTTCAGCTGCATCAGGTCATTAATCCAGCAGCGGCGGAGCTTCTTTGCGGTGGCGCAGAAACACGCAGAGGTTTTCGCTCCTTGTGCGTCTGAACTGCAGCGATGCGTGCGGCGTTTCCTCCGAGCGCATCGCCGTCAAGACAGCCGCAATCATGACGGACTTCCGGACAAGAGTTCAAAATAAAAGCGCAGCTTGCAGGAGTTGTCTCATTGGCTGCAGGTGGAAAACAAAAATGCATTTGGAGGAAAAGATTAATGAATAAGAATGAATGAATGTTTTTCTTATTATTGCATACATACAGCCTGCAGGGTCTTACATGATGCTGCAAATGCGATTAATCCACCAGAACTACGTAATACAGATTTTCAAATCAAGAAACTACTTCAAGTCTTCGAAAAGAAAAAAGAAAATTGAACGAGCAAATAAGTTTTCAGATCTTCATTTGTGTATACAATAAATAGATTGTTGATTGAACATGACCAGCACAAACAGGAGAAACTAGAGTGAATACTAGATGAATAATCTATCTTTGTCAAGGGGGTGTTCGAGGACTCAAATGCATCACACAACTGCTGCTCAGAATGGTCTTTTAATGAAAATAAGTGAAATATTAACAAAAACTCACGGCAAGGTTGGGTCCAGGAATGTCAAAAAATCCAAACACAAAAACATCAGCAATGGGCATGGCATGACATGACATAAGATAAGATAAGCCTTTATTCGTCCCACAGTGGGGAAATTCACAAAATTTGGTCGCCCGAACATGAACAAGACGAGAAGACATGAACGTGAACATGAAGACAACAATCTGGCAAGGGCAAACTGAAATGAACTGACTTATAAAAACTCCTGAATCCTGATAGGTGATTAGCTGCAGCTGGGAACACAGGTGATAGGATGAGGTGATGGCTGGGAGATGAGGTGAGGTAGAGGAAAGAACAGAGACCTGAGATGAGAGGCTATGGCAGGTGAATAGTGTCAGACAGAACTTAGACAAGACAGGACTACGACAACACAAGGGCATGGCAAGACTACGACATGACAAGACAAGGACGTGACAAGACTAAGGCATGACAAGACTACGACATGACAAGACTGACAGGACTGAAAAATTAAGACATGAAAAAACTAAGACACAAAACTAAGAGACAACATGGCAGGACACAACCAATGCTGAACAAAAACACGTCAGGCAGAGTGTGCATAGAACAAAAACTAAGGCTGACCAGAACTAACGCAAAACAGAAGCCTGACTGGCATTACTGTGACAGAATAATCTATCTTGACTTAGTCAGGCTTTTGGGAGACAATTTAAAAATGTATTAAAACTGAATGGCAATTCCATTTCTTGATCATTGTGCACCAGAATATTCAGGTTTTATCGAACAATTTAAATTAACATGTGCAATACAAAAGAAAATCAGTCTTACTTTCCACTTTTCCTTCAGCTCACAGTATTTTTCCATTCAATACTCTTTCCACAGCAAATAATCTTTATTAAGTGCAAAAAAAACAATTCAGGTATAAGCTACAACAAATTATACAAATTATTGGTGACACCTGCCCGGGAGAATATGACATTTTATTTTGAAGGTACTACCAGAGTGTCATGCATCATCTTTATAACTTTACAGACTTCTGGAACCCTGTTGAGCGCCTGTGGATGTACATGTAGAAAATAATACAATACAGTGTAATGCGATGCATATAAAAGAGTACAAGTGCCACAGTCTGCTCTGATCCACATGTCCTAATGATTAAAATGCATCAGTTTGCTCTGTGGTAGTTAAGATCGACTTGTTTCAGTGCATCTGATTGCAGCTCTGTTCCGACTGCAGTGATGCTTTTTTTTTGAGCTGACTTGAACAGAAGGTTGCGGTTTAAGACAACATGAGAGAAAAGCAGGCCTCAGAGCGATGTTATTTATAGCACTTAAGTGCTCATATCTGAACTGAGACACTGGCTATAAATTCACCAGCTTCTCTCTCTCTCTCTGTATAGTGTCTCACACAGATGCTACAGCTGTGCAGCACAGTATATGAAACTAATATTAGACTGAGCCTGGGTTGAAAATGTCCAATCGCTGTTCTTGCAAAAAGCAGGTTTAATTATTGATCTGTGGGAAATGATCAAATATGAATCCTCTTTGAGTGTCATCTGCAACCAAGTTTTACAGCCTTTCTTTTATTATACACACATCTCACCTTATTTTTGAATATATGGCCTATCTTAAGGGATCCTTAGAATAATCTCAAATCTCTCTCACACACCTTCATGATGCCAAATCCCATCTCTCCTTAACAAACTGAAGCCTATAATTTTGCTGCCACCTGCTGTCCAGTGCTGTGGCTCTGGTGTTCAGAAAAGCAATAAAAAGAAAGACGTGTGACCACTGAGGAAATTGGTTCAGCAGTTTATTGGAGTTTTATTAGAATGTGTTTACACTTCATATAATTCCCCCTTAGGAAATGAAAGTCTAAAAAAAGAACATTAGCAAACGTTATAAAATAAGTCTTACATATAGGCTACCAAGCTACTCTGTATGGGCATTGGTTGAGGGGGGGGGATACAGTATGTTGGTTTCGTCACTGGACTCCCATTTCTGGGCAGCACAGCAATGCAAACAAATGGGCAGGGCACACCAAGCAATTCATTTCAGTTCTGCAGTTTGGGTACACATGAAAGAATGACTTCACTTATAGCATCAATCTTTAGATAATTATGGGCTGGTAACAAACAGCTATAACAGTCTGCGTCTCCTAATGCTGCCATAAAGAACAAATGCTTCAGCATTTAAATAAATATGAATCCACTCTGTGTTGTGAAAATGCCATGAAGTCACTTTGTAGCTTTTCTTCCTAATGGCTTATCTAGAGCAAAGTATCTTGAAAACCTGAGTATTTCAAAAAAGATTGTTTCATAGAAAAATAACATCTCACAGTATCCATACAGCTCATTTTTTTCATAACAGAATTTTTTAAAAAAGAGAGCAAAAACAAAAAGATGTGCTATTTTGCCATCTTAGACGCGACACTGAGCTCAGATTCTGCAGAGGCTTATGATTATATTTTTGTTGATTTTCAATAAGGGCCTTTTTTGGCATGACTTAAATTACTAACTGGCCCGCCCACCTCAGAGCAAGGGGTTTTCACAGTAAGAAAAATCTGTGGTTAGGATAAAGTGGTTTATATTACCAAGGCAACTGTACGTGGCACGATGGGCACGGCACTCTCTAGAATCTAGATAGTGGTTTTTGTTTTAACCCCACATACACCGTATTAACAGTTAGAAGTTATAAGAAATATACATGCTGGATGCATATTTTTGGCATCTTTTACTAACTTCCGATATGGGGTACAACATAGAAGAGTATCCTTATCCACACTCAAGCAGCTTATTACAAAACATTCATTTATGAATAGGGCAAGTACAATATAGTTCTGTGTTTACATTTTGAGCCTTCACAAAAGCTATATACCAATTTTCACGTAATTTCTCATCACACAATAATAAATAATATAAACGGGTAGCTGTTGTGTGTAATACGTAGATATACTGCATATGTTTATATACATATATAGACTTATCATGATGTATTGTAATACAGTAATACAAATCAGGGCTTGGCTCGAGTTAGTATAGTATTTACAATAGATTCTTGTCATTTATTTCACTACAAATATTTACAGAATATAGTTTTCACACCTGCTGTCAAAGGTGTGAAAAGGGGATTTGCATTATCACAATCAAATAATAATTTATACGAGACAACATTACAAGTTGAGGCAAGTGTCCACATAAGACAAAGAGGATATTGTACAAACACATTACATCATTTCCTCTCAGACCAGATCGGCGTGGTGCAGTGGAAATGGATGGCTGATAGTCTCGTACAGTTGCATTATTATTGCTTAGTATCTTCATGAGGTAAAAGTGAATGTCTATGCAGTCTTTGTACAGTAGGGGGTATTTCAGAGAGGACACTCTGCGAAAGTGGCTTGAAGAGAGAAACGCAGAGAGGTGAGTGAGACACAGGGAGTAGGATGAACCAAGGTGTCTGAAATACCTTGTTGTCCTGGAAGCATCTATCACAAATGCTGCAAATGTAAGGAGAGGAAGTAAAATATAGTGACCCAGAGAAAAAGACAATGTCACTGTGGTTTCACCATAAAAACAGATCAAAACAACCATGTTGGTGTCATTTACAAGTTCGGATATAACATTGACATTGAAGCCAGAGGTCAGCTGAAAAAAGGCACAAAGAATATGACTTCATACGACTGTAGATATCAAAGTGACTGAGAGAAAATGTTGGTAGTGTGGGCAGCTGCAGAAAACAAACCGAGGTCGAACAGTGTGAGAATCTGATACGGTATCATACAGCTGCATGCTCTTCTTCCTGTTAGAAGTCAAGAGGCAGCGCTTCTTCCTCCCCCCGGGGCTGTCCACCTCCTGGGGCTCCCGTTCCCCTCTGCGAACTGAGCCACCCTCTGCTGGCTGGGTGTGAGCCAGGGGCCTGGCAGCACCTCGGCCCTGCGCCCGCTGGCTTGTGTGGCGGCCAGAGAAAGGCCCGAGATGCTGGCAGCAGACACACTGCCGTCAGATTGGCTTCCTCCAGACTCTGACTCATCGTCCCCCAGCGCGGTGGTGAGGAAGGAGAAGGGCTTTCTCTGTGACACCGGATCTATCACAGCAACGCTTGGTAAAGACCCCTTGACGTTCCTGCTCTCTGCATCATCGTCTTTCTGATCCTCATTCAGCTCTGTTTCTCTATTTTCGCCCCTGTCATCATCCCGTGACCACTCCTCCTCCTCTTTCCTCAGCTCCCTGTACTCTAGTGCCACCTCACAGTTTTCATCATTCTCTTCCTCCCAGTTTTGTTTGGGTCTGGGGAGCTTTTGGCTCGGACTTGGAATAGGTAAGAAAACATCATCTTTGCTCTCTTCTCTCTCTAAATTGACTCTCTCCTGCACCTCCTCCATTGTTTCTTCCACCCTTTCTTCAACAGCAGGTACCTCCTGCTCCTTGTCTTGCTCAGGCTCTTCATCCTCTTCCCTCTTAACCCTCTCCTCACTTCTACTTTTCCTCTCTCTGTGTTTGCTCCTCCCTCGCCCCCTCTCCTTTTTCCTTCCCCTCGCTGTCACTCTCTCTGTCTCACTATCATCATAATTCCTGAGAGCATCTCTGGGTAAACTCTGAGTCCCCCTTCTTCTCCTCCTCCTCGACTTATCCCTGGCTTCCTGAGACCCCTCTCCCAGTTCAGAGACAGGGCTTTGTAAACCCGAGTGCCTTCCTTCCTCTGAGCCCCGTCTTCTCCTTCCCGTCCCTTTCCCTCTCTCACGTCCATTTGAGGACCTGCTTCTCTTCTTCTTCTGCTTGGAGCTGCGCCCCTTCTGCCCAGTGGAGTCTACTGCAGCCAGACCCTGCTCCTTGGGGTGACGCAGGAGGGAGGGGGAGGTGATTCTGCGCTCACGGCCTGGACACCCATTATGTGGAAGAAGGAGGAGAAGACAGAGTGAATAAGCAGGTAAAATAGAGCAGGAGCAAAATCCTTAGCAGAGAGCTTCATGTAATTTGTTATTAAAGAGCTCTGAAATCCAAAAAGTGTTTGTTTAGGTGCATTAGGTCAGTTGGTATAACAGCTGCTTTTCTCTTTTAGTACAACCTTCAGATTAACCTTTATTAGAAATGTAGCACACATCTGATTATCAGTATGCTCCATAATTATGTTATTCTCAAATGAATCAATGTGTTTACAAATGGTGAAGCTGGCAAAGTCTGTTCAGAGGTAGGATTGAGGGGAACTAAACTGGGAAACAAGTCAGCATAATATTGTAAATTTCTACATCATTACTTGATTGATAAGCAAGATCCAACACACAGGCTATGAGGCGTCTTTCACTACAAGTGAAGACAGGAGTGGTAACTGACTAGAGGAATGTAGAGAGACATAAAATGGGAGAACTAACAGGAACCATTACCAACCGCGTATTCTCTGTCCGTCCAATGACATAGAAGCAAGGCTCCCCTAGCTTGGAGTTGGTCATACATAGAGACAAGCTGGAGAGCTCCACTGAGAGAGAAAGAAAGAGAAAAGGAAAAGACAAGAAAGGAAGAAGTGGAGCAGGAGAGAAATGTTTAAAAGAAGGAAAATTCAGAGGGAGAATGTGATGAGGGAATGTTAAAAGCAAAAATTCAGAGGGGTTAAAAGGTGGGAAACCCCACGAAAGACAGAGAATCAAAAGGTATAAAGTATTTTAGTTAGAATCAGTCAAACAGGTAAAGAAGAAGAAAGGAGATTACAGACCCAAGATGAATGCAGAACACATGATTCCCTGTCTTATATTCTAAATCCCATATATTATCATTTCTCCTGTAAACACATGGTGGTAACATCATGGTGATCTTACCATAATCAGGCACGTAGCCGTTTCCTCTCTTGAGCACCAGGTGGATGCGATGGCCTCCTCTGCGGATCTGCTCGACTGCCTGGCTGTGGGTCATCCCTGCTGTACTGTCCCCATTGATCTCCACAAGCTGATCACTGACCTGCAATGACAACACGCAAATGCAACATTATTACTTTAAATATTGTATTTTTTATCTTAGTAAAATAGCAAGATATTTGGGAAAATAGAACCATAATAGTAACAGTAATATAGGCCTTTTTTTCACAGCAGACATTTTGCACTATCATAGCAGGAAAAGCACAGGTGGATCACCAGTCAGTGCAGAAGAACACTTGAATAGAAATGTGATGTGAAATTGTTTATCAAACCACATCCACAAAGTCCTGATGAAGCAGGTTAAAGTTTTTTTTTTTTTTAATTTTCAATGTTGCATGTTTGGTCAAAAATATTTAATGTTAATTGACTGACACGTTTGCTTATCTGCAAATGAAAGAAAATACTGTAACCATAGCGCGTGTTTTTGTATTTAGGAGTACAGTACATAGTTGGCCATTACAAGTGTTAATCAACCCACAATATTGGCTGTGAATGACTCAAAAGAAAAGTTTAAGCAAATGCGGCTCATGCATACATACAACAGCATGTGCATACAGAGAGTATAATATAGATATACAATAAATACTTTACAGCAAAAGAGCATGAAAAGTAGTACAGACAAATTGTGAAATCCACACAACAAACAGACATACCTGCATTTTTTGGCTTCGTGAGGCCGGGCCCCCCTCCATCAGTGCCAGGACGTAGAGGCCCATGTTGTACTCGCTGCCCCCACGGAGGCTGAAGCCAAAGCCTGAGGGGCCACGATCCAGGTCTACACTGTAATATCTGGAGTCACGCTGGGAGACAAGTGCAGAATGAGTAAGAAGGACGACCTCTTTCCAAGATTTGTCTGAGGGGAGACCCACAGTCTCAGACTTTGAAAACCCCTGAGTTACAGTTCGTCATGAGGCACACATTATTAATTACAGTGCTGCTCTCACCTTTGGACGCGACCTCTGACCCTTTTTGTTTCTGTGACCAGGGTCATACTCAGTGGTTTCTGAAAGGCTTGAAGAATCTGAAAAAGATGATGATTGAAGTTCAGATTATGAATTAAAGACCCAGGCTGTATATTTGTGTGTGTTGCATGAATACTCATGTAAATGCTAACAGGTGCTGGGACGGGGGATGATAGTGAGGCGTAGAGTGTTTCCCGCTCGACGAAGGATCTGAGCAAGCTCCCGATGAGGCAGGGTCACCACTGAGCGTCCCTCCACGGCCTCTAATCGATCTCCGGGCCGGATCTGACCGCTCTTGGCAGCTGGGCTGCCTCGACGCACCGTCACAAACCGGTGAGGGAGAAGTGAAGCAGCTGAAGAGAGGCCAGAAAACATCCAACAGTTACTACTACCTTAACAACACCTCATTATAGTTGACAACTGCATTTAAGTGATGACTGCATTTTATCTGCATCTTCTCTGCTGCACACTGTAAATAATGTAATATCTTTTCAGCGCAATAACATAGAAATTTCTGTGCAATAGCATTCATAGCATCTCTATTCTCATATGAATATAGCATGTCTATTACTTATGGATGCCAAAGACAAGGAAAACATGTAACATAGTGTAAATACTTTACCTCACTTGTCACTTTATTGTCTCTATGCCACTTATTGTTTCTTGTATTTTTATTACTGCCTTATTTTTTAACTAGCCACTTACTGGTATTTATTTTTGAGTTACTGTTTATTGTTTGTTACTGCTGCTGTGACAAGTAAATTTCCCCTAAGGGGGATCAATAAAAGTTATCTTATCTTATCTTAAATGACCTGTTGCTTGATTGCTTATTGAGTAGTTTATATATGAGTAAAGTTGTAGGTAGAAAGCTAAACCTCATCAGGCCCCCAAACTTTCCTTTTAACGAATGGCAGTGAGTAATAAGTGGGGTCAAATAATTTTAAAGCTGGAAGATTTATTTCACCAGTGCCTTGCCAAAATCCCTAAAACAAGCTGTAATTAAGCTTTGGATCATTTTTGGCAGGGTTTACTTTATAAATTACTTCCCACAGAAGCCTTTCTTTACACCTCTCCCACTGTCTCCTTGAAACTGTCTCCTCTTCTCCGTCATCCTCCTATCTATCAACCTTTCTCTCCATCCACTGACACACTGGGAGCTGTTTTTCGCTGTTCAATGATTTGTCTTCTTCCTCAAGAACAAACTGTCATGGAACAACAAGCTTTCCAGCAATATTTTCCTGTCCTGAATCTGTCAAACTGCATAACAACAGGCTTTGGATATTTATACAGTGTCAGTGATTCTTATGCTGAGCTCCTCTAAGATCCGCAAACCTGCGGTCTGTCCACATTAGAAGCTATGCCACTAGAATAAAAAACACAGAGAAAAACACACGCAGCAATATTTTGTTCATCTTGCTGGTATCACAAAATGTCTATCTCCTCTGTGTGGGAAAATGTTGTCCATCTTCTCCTAGCAAATTATCACTTCTAGAAAGCTATTATACACACATGAGTGCAGCTGAGGTCACAGATGATGTGCACGTATTCACATCTTTTTGTTCGACTCAATTGACCTCTGAAATGAAGTGTGGTAGGACAATTAACTTCACGTATCGAGAATGCAGTTTCACTTATCTTTTGTACAAAGAGATCACGCACAATTAAGCTTAACTCTGGTCAGTGTCTGAGGTTGATCAGAAAAGTCTAGGGCAGCCTAAAAATACATTTGCTTCCATTAATCTCCTGCGCCAACTAAAAAGCGTCTTACAGTTTTTAGCTGGACGGTCTGTCTCTGTCTGCTTAGATTTCTAATTCTATCTTCTGTTCCTCTTTCTGTGTCTTAGTAAACTCCCTATTACTCTCTCTCTCTGACCCCTCTTTGAGGGTATGTTGTGCTTTGGTGACAGCTGGCCCCTCTAGAGTCTTGCCAATGGCCTTATGTAACCCATCAGGCAGCACAAACATTTTGAGACTCATTCAGCTGAGACCCATAGTCAGTGTATATCTCTCCAGGATAAAAATAGCATGTTTAAATTGTCTCATATGGTAGAATGGCATGATTGTTAACAGCTTAAAATGATCATTTTGGCAGCTAATAATGTGAGATGAAGTGTTTGTCACAATGGAATGATGATCCCGCTAAAAGGTAGAGCCTATAATTCACAGTCCAGAGACATATCTCCAATCTGGGCCTAATCTGGGTGACCCAGGCAGAAATGGCAATCAGGTCAAATCAAAGCCAAGGCAGCTTTGCAAATAGTCTTCTTATCATGCATAATACATCGGTCTGACATCAACAGTTGCCAAATACATGAATACACATGCATCAGCCATGCGCACACGCACACAGCACCATTGTGCACACACACAATGTACAACACCACACACACATACACAGTGACTCACACGCAGAGGGATTGGGACAGATGTACTCAGCCACACACACACACACACGCATGCATCCAAATGGACTGCTTTATATTAGTGTCTCTTCCTCTGGCTCTCCATGTTCTCCTGTCCAGAGTAATCCCACTGCGGTATGCCCAGCAGCCAGCCTCTGACGCGTTGCACTGATCACCGCTCAGGAGTGGTAGCAGCCCCCCTCCCTGCCATCGTAAAATCCCCCTCTGCAGCTCAGATGCATCAGCCGGTGCAGACATCCCCACAGCAGCCTGCAGATGCTTAGTGTATGTCGGAGACTGGAAAGATCACTGTTGATCTTTAGCAGGATCATTCACATGGTATACAGTTATGTGTGTGCAGGTTAGGTCATGCTGAACTATATGATATTATTTCATCATTACCTCATCACCACATCATGTTGTGCTGCTTTGAGCCTGATTGGGTTAAACACATTAAACTCCTTTTCATCTGTTGTTATTGCTGCAATCATCTTCCAGTACAACTGTAAAGATGCTGATCCCTGATACATACTGATCTACATACTATCTGACATCTAGCACATGTGAGCCTGTGGATCTAACTTTCATTCTGCCAAAGTCATCACATCTGACCGAGCAAACTTTAGTGTGCAACAACAGAAACACCCTCTAGCTCATGCACAAAAGCCAAACGCGAAAACACACTGCACCACAGCAGCACCCTCCCATCTTATAGCAAACATGAAATGAGAAGTGGAGCGAATAATTACGTTTGGACTCCTTCACAGTTCTCAAAGCAGACTGTAGTCTCTCCAGCATGGCTCTTTGATTAGCATGCACAAGAAAAACAAAACCAAAAAAAAAAAAAAAAATCCTAAATTCCGTTTCAGGCAACTTGCAGGTGTTGAGATTCTCATGTAATAGTCAACAGGAGCTAAAACACAGGTTTGCCGTCCCCTCTGTTGCTCCTCTGCAAGGGAACTGTTCGGTGTAGCATTTCTCTTAAGCATGCAGAGAGCAATGGAGAGAGGGAGATAGGTGGGAGGCGGAGGGAGGGAGAGTTAGAGGGAGAGAGAGAGAGAGGGAGAGGGAGAGTTTTAATCTTTTGAAAAACCAGACTGGACGCTTTTACTGCAGAGTAAAGAGATGTGAGGAAGAGAGAGAGGGGGGAGAGTGTAGGCGGGAGCTTGAGAGAGAGGTGGAGAGAAAGACTGATGAGGGGAAGAGAAAGAGAGATGGGAAGAGGAAGTGATATAGATATGGAGAGACAGACGGGACTTCTTTCTGTGACATGACAGAAGTGGAATGAAGGAGAGAATGAGGACATGGTGGCGATGGAGGTTTCAGGAAGGAGGGAGAGTCTACAACCTTAATCTAACCATGAAAACATAAATGTGTGTTCACTGGGGCCATAAAGCAAATTGAACCGCATCAAACTGGAACAGAGGACAGCCAATACGAGACAAAGGGAGGGGAGAGTGGGTGATACATCATGGGGATGCTACGGTTAAACTGCTATTCATAAGCACTACACTAAAAGCTAATAAGGGCAGGATGTGTTCACTTCCCAGACAGAACATAAACAAGCCTCAATGTCCTGTCAGGTCAGAGCGGAGAGAGAGAGAGAGATACAAAGTGAGATGGTACACTGAACAAAAGGTCGTTCTGCAGGACGCGTTCCAGCTGACAAATTTTTGTACGAATTAAACAAATGCGATCTAACGCGCTAATTAGTGAGCTTTGAGAGTGAGGGTTGCCGGTAGAGGGATTTGTTATTTGGACAGAGGCAAAAGAGCTGCTTCCTACAGTCGCCACCATTCAGTCAGTAAATCAGCTGCTTGCTCTAATTTAATCTAATTTTCATCTCTGGAGTACAGACATGAGAGTGGTATAATTCTTCTGACTATCAAACTCTTGGCAGAACAGTGAATAAGATATTTCCCAAAATGTCAAACTAGTCCTGTTTTCTTACCTCAGCTTAGGCCCATTATGTATTTTATACTGGTCATATATTTTTATATTTCAGATTTTATATTTCATATCCATACTTAAAAGTGTAAATAAGTAATGCCAACTTGTGTATATCTCCTTTTTTTAGATTGTTATTTTTTAGACTGTTATTTGTTCTTAATATTTAACTGCTGCTATCCCCTGTGCTGCTGTAACATGTGAATTTCCCCACTGTGGGACGAATAAAGGCTTATCTTATCTTATCTCTTATCTTAATAAGCCAGTCAGTTGTCATGCATGAGATCCTGAATATTTATCCCAGTAACAGCATCAGCCTATTCTTGTTGCTTGAGGATGTATTGCATGCATGCAGTTACACCCACAGCTCATGTATTTCAGCTCGTGTACACAATGATGAATGTCAAAACTGACTTCCTTTAACAATTCAAATAATACCAACCTGGTGAAAAAAACTTCACAATAAAAGGGTGGATGATGCATCATGACTCATCTGGTGGCGGGCGGCCACGGTCGCCACTTTTTAATCTGTAATTACCTAATGGTACGTCTGTCCGCAAGGGCATCCAAATGAAACCTGTTTCCCTGGGCAGGTAACCAAATGGTTGTACGGAGCCAGAAAAGTTGAACTAATGCTGCGTAATGCTCATCCAGTTCAACCCTGATTCCCAAAAAATGGGATGCTGTATCAAAAATAAACAAAACTGACTGTGATCATTTGCTAATCTCTTTTGATATATACTCAATTGAAAACCGTGGAAAGTACAAAACATTCAATTTTTTTTACTATGTTAACTTCATTGATTTGTGTAAATATACATTTATTTTGAATTTGATGCCAGCAACATGTTTCAAACAAGTTGGGACAGGAGCAACAAAACATTGGGAAAGTTGTTAAACGATAGCCTGTTCAGCGAGAGGCTGCTCCTCCCCAGGTGCAGGACCAACAGACTGAAGAACTCTTTTGTCCCCCGTGCCATCAAACTGTTCAACTCCTCACTGGGGGGGAGGAGGACGAACAGAAGAACAGAGGGACTATAGACTGTGCAATAAACTGGACTCTTAACTCATGTGCAATATGACCCCATTACAGGCAATATAACTGGACTGTTTCAATGTTTAGCAATACTACACCGTGCAATATATATATAGAATGTAAATGTAAATCTGTCATTGCTGTTATTACTATTATTATTATTATTATTATTACTACTACTGCTATTATTTCCGACACTGCTGTTGTTGATGTCATATAGCACAATGTAGTATACTATAGTATTATTATTATATTATATTATATTATATTATATTATATTATATTATATTATCCATTTTTAGATTTTATATATTTTTATTTTATATTTTATATTCTATTTTATACTTTGTATTCTATATTTAAACAGTGCAATATATGAGAATGCAATGGAGATGCCAATTTCCCGGAGGGAACGTTCCAAAGGGATTAATAAAGTACTCTGTCTGTCTGTCTGTCTGTCTATCCAAAAACACCTGTTCAGATCGTTCCACAGGTAAACAGGTTCATTGGTAACAGGTGATAGTGATTGGGTATGAAAGATTGAAGACTCAGTCGTTCACAAGCCAGGATGGGGCGAGGTTCACCACTTTGTCAAACACAGTTTGTTTTCAAATGGCTGCATTCTGTTTTTATTTATGTTTCACACAGCAACCCAACTGTTCTGGAATTTGTGTTGTAGTTTGATGAAAAAATACAGTTTTAAAAAAACAAAACATGTGCTCTATTTGAAGCATCTAACTTGTTGCGCAGTATGATTTGTCAGTGTACAGTAGCTGGCTCTCACCTTTGCCATTCTCTACATCCTGAGAGGCTATGACAAACCCAAAGCCCTCGCCTGGCTTTCTCCTCAGCTCCACGTCAAACCCTCGAAGTGGCCGAGTCCGTTCGCCACCCTGCCTCTCCAGACTCGTATTAGGCACTGTGACACCCGTCTCGTCCTCCAGGCCTGTGTTGATCCAGTCTTTGGGTTCCATTGTCAGGGTCACTGGGATCGACTCCAAGAAACTGGTGCTCTGGATCAGAGAGGAGCGCATCGGGGCCGGGGAGGGAGGTGTGCTAACGGAAGTGCGGGGTAAAGGCAGCGTTTCTGGGAGCACAGAAGAGTTGTCTGAACCAACAGGTGGAGGAGGGGGGCGGAGAAGAGGTGGAGGAAGTCTTCGAATAGAGCCAGGGGAGACGGTTGAATGATAGATGCCTGATAATTAGAGAAAAAATAACTGAGATGAATTTAGCCACAGTGAATATGTGTTTGTCAGTCACTCAAATCACAGACTCTACAACAGATGTGAGTCATTTACCTCCTCTGTAAATCAATAAGATGACTTCTGCTTGTTTGGTGTGCTCCTGAAGAACTGTTTGCACCTGTCAAGAAATACATAATAATATTGTGACTCATTTTGTTATTTTTGGTTATATTTGACACATTTTAAGGTGATGCTCATCTCTCAAACTGAGTCAAAGCCCCAAATCGGTCATTTGGCATGTTTTAACACAGTGGTTCCCAATATGGGGGGAGGGAGATGAAAAGAAAAAAAAAATTAGATGAAATAAAATTCTGATTATTTTTCAGGTTTTGCTCTAATTTTAGTTTGTGAAATTGCAGTTCATACAAAGTGCTGCTGCCAGGTCTTTCACACACATCAAGATTGCTGCCCTTCACTGGTTGCCTGAGAGATTTAGAATTGATTTTAAGATTCTACTGCTTGTTTTCAAAGCCTTGAATGGTCTGGCTCCTGCCTTTATGTTTGATTTGTTGAGTCCCTATAAGCCAGACCGATTCCTCCAACAGGGCCAGACTTATGGCTCCAAAATTGAGACTTGTTACCAAAGGCCATAGGACCTTTGCTGCCTGGGCCCCTCAGCTATGGAACTTATTACTTATTATTTATTTGCTGTTAACTATTGTTTGTTTTTAATGTAAAGCTCTTTTTAATTCTGTTTTGAAAAGTTTAAAGTTATTATTACCATTATTATTATTACTATTAAAATATCATTTCTCTTGATATCTTGATCAGGCTACGAAAAATTGATCACATGAACTGTAGTGAAACTGAAGGGAAAATCACTCATCTAACAAAAACCCATGCAAACTGTGCCAAGTCGCCATTTTTCATATTAAACAAATAAGGTTGAGATCCACTATCTACTTCTCCTAACTTCCCTCCCATTTGTTCCTCCACTACCTGTGCAAAGCTCAGACTCTGGATATCCGCTCCGTTGATTTTGACAATAGCATCCCCTGGCTGCAGGGAGTTGCACTGCTTCCTGTCCCAGACTCTATTCACTATAGTCATCCTGCCTCCTGGACCACCAGCCATCACGCTGAAGCCGAGTCCTCTGTCTCCTTCACTCTGGGCCAAGGCCACTGGCACAAGCTCCCCACCACTTAAACTGCCAACTCCACTGCCCATGCTCATGGCCCCGGGGGAGGACACACTGGTGGGACTCGCGGTCGGGCTGGTCTTGCCATGAAGACCATTGAAGCCATGGTGGTGGGGGCTGTCAGGGGTGGGAGGAGGTCTGAGGTGTGAGGTCTGTGGTCTGAAGAGGCGGGATTGAGCGCTGCGGGGGCCGCCGGGGGAGGATGAGGGCCTCCTCGGTGACTGAGGCAGGGGCAGCCGGGATCCTGATAGGGTGCAGGTGGACAAGTCACTCTCAGACGACTTTGACGTGCCGTAACGAAGAGGATGAGGGGGTGTTGAGAGGGAGTTGTTGTTGTGATTACGGATCATTGATGCTCTGATGAAAAAGAATGGGAAGAGTCTAAATCAATAATAATTTCACTAAGCTTTTTCTGTGACACATATTTTGATGTTTAGGGCTGCAGCTAAAATTTGTTTTCATTATCAGTTAATCTGCCAATTACTTTCTTGATTAAACATTTAGTCTAAAAATGTATATTCTATAGTTTTAAAATTGCTTGTTTTGTTCAACCAAAATTCAAAGTTATTTCACAGACTATCTTTTGTTATACAAAAAAGAACAAAATCCTCACATCTGAGAAGCCGGAACCATCTGAGATTTGGGATTTTTGCTAGAAAATTATTAATTGATTAACAAAATAGTGGCTAAATAGTTTTTTCAAACGGACTTGTAAGGCATGCTGCTACCATTTCTCACCTGCCCTCGAAGCATGTAACACTAAATGACATATGAAATTACAGGTAAACTTTCAAATTATGCTTAAATTCAATACTATTCAAAAACACTTTTGAATCACAATAATCAAAAGCAATTTTTTTTCAATCAAAAAAAAGGACATTTACAAATTTAAATGAAAGCAGTACAATCTTGGCAGGAACCTCGTTTGTGCCAAATGTGTAGGTGTTACCTGTGTGAACCAATGGCAGATACCACTTCACTGTCACTCTGACTGGCAAGCGTTGGGTCGAATGACTGCAGCCTGGCTATACTTCTCAGGGAACGAGGAGGACGCACGGGGGAGGAGGAGGAGGCAGCGTTGCTCATACTGGAGCGTCTGTATGAGGGTAGCTGTCTGGTGGCGAAAGACGTGGCATTTCCGTTAGAGTCCAGAGTCACCCCTGTTTCCATGTAGCTCACTTCACTGTGGACCCCGTTAAAGTTAAAGTGCTGGGTCTGGGGAGTGGGTGTTGGGAGGCGAGGTAGTTGGTGGAGAGACTGAGGCTGAGAGGTGGTGGGTGGTAGGAGGGGGTCCCCGCTGTCCAGTAGCCTTGGCGGAGGCCTCTTGGGACAACCGTCATGGTTGTAGAGCATTGGATACCCTCTTCTGACCTCTACATCCACACTGTGGCCCACAGGCACTGACTTGAGCATCTCTACCACCTCTTTGTGAGACACTCCCAACACACAAACGTCATTGATGTATACCAGGATGTCCGCTAAGGCACAAAAGGAAGCACACAGAAAGAGCTATCATTATCAACACATGGAATACACAACCCCGTTTCCAAAACAAGTTTATACAGTAAAGTAAAACCATTGTATGAATGAACCTGTTTACCACCCACATTTTTTGGATAATTTCACAACTGTCCAAGTCTTTTATTGCTCCTGTCCCAACTTGTTTAGAAAAGTGCTCATGAGGCAAAACATTCAATATATTGTCTTACTCCTCCCTTACTGTGTTGTTTACAATTGAGTATATGTCAAAAAGGATACGCAAATTATCACATTCTGTTTTATGCTTCACACAGTGTCCCAACTTTGAGACACTGTTTGCAGATGAAACACTGTCTGTGTGTTTTATGTGGGTGCTGACTAATCCAACCAACTAATCCCTCTAAACCAGCCTATTAACAGATATGAACTAGATCAGTCCCTGCAGAGACAGCCTGTGCTGCGGCTTCCTAAAGTGGTAATATCGGCCCATATGGGTATTTGTGTGTGTCTGTGGAAGCATACCATTGCATATGCGTGTGTTATGATAGCTTGATTGTGGTGTGCTAGCCCCGAGGATTAAGGACTGATTTTGATATACGCTTGGTGTGGGAGATGAAAATTCCTGAAGTCTAATCTCAAAGAGTAGGGACAGAGAGCTAGAGAGATAAGTTTGATGCTGGTTAAAATATTTTCTGTTTTGCAAGATTTGAGCAGCCATAGTTACAACGCGTAGTCGGCAGCAATGACAAATCTTGCATTACTACTAATACAAAACAGTAAGTATTGTATTTGTGTATGAGAATGTGTCTCCTCCACTCTCTTTCTTAGCAATACATTTCATTGTGCTTGCTCACGCAGTAATCATCCCTGGTTGATTGTATTTTTACCTGTCTTGAGTGCTGAGGGTCCGCTTGCAGTCACACTGTAGACCTGGAGAAACTCTCTTGGCCTGCTGCCCCCGACAATATTGAAACCAAACCCTCTGGAGCCCTTGGTCAAGTGTGTGTGTACAGGGAAGCCCCTGAGCTCCCCGGGCTGGTCTGTGAACCCTGGTGAGAAAGAGGATGAGATAATTATGACGCTTACCTCCAAGAAAAAGTCATAAAGGTCTTCAAGACTGCAAGGATTTAAAAAAAAAACCTACCACCAGAGTAATATTAGGAAAAGAGAAGAGTGATAACAGCTTCTGCCCTGTGTGTTTATGTGGCTGAATGGTTCGAACTGACAGGTTTTAGGAGTGAGGGAAAAGGGAGAGAGGGAGAGCAAACCAATCTCCAGATGGCTTTTAACAAAAAAATACGTATAAATAAATATGCATGCACACAAACCTAAAAGTGTTCGGTGGAAAGATTGCATTAAAAGCAGAATCCATTACAGAGTACCTCCTTAAAATCAGCAACATAATCCATTAGACTGACCAATCTCCTGTAATCTGGGTCTTGTTATTTACAGTTCATTCTTATTTTGCATCACCAAATCTGGGAAAAATTTTATTATAGATTTTAATTTCCTCAAATTAAAACGTATTATTTTATCTGTCTGTTTGTAAAGTGGAGCAGCAGTTATTTCAAGCTGCATAAATTTAAAGATTTGTCCTCCATAGCACATTATGACAGTGTCAGTTTGGATTCTACCAGATTTTACAGTAATCCTTCCACATGCAGGTAATTCTCGCCATAATGGAGATTATATCACATTCTGCTGGCGAGTGATGTGTACTGCACTTCACTGAGACAAGCTGGAATCATTGCACTATAACAGATGGGTTTCTAACAGTTTGCAATCAGCCATGTCAGACAAACATCAAAAACTAGATTATGTCCTTGTCCTTTTAACAGTGAATCACGTGACCAAATTATGAAATTAAGTTGCCAGTCACATGCCGTCCACGTGCCGACCCCGCCAGCCTCAGCAGCAAGTCTGGCTCTTTGCCAGCAGCTCCGAGCTTTAGGCCTTAATACTTGCATGTCTCTGTTCGGATAAAAGCCAATTCCATCTCATTTCACTCTAACGAGCCGGCTGTGTCTGTTACTTCCGTTCTTTACAAATATGTAGCTTAATTTAGGCTGTTCAACAGTTCAACGTGTCACCAGTGTTTCAATAACTGCAGCCGGAGAAAGAGAGACAGAAAAGAAAGAAAGAAACAAAGAGGCTCACATTCATTTTTGTACACGGTTTCCCTGCTTGAGGCCTGAGGACTCTGCCAGCTGGTCCTCTTCGGGCTGCGACTTGGAGAGACATAGGGGGAAAAACAAAAGAAAAGCCTCCCTCTTGAGAAACAGAATACTATTTGATATAATACGACAGCATTAGAATTCAATACACTCAAAAAACAGAGATGCCTGACGTTGATAGTCTTGACAACTTTATATTCAGAGCATGCTTAAAGGATGGTTTGACATTTTGGGAAACATCTATATTCACTTTCTTGCCAAGGGAATCGTGACCAATCTCATATCTGTCACTTAAAAGTGAAGCTGGAGCCAGGAGACAATTTCACATAAACACTTTAAATATGGGATGCAGAAAGACTGGCTCTGTCCAAAAGGAACAAAATCTGGCGACCTGCACCTTTAAAGCTCAGTAAGTAACATGTTCACGTAGGTTTGGGTTGAAGTTAAGCATCAGAGAAAGTAAAAAAAACTGCCAAAAACTGCAGTTCCTCAAATGAACACTAGAGGCAGGCTCCAAAAGGGAGTCAATTACATTTAACCCCTATGTTAAAATGTTAAAACTTTACAGCAGAAAAAACATATTTACAGCCTGGTACAAAAAATGGTTTTGGTCTCTTTAACCGATTTTCAGGGGGGGGGGGGACTTTTTTATAACACACTCGTTTAAAATCTGAAATTGTCCATAATGAAGAGTGATGTTACTTTAATTGACAGGTGCCTGCGGTGACATTTTCCCACCCTAGCTCATTATGAGTTCAAGCACCTGAGAGACAGACTTGTGGAGGTTAGAGATACATTTGAGCTCAGGTTAACGTAAAAGGAATCACAAATCTGAGGAGAAACAGAACAGAAAGGAAGTCAGATGCAATAGCTACAAAACCAGAACTTGTTGTTTTCACAATTAAGATTTGTAAAGGCTAAACAAACAACAGTGAGCTTTAGATGTACTGGTGCCAGGCTAACTATTTCATACTGATTCCTACTGTTTCCAGTCTTTATGCTAAGCTAATCTAACCATCCCCTGGCTTCATATTTAGCGAACAGATCTGAGAGTGATGCTGATCTTCTTATCTAACTCTGCAACACACGATTAATAATTAAGTGTATTCACCAGTGGCGAGCGGTGACCTGTTACAGTGGTCATGCTGATGTGTGAACTACAGCCAGCGCCCAATTGTTGGCTATTTATGTATTAATTAAAACACGTCATATGCTTTTTACGGGGCCCCGGAGGTGTCAGGCTGCAGAATATTTTACTAAGGCGAGGGTACGCCTTCTATAGTGTGGGTGCGCGTTAATAAAACGTTCCCTCCACGCTATGTTATAGTGAGGGACCGGGATAAATAAAGAGTTCCCTCCACGCTATGTTATAGTGAGGGACCGGGATAAATAAAGCATTCCCTCCACGCTATGTTATAGTGAGGGACTGGGATAAATAAAGCGTTCTCTCCACGCTATGTTATAGTGAGGGACCAGGATAAATAAAGCGTTCCCTCGCTATATCATAGTGAGATGCCTCTGGGGCTCTGTATACATCCGGGGCTCCGTTTTCTAACTAGTACATCAATGCGATTTTAATAGACACTCTCACACTTGCCCCATGTTAGCAACTTATTTCACTCATTTTGACTCGGCTAGTGAAGTTATGAGTTTTAAAGTGAATCCAGTTATGAGCGTGCGCGTTGGCAGATAAGCTGCTTCACTGACAGCTTTTTTGCCATTCAAAATGCTCATGTACAGCAAACACAGCCTCGAGTGCGGGTACTACTCAATATCGCAGTGCGCATGCGCGAAACAAGCTATCAGCTTTCCAGCTTTTCGCAAACAAAACAGGATAGATAAGGCAGGAATTTCAGACCAAAACAGTAGAACTAGAGTATTGCATTATAGAACACACTGACAGATGAATATTTTCAATTATTTTATTGAATGGCTTGGGCATGCACTGCATTTATAGCTTATTATGACCGCTCGCCCCTGGCATTCACAAAACAGTTCACTATTCCTTTAACAGATTTGTGAAGAACAGGTAGATACAATGGCAGATACTCACTCTATGTAGTGAGACTCTCCTGGGTCACTGAAGGCCAGCTCCCAGTGATCAGGCAGCACACTTCTCACCCTGGCACCGCTTCTGCTGCCGATATACCCATTCTCTATGGCATGACCATCCCCGCTGCTGGACGCCCGGGGCCGACCGGGAGGCCGACGGATAGGAGGGACACTGCTGCTGACACCTGCTGAGCCTCCTGTAATTACAGAAAGAGGGTTAGAAATGAAACTTGGAACAGTTACATGTCATTTGACAGATGCAGGTAAAAAAAGTTTCTCTGATGCTGACGATTCCTCTGCAGGCTGCAAAAAGACCTGACATCAGCATCTCAGCCGGCTTTGTCCACCCTCTAAGGATGCAGAGTATGTGACCGTGCATGCCACACTACTAGCAAAAGAAAAATAAGCATATTTTTCTGCCTGGCTGTCCTTGTAGCTGTCCTTCATCCGTGAGCTCCAGCATGGATCTGAGAGGCGCTGGACATAACACGGGCATCCTGAGTCCCGCTGCACACGACAAGTGCTACCGAACCCATCCACCCACACAGTATCACTTCAGAAGATGACTCAGCAGAGGTCAGGGTGTTGGATGGCACTCTCAAACTTCATCCTGCCTGTATCCTGCATTCACCCCCCCCTCAGTCCCGGCTGCCTGCTGCCCTACCTGCCTGTTTGGAGCACAACTATCTGGATCTCTGCCTGCCTGCGTTTCTCACTTCCCACTCTGCCTGCCTCTCTCTCTTATCTTCTGTACCATTCTGGCTCCCTGCCTCCACCTTTCCTAACACTCAGCCTCCCTACCTGCCTCCACCACCACCCTATGTCGCTGCCTTGCTCCCTTACCCTGACCATCTAATCTCATACTCGCCTTCTGTTCAGCTCTGGTGCTCTAGTTTCTTGCTGCCATCTCTTCTTTAACTGATTTTATCTGCATAGATGGCGCGATTAACAGCGGCGGTAAAATACAGTTTTAAAGCACTTGTACTTTACTTTAGCACTTTAATTTTATGCAATATTGTACTTTTGTTAGGATCGTACCCAAAAAAAACAACATATCATAATCTTGTGAATTTCCCCACTGTGGGACAAATAAAGGCTTATCTTATCTTATCTTATCTTAGAAAATACTATGCATTATACATAATGAATATACATTTGATAGCAGAACCTGACCCCTAAATTTGGGGCCACTGAACCAAACTACAGGGTATATTTTCTCCAAAATGGCTACTTCCACTTGATTTTGAGTACAGGACTTTTTAATATAATGGAGCATTTTTCCACTGTTGTATTACTTTTTCTAGAATAAAGGATGCAAACACTTCTTCCACCACTAGTGATTAATAAGCCTTTCAAGCCTTCTGCTTAACATAATAAACTATGTCTGGTACTATGAGTCATCCATCACAGCTACAGTAAAATAGAAAACATTTGAGCCTGGTGACAGAAAAAAAAAATCACTGTGTGTTGGCTTTTTCTGTGTTGGATAAATCTAAACACTTTCTGCTTCCTTCTCACGTGACCTCCTCACGTTTCCCCCTCACCTCCCTGTGTGCATGCTTGCCTATCTCTTTACTTCCATGCCTGCACGACCTAAGGCAGCCCGACCTTCCTTCGGAGGTGATCCAGCGATCGATGAGGCCACAGCCCCACTGAGAGTTTAGAGCATACTAATCGTGCTAATGATTGATTAATTTGGGTATCAGAGACTGGAGCTATAGATAGGGGGACAATGCAGTATTTAGCTGCTGGCTACTGTGCAGAGCTTTTCTACAGTCGTTTTGGTTGAAAAGTCATAAAATAGAGCCCTGATAACTGTGTAATACTCTACTTAAGATACTATTACAGCTGATTACCTCTTGGTTATTCCTTCAGATTTACAGTTATGACCTTGCACACACATGCTGTCATATAGAACAGGTTTACTTGCCTGACAGGCCTGAGTCGTCCTCGCTGTTCTCACCGTCCTCTGCAGCCTTCTCCAGGTTGCTGAGCGATTTGCTGCGTGTGCGGAAGTTTCTGAGCAGGTTGCGATGTTCCTGATACGTGATGGGGGGGCTCTCTGCGCTGATGTGAACGGGTCGAGGTGTGCCGTAGTAATTCCCTGAGACACAGAGGGATGGGAGAAAGGCGCCTTGGCTTCAGAAATGGAAATGCAAAGTCCATGTTAAACTGCAAAAACTGAGCAAAATGTATGTTTGCTCAAAAGAAATGTCTTAGCTGAAACTGAAATAAGTGGGAATTCCCTGTTCCACAGTTTGCATTAACATGTTACTGAGTTCCAACCTGATATGAGTTAATGAGGTGAATAAAAAATTGCAAAATGCAAATATTAAGTCAAAGAATGGGTTCATGTCCTTATGCACACATGCAGCACAAACTTGTCTGTTTGTATGTGCATCATGTACCACCTGAGATAATCTACTGTATATGCTCTATATTCTTACTTCTAACCATCTGCTCCAGCTGCTAAAGAAGAAATTCAATTACCTCCAGCCCTCCATTTGGCTCATGGAGATCCAAATGGGTTGAGGGGAAACATTAGATTAGTGAACTCAACATCAAGGTCACCAGCCGTCACCATTTGCTGCAGTTTCTGCAGGCTACTGCACGCACAATGCTGCTGAAACTCCTGATTGCTTTGCAGTAGAGATGTGTCTGTCAATGTCACATGTAAGGCAAGTGAGGACGACATTTATTGCTTCCATTAAAGTCTCATAAATTATGGATGCTAATGTATGGAGGCTTTTAATCAGAGGCAGCACTCTGACCCTCACAAGGGGAGGAGTCTATGGGAGGAGGTGAGCAACACCTGATGGCATAATACGCATAAAGAGAATGTTTTTCAACAGTCTTATTGTGAGACATGTCAACCTCAGTTATCACAAAAAAACCTGTCAGTAAATGTTCTTTATTGGCAGGGAACACAATGATAATATGAAAAAGAAGGAGAAAATGTTCTTTAAGGGAACAGATTGATATTTCGGGAAATACACTTTCTTGCCAGTCAAATGAGAACATTGATATCACTCTCATGTTTGTACAGCAAGCATGAGGCTAAAGTCAGCAGACACTTTGCACAAAGACAAAGACTGAAACAGTTAGCCTGGCTCTTTCTAAAGATAACAAATACTGCCTGCCATCATGTCTAAAGCTCACTATTTGACACATTATATCTTCCACATGTAATGCCCCATTTTGATACCTTTGAAAGAAAATAGACTAGCAGTTTCCTCCTGATTCCTAAACTAAGGCAGAGGTTCTTAAAGTGGGAGGTGCCCCCCCCCCCCCTCCCGGTGGGCTCCAAACAGTTTCAGGGGAGGCTTGGTGAATGAAAGTGAACAAATATTACATTAGTAGATACTTATCAAAAGGAGATCACATCTCTTTCTGATAAGTAATGTAATACACATAATTCTCAAAATATCGATTTCTTTAACAAACACTGCAAATACTTAAGGTATCTTAAAATTATATATAATAATATGACTTGCTAATAATCGACCACTATGATAATACCATGTTATTGTTTAGTGCAATGTATATTTCACAATGCATTAAATTTTAAATGATTACATGTTTGTGGAATTTTCTAGTATTTATATACAGATACGTACAAGCAATATACAAGCAATCAAGAAAAGAAAATGTACAAACTGTGTTAAAAAGAACTCAAACTAAACAATTTACACTGCATGATGAATCACCATGCAGTTTCCTATGAGAATCCAACTGCACTATGTTAGTTGAAATGTTAAAGTAGTTCACCTTCACCTTTGAACTTTCCACTCTCAAGCAGCGCCCCTGACTCCTCCAAGGAGAAGAACTCCTCAATTGAGACAAAGTTGTAGTCTACCCCTGAGATTTCCCCATCTCTGGGCTGTCTGGTTGTACCTAAGAGAGGGAGACAGGGAACAGGAAATATTGTGTCATACATCAGAGCCATTAGGCTAGAAATACTGCCAGCTCTAACATGGGTGATATGTCGATTAATCAAGGCCTTTTAATCTCACAGGGGGTCATAAATCCAGAGTTCAGTGTTTAAACAAAACAACAAATCAGCAAACTATAAATAGTCGCTGCACTATATTAGTTTGACAAATTATATATAAGGTGACATCCTGATGGATCTATTCTGGTTGCATTTAAAGCTACAGACGATCTTCAAGAGTGAGTGAAGAAATGTATTAGAACATTAATTGATAATAACAAGTAATAAGTGACCTCTTTAATTACAGCATTTCACTTACAGTCAGTCAAGGATCAACTGAAAATCCATTCACAAACCAAAATTTGCCCTTTGGTATGAAGAGCAAGATGATCACGGTAGGCTTTTACCAAGGCCTCTTTGTTATGAACAGATCAATAAGAACAGAATTAAACATTAATGAGGCACTGTGAAAGTCTTAAAGTCTTTCTATCACCATTGCAAAGATGGAGCACTTGGATGATCAATGGTCTGTCATCATAATTGATTCCCATTGACCTTGGCCTGGAAGAGAGCAGTGAGTCCAAAGCACGGCAGGAAAAACATGCCATCATTAAAGAATCGCTGAGGTAAATCACAGTGTTTGCTCTGTTTTGATCTCCTAACCATTACATACATGTGCAGGCATGTAGTGTGAAATTTATCTTATTACTCATTAAGCCAAATCTGGTGGAATAATATTAATTTGCAAATTCAACTACAAGGCAGCCATTCTGACCTTGAGAAAAGTAATTTCTTTTTTCTTCTCCCAAGACATAATCACAGCGAACCCAAACTGAGGACGAATCTCTGTCCTTCTCCTGGAGGACCACATGTGATGTCAGTGTGGAGCCAGCAGGAGGGAGTCACACCCAGCTACCCTATAAAACCCATGATTAATGCACTGCTGTCCTGGGAGCAGCTCTCCCAGCCACAATGACAAACACACACACGCATAGACCCAGAAAAAATAACAATGCACACTCATACACACTATAGCTGACTCACACATGTAACCACATAGACAGAAAGGACTGGACACACAAGCATTGGAGAGCATGAGGCATTTCTAGCCTGACCTCTCCTTTCTGTAGCACAAAGTGAGTTTGCTGTATACTATGTGTCCTGATCAGCCGTATAAGAGGAGGACAGGCACCTCATTTTGTGCTAATAGTATAGCCAGCAGCTGTAATACCATTCTTCATATTTCCACCTACTCTGACAAATTTTGCTGACAAAAGTCCATGCAAGAATAAATTTTCATGGTCTTAAGCATACACACAGACCTATCAAAAATCACAAAAACAGTTATATGTGCTGAGTGAAGGGCAAAATATTTTCATTATTGGAAAACGATGATAATCACCAGGTCTATAAAATAAAATTTAGTGAAAAATGTCCATCACAATTTTGTTGGAAATTGGAATCACTGGATGGATATTTTTGCTTAAAAAAATAACAAAAACACAATTGATTATCAAAAGTGTTGCTGGCTGATTTTCTGTTGAACAACTAATCGAATTGACTGACTAATCGTTTCAGCTCCAGTTGAGTATTCCTATGTTGGCCTCATGCTTCCCAGATAAGAGACAGATTTCTCCAGAGGAGTTTGACCCCGACTTCACGGCTCATTAGGAAACTGTCTGGTGCTTTTAAAGGGGATGAGAAGGGCTGATTGGCCATCATTATCGCTCTACCTGCTAATACTGTATAATATATTCAATATATACACAGTCAGTCCAGTCTTTTTTCCACTATGCTTCACAATGCACCAGGGTTGCATTTGCACCACTGGTCACCAAAAACTACAAATATTAACTGATTACCCATGTGTGCCTTCACCCCAAGTTTAAGCTTCCACACAGTTAAATAAAATTGGAGGTTTCTGTGTCTAATTAAAGATCTGATAGCAAATCTCCTGATGACATCTGACGTGCGTCTAATTCTTCTCCTCCCTTCAGGACACACAGTATCTCTCCAGCTGATATGGTTTGAGGCAGGGATTCATTATCTATGCACCCTCCTAGGAAATATATATGACATGTCAACGGGGGGACAGGATGGATTATTGACATCTTCTTCTTCCCCGCCTGTCCCTGTAGGCGCCGCACACTGATCCCCTGGGAGAGGGGTGAGATAGGAATTCAAGAGGTAATTACACAGAACTCTGTATCAACACCCAGAGAGAGCTGTCTGTCATGATCCTTGCACACAAATAGCTAACAATGAATCCTACAGTTGAAAAGGCCACAGACGGTCTGCCTGACAATGCTGGAGCGAGCATATTAGAATAACTAAATGATGATGTTTCTTATCTCTGACTCACTCTGAAGACAATTAGAAAAGTCTTTTGTGGACGAGAGAGAGACACACAGCCAGTCTTGAAACTATGACATTGGCTCTGAATCATCCAAGGGCATATGTGAAAATGGTTAGAGCGATTATACAAATACGGATGGGAAAGTTCAGGAGGGTAAATTTAGGTCTGCATAAGCTGGACAAAGAATAAAATGGTATAAATGAGGAAAAAAAGGATCATTTTCCTACTCATGAAATAGAAAGCTGTGTTATATAAAAGGGTTTGTTTTGCTGGACTGGACATACAATATACTGTTGTTTGTCTACACATTTACCTGCTCCCAAAAGGCTACACAGTAAACATCCTGTCCGCTTCAATATGAGCAAACAGAGCCATTAGACTGCAATCAGCCCCTCCTCCAAGTTGGCACTGACAGACATTTGCTTTTAATTTAATTCCCCACTCTAGATTATTGATACAGTAGACTGCATTTACTTGATTCTGTCATTCATTTCCATTTTTATGCACTGCCCTTCTGACTGAGCCTTTGTAATGATATTTCTTGCATCAGTGCCAGCTCCAACATCAGAGAATATTGTCTCATCAAAAGGATTCGGGGATAGAGATACTCTTTAAATTCCACAGCATTGCTAAGCCACCGTTTCAGAAGAAGAAATAGCATCCAAATGAAAAAAATTCCAAATCAAATCTGTGACGTCATAGTATATTTGCTTCCTTACAGCAAAACGCAATTAAAACGTGAAGTACGCTTCATGAGCTAATTAAGCTTTACCTAAGGTAATTCAGATTTTTAATTATCAACAAAATAACAGCAAAGAGTCTACTGAAAAAGGAGGAACATACGTATGGTCCTGAAGGGGGCCACAATGAGCCACTGATGAAAACTCCTCAGCTTTAAGTTCCTGTCACATCAAGCAGAGCTGCCGCCTCGATGGAAAAACAACAAAAGGAAGAAAATTCTCCCTCTGTTTACCTACAAGTGGTCTGAAATGAGACGTGATGGTATCCGATCAGGATAGCATGCGTGTGCTGGTTGGCACGACAACAACAGCATCTTACTGTGTCGTCTCCAGCAGATCAGAGGATTACACACCCGTGGGCTGAGCCTGCCTTGTTGTCACTAAAAGAAAGTACTCAGAGAGAGGTGGTTTTAAAAGTTTGATTTCACTGGTAGGGGAAGGTAGGACTGTTTTATGTACTATATTAGAATATTTTGCCAATAAATATAATGTTTTAAAACATTGTCTACAAGCCTCCCTGACCAAACATCAAACTGCTGATTTATCTAATTTTGTATATGACAATCCTTTATCCATCCCATCCTCTTTATCCATCTTCTAAAATGGATAAAAGCACTACTCTTTTTTTGGACAATTCACTCCCCGAGCAGCTGCTTGCAGATAACAGGATGCACACATTCAGGGCTAAGTAATGAGAAATCTTCATCTGCAATTATACTAGAATATAAGCATGCATGTTGTATATCAAGAGGCAGTTATATGTTTCTTGCACTATCCTGGGAGGTTTGACTTATGCCTTCCTCTGTCAGCGAGTGGGTTGTGTGGCACAGTGGCAGACTGTCCCACATGACCTACTTCCTGGACTAAAGGAGAGATTAGTAGCAACTCCACACTGCCTCGGCAAGGTTAAGACTACAGACACAGGAGGTGGTCTGTCTCCTCCATGCTACCACCTGAAGGAGATATTAGCAAATCAGATCAGCGCAAGTCAGAAAACGACATAAAAAAACACAGATCTTCCTCAGAGAACACTGCACGGCTGCTATATCCTCTTGCCATTTCCACTGACGTCATATTATAGAGGATTAAGATAGCAACAGATGTACTACAACTAGGTGCCTTTGGCTGCCATTGTGCTTCATTTTTTTTCATAGGCATCAAAATGAAACTGCTTAAGTAGACTACAGGCCTCTTTTTCAGGGGATCATGCAAAACTGGAGTAATAAAAAGAACATGTCAAACACATGTACCATCACATTTAATACCATCTTACAACCACCCAAACAAAATAATACTCGGGAGCACAAGGGTGAGGATTGTAAGAGAGACACTGCCAATGAGGATAAAGCCAGTGTTGTTACAATACAGACTTTTGCAATGGAAATGTCTAAACTGAGTGCACTTGTGGCATTTTCCATCTCTAAGATAGTTTGGTCTTATTTTAGTCCTGATATCATGTCATGTTTTTTCATTACTTCATTTAATCACCCCAGTTCAGCTTGCCTGCATTGACACAAGGAAGTGTGGGAAACAGTTATGCAGGTTTAAACACCAATTAACACCAAGATTTTCAGATGGTGGCAACTGCGAGATGTGTTATCATAGAATTAATGAGGTCAGTAACTTAAGCGAGGTATGCCTGGATAGATTAATATTAAGAGCAAATGAACACACAGTATATGCAAATGACAGCGCCTGAACATAGATATGCAGAGGAAGATTAAAGGACATAATGATACAAGAAAAAGAAAGACAAGGTGTACAGAGGGCGACAGTAAGTTGAAGGCAAGAAGAGAAACACACATTGGGACTTACAAGGTACAGCACGGAGGTAGAGGTTCTCTCGGATCACCTGCTGAAGTTGGCTGTCCACTGAGCCGGGTGTGAAGCACTTACTCAGGTACAATCTGAGATCCTTGCACAATGTGGAGCCTGAGGGAAGGGCAAAGATACAAGTATGGCAGAGAGAGAAAGATACAGAGAGAGAGAGAGAGAGAGAGAGAGAGAAATCAGATAAGTAAGCAGAAACATTGATGATGAATATTTACTCTAAGATTTGTTTGTAACCCATCAAATAGACTGAAATATATTTACACTAGTCTTTACTGCTGCCAGGTTTGATTTAACACTATCATTTTACAACCTAGGTGTTCACAGTCACACCTACTGATCTCTCTATATCACCTCACATACGTCCTGATTATAAAATGTGTCTTCCTGAGTCCCTCATACATGCATAAAAACCTGCTGAGGTTAATTACTCCAAACAACGACTGAAGCTGTCACCAGGGGAGGTAGAGCTGATCATCTAGGCTCGGTTTCCTCTCCCTGATCTCTTAATATCATCTCAAGTGCTTTACGGCCTCTGATGACAGGTCACTCGCCGTTATGGATTGGCGGAGAGCATCTCCAGCATGTCGCTCTGACAGACGACCGCTCTGTCGGTGCTTCTCCTTGCAGGCTGCCGCCCAGCTATCCTCCCCCCTGTCGCCCCCACCGTCTGTTACAGTGGTTCCGCCCAATTCAGCAGACTGAATTTGCTGTGTGCTATTAAAAAAAATGTCACAGTGGTATAACTTTATTAGCAGAGGCAGTCAAGTGCATGTACATATGACTGGCTGCATATGGCTGCTGCCTGTAAAGGGAAATTAATCTAGCCAGCTGCCTTTTGGGAGAAATAATGGGCTTTGGTTCATTGTGTTATGAAACAGCTGCTATTTTGTCTGTTGAAGAGCAAATTTCAGACCTCAATTTCAGAATGAGTTGATCTCTTGTACCATGCAAAATATACCACATATTGGCTACCATGTCGAGGTTGACAGCTATACATAAAAGAGCTTCTATACTAGGGCTACATTTCTGAACATTTGATGGATAGATTGTGCTCTTTCTTTTTGCCCACAGAGCATCAGTAATAGAGCTAAAGCCTTTAAACTGCTGCCTGCCTCTGAGGAATGTAGCCTGGTGCCCTGTATTTGAGGGTTGGAGCAGAGGGAGTTGTAGGAGAAGGAGTAGGAGGAGGTGTGGTACAGCTCCTGTCGCATCAACTCATCCATCACTGTCCCTACTACAAGCAGTCAAGCTGCCCAGAGAGGACCAGGCAGACTTCAGAAATGATAATGGATCTACCAGCAGCAGAGGGACTGGGAGCAAAGGTCCCCATTTACACCCCTGCGGCCAAATCAGCTATCAATCTAGCAGGCAAGGTCATTGGGAGCCGCAGTCAGGTGACACTCCAGTGACATATTGCTCTGTTCAGGCCAACAAAGACATCCGTTACCCCAGCCCCCTGTTCTAAACATCAAGGCCCCTCGGTGGTGATAGACAACTATATCGCCACGCTCCTGTCATGTGTCATCAGCAATTTTGACCCCCTACCCACATATTGACCGATCGCCTTGACACATCCAGTAATTGACAAGTGCAAATCAGGATCAGAATGCTACGGGCTGCAGATTTAGCTTGTGAGAGTCAGAGGGGGGTTATTGAGCGAGATTATTGTGGATGACAGCTTGTACGCCGGTGCAACAGATATTTTGGGCGTAGTCTGATGAAGTAAGTGCAACGGTGTGCAACATAAGCAGCAATAAGTTAAACTGCGATGTCAGAAAATTAAAGATTGAATGCATTATTATGGGCATGTGTAATACATAAAGACCTTGCAGTTTGACAGTGTGGTGATTATTTTGCACATCTACCAAAACAATGAGCTGCAGACTAATTTATATGAGGTGATTTAAGGTGCCGAGTCATACCTGGTGACACAGTTTTGATGCGGATAGGATGGGGGCAGGAGTTGAGGACACCACGAATATCTCCTAATGTCATCCCTAATACTGGTGTTCCCCCAATCTCTAGGATGATATCGCCAACTGTGAGTCCGCCACCCGGAGCCGACGTGACAAAAGGAAACTCCCCATAATCTGCTCCTCCACCAATGGCAATGCCCAGCTCCCCCGACGAGCCCAGCAAGGGGACGAAGCTGTCCTGCACCTTGGATCGCCAGTGCAGCTTCTTCACCGCTGTCTTAGACATGGCAAATGAGCTGGATAGGAAAGGAAACAGGATTGGAGGGTGAGCAGAAGGTGTGAGAAGAGAACGAAAGTGTCAATTACACAACAAGCTTGGGAAAGATCCTGTGACTTCGAGCAGAAGGTTGTTTTGTTATTTAACCTTTGTCAGTTGTCGATGCCTGAGGTCGGGGGAGTTGCAGTGTTTCACATCAAAATGCTTGAAGGTCATGAATAATTCCAGCTTCATAGGTTAGGATATTTTCTCTGAGAGCATGTCAGCTTGAAAATCAGGAATAGTACAACATGGGAACTGTGTCTTTGTTTTATGCAAAACATACAACAGCACAGTCCAAGCAAAAGACACAAAGTGCAGGCTGACGTTATGTTTGCATGTAAACACACAGGATAAGAGTTAGTGCACATTCCAGCACATCTTCAGTCACATGGGAAATTCTAGTTTTCGTTCGATGAAGGTATGGGTCATTGAATGTGCACATGTAGATGAGCAAGCTGAGAACCTGTAGCTGCAGTGAAACACCGGAACACTCAGCATCATTTCTGTATCTACAGTGATGTATGATGCTTTCACAAAAATAAAGATTTTTTTAGAGATTTTTCAGGACATTAAATCATTAATGTTTGTTTGCAAATTGTATTCTCCAGGACAGATTCTCCTATTGTCAGCTCATGTTTTGTGTAATAATGGCAGCTATAGTTGCAGCTAAGGTGACAAGCCTTAAGGGAAAGATGTATTGAAAATAACGTGTTTTTGCTGCAACATGTTTCTTGGGGAGCAGCTGTGTGTGTGTGGGCCGAGGATGTAGCTGACATGGTGAAGATTTGTTTGAGTCGACAGTAACTTGACAGCTGCGATGTCCAAAGAGACCGGACATTGTTCCTCTGACATTATCAGAGCAGCATTGTCACCTTGACACACAGGACAACAGAGATACACAGGGTAGGGAATCAGAGTCCAAAAGACAAACATGTAGCTTATGTAACAGAGAAAGCTCAGTATCAAATAATAGTTGGAAATATTTTTTTTAATTTTTTGGCCGTGAGCTTGATGAGCATCAATACCTGATCAGAGAGAACAGAGAAGCGAATTTTTCAACTTCAAAATGTCCTGCTCAGCTGTATCTTAATCACAAGAAACCTGTATCAAGATTATGTTTATGTACATAAATTTGGTTTTAATTTTCACACTTTTGTTGTCCAAAGGATATATAACATATATATAATTTTAATCAGCGAGATCCATATTTTTTCTCCTTGGACAAAGTCAGGTTAGTTGTTACACTACTGCCTCAGGTTATGTTAAGCTAAGCAAATGGTTTCCTGGCTGTATCAGGTATGTGAGCGGTATCAATTTTCTCATCCAAATCTTGAATTTGAATTAACATATTTCCTAAAACATTCCTTTTAACTAGCAACTACACATCACCAAGATCCAATCCTCTTAAGCAACTGTGTGACTATGATGACCATCGACTGGGTGGGATAACAATAACAACACCAAGCCCAGGCCGAGCAGGGGGCACCATGGCTCCTTTGGTCCAGCAGGCTTAACGAGACTGCTTTAAAGAATGAGAGAAGGAGAGGATATATGTAATCCCTTCCACTTGACTGGTCATTCGACAGGCAGATTGGACAGAGATCCTCTTCTTCCATCCTCTCTCCCACTGACTAGGCCAAAACAGGGGGTCCCTGGTGTTTTTGTGTGTACAGTAGAGAGGCAGGCAAATGAGACGGAGGGAGGCAGAGGGAGTAAAGAAGAGAGAGATTAGACAATAAAAAGCAGAAATAGGCTGAAAATTAAACGTGGAACTATGAAATACATATGCATTGTTTGTGTTTTTGTCTCACGCCCTGAGAGAAAAGAGAAAGTACAGAGGTCAGATGGAGATCGAGAGGCCCCACACAGCCTGAGGTTGGCGTAGGACTCACTTGTTTGACCTTACAGGGCTTCAGCTCAGGCGACATGAGTCAGACTTTGGGAAATGCTTGAGCTGGTTGCCACAACATGAAGAACCCAAAAAACACACAACTTGCATTTCAGTCTTGGTCCCAAGCCAACGGCTGCCACTGTTGTTCTAGCACATTTGAACAAAACACAATCAAACAAGACAAGTCGTTCTCGCCTGCATGTTTCAACCTGAAATTATGCTTATCACTTCATCCTTTGCTAAACAGTGCCCCTAGTCCCTCTCCCTCTCTACCCCACTGTGAAACCTTCTGCAGCAACATTTTTCGACCTGCTTCCCCAAAGCCAGCCAGTCATCCACCCACACAGAACACACAGCAATACAACTTGCATTAAGTGTTTCGTGAGAAGAGAATGAAAACTGAAGCATCGACTTTCCCCATCTAATCATACACAATATATTCCCGTGTGCATCAATCCTGAATAATATCTCTGTAAGCCGTTAGTCTCTTCATGCTTTATCTAAAGATTTCTCAGAATTCCACAGCAGTTGGCAGTAATGATTAAAAAGCTAAAAATAAAACATCTGATTGGGCTGGGGTATTATCCTGTCTTGTTGGGCCTACACAGTGGCACTATGTGTCTACACTATACGCACAGAGGCAGAGCGTGTCGCCCGAGCTGTAGCTGTTGTCTTGACCTCCTGCATCTGATGGGGGTTTAATGAGCCACAGCCTGTCAGGTCCGCTGAAGCCTGGACACGTCCTGCCGCAGCCACACCCTGACACTGGCGCGCTCTTGCTCTGCTGTTGGTGTACATACTGGCCCTGCACGCTCATCTTATTGTGTTCACTTAAAACACAGTGCGAGGTTGCCATCAAGGCGTGTGATTCCGTGGGTGATATTAAGTAATCGCTACTTTTCAATAAACAATATTTTCAATGTAATGTTAGCTTGTGTCTTTGTTTTAAGAGCAATTTAAGCTTTGATACTGCACTACTTTATTTAGAAATGCTAATGTATGACAGTAAACTGATTAAAAGAAAAAGTAAAGACTTGCTCTTTTCTTGCTCAATACATTTCAGTTAAACACAAGACTACAATTGTAAAACAGTGCCAGCAGTTCTGTGAAGATATACATAGGCACAGTGATGTTTTGAGCCAGCATGTTAATATGGTCACAGTGACAATGCAAACTGTTGATGTTAAGCAGGTGTAATATTTAACGTGTTCTCCATCTTAGTTTAACACATTATCATAACGCAAAAGATAAGGTGAGGAGTGGAGAGAGATTGTCATTAGTTCTGCGGTGTTGGACAAATTAAATACAATTTCTGACCAGATGATGGTGCAAGATGAAAGGTCAGAGGATCACCAAGGAGATTACAAGTCATCCTGCTGGAGGATGGGACACGCTTGTCTGTACCAAATGTCATGGCAATCCGTTCAGTAGCTGTTGAGATATTTGACTAAAAACCATGTCAACCTCATGGTGGTGCAAGTGGAAAAGTCAGGGGATGACATAAGGCAGTAAGATTGATTGTCTGGGGACCATGAATGTCTTTAAATAATTCCATGGCAATCTGTCCAACGGCTTTTATACATATATTTTAATCTGGACCAAAGTGGTGGACTGACAAACATTGACATCCCTAGAGCCATTCTGCTTGCACAGCCAGAAACAGCATATATATTACTCCAGATAAATTATATAGAGCCAACAATATAACTGTAAGATATAAAGGGCACACTATATAGATTCAAGGATATCCAACCCTGTAAAAAGAATGCTCAATTGGGATTTCTGACCTTTAGGTCAGGAAAGAGCTGACCAATACATATCCTGTTACACTGACTTCCTCTGTACCAGCAACCAGCTCAGGATCTCTGCAGCTTGCAACTCCGACTTTCCAGTGTAATGTCAAACCACAGCAATCTGTCAATGGCAAAACACACATCCTCTTGACTTCGGAGCTATTCTTAGAGGGGTTTTTAAAAAATATTTTCTCACCATATTTGTTTCAATCAGACAGCATAAAGCAAATGCTCAAGGCTATTATGACTCGGTGTATAGTTAGAACAGCTGTGTCACAGAGTGTTTTCTGGTTGAAATATGTCTTTTAGTGCTGAACTGCGAGAAGACTCATGCTTATATTACACAGAGAACATTCACAGTCAGTTAATTAACCACAATAATTATTTTTTCCACCGAAAGGGAGTCAAACTGTAATTTAAGCTTCGTCTTAACAAACTTAACATCCCAATTGCTGCACTCTAATAATACCTTATGGTGCAGCAGTGCTAATGCAAAAAAAAAAAATTCAGGTCCTATTAAATCCTTTCCAGTGATTAGTTAAAAAAAAAACCCTGGCAGTTCATAGTCATGAACAAAATGTCTTTATTACACGACAAATTAACAAAGCGGTTATTTCAGGTTGGATCTCGAGGGTGTTAATTTATTAAAAGTTACACAGATGAGCTTTGCCATGGAGCTCAATAATTCAAAGTCAACTTGAAGCAACGAATCAAGGACATGAGGGAATAGCACTGACATGGGGTGGAGAGCATCTCGAAAAACCTTCAGGAAAAAAGGGTGCAGCAAAACACATCAATTAACACAAGTGAATAATTTCATTGGCAAAGCTAAGGAAACAACCACTTGCCTTGACAGATTTATCCAGCAGGGTGAATTCCAGGGGTGCATATATTTTCATTTGAAACAGCACTTAAAAGCAATGAATCAACCACACAACTGTTCACCTTCATTTTGGCAGCTCAACACCTATTCTAATATTCCCCTTGCATCGATAACACTAGTGAAGCTCTGTGGTGAAAGCAGTATCTGTCAGCTCTCATGATTCTCCCCATGTTCCTGATGTCTATCTAGATGCCGGCCTTCATCCCCATCAAAGCCGTCTCTCAGCTGGTAGGTCGCTCTCTGACATAATCAGCTTTGACCGCGGCAGAGTTTGTGAAACTTCTGCAAAGGCAAGAAACTTTTTTGCAAAAAGAGTCTTTTGTTGCTCTAATTTACCTCTGATGCTCTCAGTCTGTCTAAATTGTAAATGTTCATGTCACTGAGCAGCTTTTCTGCACTACATGAGTCAGTTTACGGTCATAAAAGCTTCTGCTGGTTTGACTTGGTGGAGCCATGCTCGCTCTTGTCCACATTGAGTTTCCGCTCTAAATGACTTCTACGTTGATGAAATTATCCTGTTCAATTAGCTCAGCTAGAATGCTCTATGAATTTACGTAAGCTTATTTGGTACTTTATGCATGCTGACGGCAAGTTCAAGGCAGTGAGTAGTTGTCTTTCCTAAATGTGAATTTCTGAGAATATTGATGGACTGACTGCGTGTTTTGTCAGTTACAATGTGACCAGAATGTCTAGTGGCTCCATTTGTTGGTCTCTCTGAAAGCACTCGCAGTGAATAAACAAGTGAAGGGTCTTGAGGTTCTTTATAAGTCTGCACAAGGCAGATCAAAGTGAGCATGACTGATGGATGCATAATAAAGTTATTACTGACCATGTGCATTGTTTCTGAACATTCAAATTAACATAAACAATACAGTGGATGATCGATCACTTAAGTTATTCATAAAGGAAAATTAACAAATATTTTCTCACTCAAGTTTCTCAAATGTGAAGATTTGCTGCTCTTATGTCTTGATATCACTGTAAGCTGAAATAGGGATACAACTATTGACTATTTTCATTATCGATGAATCTGCTGATTATAGTTTTAATTAATCAATTTATTGTTAAGTCTATAAATTTAAATGTCGTATTTTATCCAACAATTCTAAAACCCAAAGATATTCAATTAACTATTCTATATGGCAAATCCTTACATGAAACCTGCAGCCGAAAAATGACTGAAACGATACATTGATTGTACAGCACAGCTTCAAACTGAGCTTTAACATCATTAGAATTTCAAGCATTTCCAGTAATGATATTACACCAAATATTACATCATGAAAATCTTGCACTGTCTGAGTTTGTTCTAGATGCAAAGGAGGCATCATGTGCAGGACAGGTAACGAAAACAAAACCCTTCACTTGTGCCTATCACACCTATGAAGCACAAAGCTCATCTCTGCATTCTAACCTGTAGTGAAGTACACTGCTTCTAATCTTACAGCATCCTCCCATGGGTGACAGTGGAGGTCGGACAAGTAAGGCATCTTAAATAACCGGTGACCTTAAACTCATCTGAGCAAACAGACTGGTGGAGTGGCAGACAGACAGAAAATGTACGAGAGCGCCCTCGCGGCTCCGACTTCTCCGTCTTATCTCACATCTGTGCCCTGACCTCTCCCGACGAACACTTACACCAAACTGTGCAAGCAACAAGGGGTGCACTAAAGCTCCCTGATGCTCACTCTCTTTCAAATCTAGGGCATGGGAGTGCTCAACACAAAACAGACAGCAGTGGCAGATTTAAAAATAAAAGATTAAATGCTTGTGGGTTGAAAAACACAAAATATCTCCCTCTGTCATACACGATGGCACACACACACACACACACACACATAGAGAAACATCTCCCTCTCTCACTCAAAACAAACATTAAAAAGCTGATAAGAATATCTGAAATGAGAAGTACAATCGCTATTCTCTGCATGCCATCAATAAATCCAGTCTATTTCAGTTTGTAATTTTATTAAAGCTGCTCTTGTGTTGACTGAATACAAAGGGACTTAGTGTGAGATTAAAACATTGTTGAGCATCAGAGTGACACCCTCACACGCACCTTACAGTGATGCTCAATATTCCCTTTGGGGAAACGGTACCTTTAACGTCACAGGATCAAGGTCAGTGCAGGGGGTGCGTTAGTGGGGCATGTTGTGCACACGGCTGTTCTGAGGAATACCACTGTAACAACAGGTCCTCTTTACTCAGTCTGCCAGGATGCATTACACCCCTCACTGCGATCAGAGATGAGCTCTCATCAGGAAGAGAGAGCAGTTTAATTAAACAGAGCAGATCAGCTTCTGAGCAAAGATGATGGATAAGAGAGATAGAAAATGAGGAAAAGCAGGGAGAAATTAGGGAAATTAAAAAGAGGATAAAACAGAAAATAGAGCCGATGTTAGCCTGGAAAGAAAGTGGAATAAAATCGTAGGCTCAACACAGAGTGCGGTAACCTTATGAAAGAATAGCTGAAATCATAATAGCAAAATGAATTATTCATAAGGAAATGGAGGGGAGGTTCAGTCCACTATAATGAGCATTTTTGTGAGGTCGCAGTTTGGTAACCTAAGCAGGCCTTCGAGTGTGTGTGTGTGTGTGTGTGAGAGAGTGTGTGTGTAAGAGAGAGATACTGCTGATTCAGTAGGGATGGGTGAAGGTGACCCTCGCCTGCTCCTGCTGCCTGTCTCACCACCTGATATTGATCCCACTTGTCCAACTCAGATCTGACTCAAGGATACATGGATTCATTGCCTTCTTGACATTTCAAATATGGCACTGTGTAAATCGTAACACCACACACTATCATTGATTAGTTATTGATTTGCCACCTCAGTCCAAGTCTAACCACTTAACAGCGGCTTATCCAATCCAAATTGAATCTCATTGAATATAGGCAGGAGCTCAAGCTGTTTAGTTCCAGCATGGGAATGTTGTTGTTATTGTTATTGAAATTTCATATCAGACTCCACATGAACTGTTGAGAACTAAGAATAGAGCAGGCTACAACTGCAGAATCCAAATGTAGTGGCTGGGAGCAAAGGTTTGGACCACAGATGGGAGAATATGCCTGCGTAGCCCTGCCCTGTCAAGGGTAAACTGCCTTGCACACACAACCACCCCACCCCCCATCCCAAACTACACACACACACACACATGCATACTTTGTTTCCAGCACACCTTAAAACAGCAGCATGAATATGCATGATGTCGAAGGACACAGGAGGTACATAATTAGACAATCAACAACTCCCAGACGACGTGCATTACTACGACAGAGGAGAAATGCACCTCACTTCAGCCTCTTCTCTCATTAGCAGTGAGAGCGGAGTCATGTTTACATGTCGACATGCATTTCCACTCGTTGACACTTCAAACTTGGGTTGAGAACTGGAATCAAAACAAATGTAGTATAAATCCAAAAAGGCTTTGCTTAGTTAGAGTGCGAAACAGGTGCCGGGCTCATACGTGAGACTGAGGAAAAACAAACAGTGGGAGGACCAGAGCAGCATGGGAGCATGTGTGGACAGTCAAACACCACATGTCTCTCCTTCTCCTCTCCTACAAATTAATGATTCATAACAACAGCATAACCTTGACTGCTCTCCAAACCCAAAGCAATGCACATTATTAAGTCAGGGTCACACGTCCATCAGTCGCAAACAAGCTCCCTATATCGAGCAGGGACACACCCTAAACAAACAGCAACAACATACACACAGAGCTGCCAGGCATTTGTACACAATCCTACACACATGCATGCACACACATTTGGCCATGAACTACAAGGTACATTATGAAAGTCAGTCTATATCTTATGGCCAAATTGGCACAGGTGCAACAAACATGGGCTTCTCTTTACACTTCAAAAAGCAAATTCTGAAAAAGTAAAAAAATGTTTTTTAAAAATCACAGATTTACAAAAAAATGTTTCAACAAACTTTTCAAACCAAATCATGAGTGATATGCATGTGCACGCACACACACATACACACACACACACTCTACCTGCTGTTAACAAACGTAAACTTCATCAGTCAAAATGACTCTTATCCCTGAGATCTGCCACCATCATCACAAACCCACATCCCTCACTCTCTTACACACTCACTCCATCACTGACTAGTTTTATATGCACACACACTCTCACACACTCACCCTCTCTCTCTCACACACACACACACACACACTTGGGTTACACACAACACATTCTCAAATTTCTCATATTTAGGGAAAATACTGACCTGCCCTGGCGCTGACACACACACATTCTTTTCAAGCAGTTCAGCCTTTCAAAGAGGATCCGTTTGAACGCGTCTATATACATTGACCCGACTGAGGTTCTCAACCAGCTTTTACTTTAAATAAATTGCTTTGGCTCAAAAAAGGCTGCAGCCCCAGCGTATGTGAAGAAAAATCAGTGATGAGTATTTGGCACCACCGTATACCAGAGAAAGTCAGAGGCGATGTGCACGGCTGACGGGATATTTGGACAGTGATGCTCTGAGAGCTGTGGTGATCTTGTAGAGGAGAGCGAGAAGAGAGAGAGGAGAGAGAGAGGGAGACTACACACACACACGCATGCACACACACACATATGCAAAACATGCACACACGCATGCACACACACATGCATGCACACAAATATATGCACACACACACACATAAATGCATTTGCACACAATCGGGCAAACACATTTAGCAGCGGCTGTTCTACTATAGGCAAAACAACGTGGATGGTGGATAAATATGTTTAAAACGCTAACTTGTTAGGAGTGCTTGAATAATAAGTGCTGGACTTTAATTACTAGGTGCAATTTCTTACCTTCATGTTCGCTTTCTCCTTTTCCAGTCCTTCCTTCTAGTCCTCGTTTTTGCAGATCGTGCAGGATAATTACTTACGGACACATGTGTTGGTTGATTCCGTTACAGTAAGCTGAAAGACAAACGTCGGTAATGTGCGTTTGACCGGTTGGAGGTGTCATTGAACTGCAGGCGCGGTGCAAACAGGGCGCGGAGCGTCAATTCCCGAAGATTAGTTTAGATTAAAAAAAGGCTGTCCGGTTGAAAGTGTGACCAGGCTGATGGTCGTGCTCCTAAAAGGCACTTATGAAGGAAAGAAACAATGATCAAAAAAGGCAAAAGAGGGGTTTTTCTTGGGAAGTTAAGGAGAACAGAGGGGAGGGAATAAAAGAGTTAAAAGTACCGCCCCTTATTATTCCCAGTGTGTGTGCACCTGCATCAGCAGCATGCTTTTCGCTTACGACTCTGAACCAGCATTTAAAGGCGTGATAACCACATTACAACGAGATTTGTCGAACCTAATTTTTACCTTTTGGTTACTGTAACAAATCGTAAGTTTATAAAGCTGTGAATTAAGTAAAAATTATTTTATGCTATTTTAATATAGTAGGCTCGTAAAATTGTGCCAAAAGGAAATTGATGCGCAACAAATGTAAAGTGATCAGAAAATGTTGATAACTAGATGTAATAGAACTACCACATTGCATTCACTGCTTCAATTTTATCCACAACGTTTTATTTAATTAATTATCAAAGATACACATATGGTTTTCTTTTATTTGTAAATATACTTAAATGGTGTGTAAACTGTTTTTTTAACCTAGTTTTCTCTCTTCTCTGTGGATTATAATCGAATGCAGTTGTGCATAAGCGACAAAACCTCGTTTAAGTCTCTGCGCTAACGGGTGGCTGTGCCTTTAATTATGGTGCATGATGGGAATTGTAGTACTTAACGCCGACCGAAACGAAACAAGTGTCGTGAAATTAAACTACAACTACTAGAATTCCTTTCTGCTACTTCTATGGGTTACAAACAATAATGGCGTCGCTCGGAGAAGATGCAGGTGCTACTGAGTCTGTTGCTTCAGGGGACCAAGGAGAGAGAAAAAATGTGGCTGTGTCGTTTGGTTTCACTAAAACGGTCAGCAAATTTAAACCGTCGACTGGCGACGCTTTGATCAAGAAAGATGACAGAGATTATTTGACGGGAATTGACAGAAATGAACTACAAAGGTAGGCTTCGTCTGCTAATGCTAACATATGATAGCATTAGCGTAACGGTTACGTTTCCCTTCAGACATAGCTAGCTAGCGACAGTTAATTAGATGAATAAATGCTGTTAGCACATGTGAAGTAAGTGTACAATATCTAGGAAATGTAGGTATTTACCTTATTTAAACCAGTCACGTTAAGTTCATATTGTTTTGCCTGCCTGCTAGTTCGCTAATATTTTCTGTGGTACAGTTCAAAACCATCTGAGAAGCCCAAAGAGCTCATCATCCCTCTGATCCAGAAGAACCGCTGGCACAAACCAGACCGAGCGGGCGGGAACGAGGGGTCTGGGCCCAAAAGACAAGAAACAACCCAAGACAGTGACTCTGTGAATTCTCAGGCTGTCAAAGAACTTATTGAAGGTGTGTACATTTATGCTTTAGTGTGTGTTTATGCCTGCTGGGCTGAGAGTCTCATACAAACCTCCTTACACATCCCCAATTCGTGCTTGCAGACTCCAGGAGGCAACTTGAGCAGTGGCAGAGTGGCTCTCAGCCAGAAAGAAAGCTGGACCTCAGCATCCCCCTGCTGATGCAAAACAAAGTGCCCGATGGCTTTGAAGATGGAGACCATATAAAGGTGGATCTACGGCCTGAATCAGTAAGTATGGATACTAGTTGTGTGACAGGAATCCTCTCTAATCTGAAGGAAAAATGTATTTCAAAAAGTGTGAGCTTGAGGCTGTGCTCAGTGTTTGGATCAGAAAAGGTGCATTTGTGATTTCATCTTTTGGATGAAATCTTGATTTGACACTGAAAAAAATCAGGATCTGATATGAGAACACCAAACAATTCAACATTTGTTTGTTTTAGTATTGTAGGAACTGGAGAGCACAGTCAAGTTTTAAACATTTTGAAGAGGCGAAGGTGATTGGATGATTTGCTCTCTTAACTGACATGAGACCTGGTCGCTTAGATTCATTGAATAGTGTCAAATCAATGACAATAATATGAACAAAAGTTTCTCATGTCTAAAGTACTTTTTATTGTTTTATTGCGCTATATTAAACACACTATATTGAGTTAATACCAGCTGCTACTGTGTTATTTTCCAAATATGCCAACATGAAAATTCATATAAATATAAATTACACTTGGGAGTTCCCTTTATGTTTTTATTTCAGTGGTTTGGGTTCACTTCCTTATTCTTTTATGGGCATTTGTATAATAGTTAGATAATGAGGGCATGTCTCTCAGGCTTATAATTCATTATAGTCTCTTTAAATGGTATCAGATTTGAAGATCACAATACAGTCTGCCAGAGAGGCATTTCAGCAACTACATGAAAATGCCTGAATGCACAAAAATGTCTGGTAGACTGCATGCTTTGACTCAGATTGAATTTTGAGTGTGTGAAACTGCTGACGGTCAACTGAGTAGAATAACACCACTGCGTGCATACACAGCTGTGCGCATGTGTATGCGTACAGATGACTTTGTCAGTACAGTAAGGCTTGGGTGACAGACAGGCGTCAACATTCTCCCCAGAGACATGCGGGCGACCAATCAGATGTCTTTGTGTTTGTTTTCATCAGAGGCCTCCTGCCTCATCACTGTCATTCCATATCCACTCTCAAGCACTGTAGATGTGACTGTCAGGACATGAGAGTCTCGGGAAACTTGGTCATTGTGGCCCAGAGCTCATTTTAATGCTGTCTCCTCTGTGAGAGCTGGCTTCCCTCAGAGGAAAGCCTTCAGTGGAGACAGAGATGAGCCGGGCCATTGCTGTGATGAGGGCTGCTGTGGCGGCTGCTTTGTGACTGTAGTCAGTGCTGGCCGAGTCTGACAGCCCAGAGCCAAAAGGCTGACTAAGACTGACATCAGAAACTGCTTCTCTCTGACAGTTTTTTTTGTTTCAAAACTCAAAGATTACATAAGCACCTTGTTTAACCCTGATACACATTTTTAATGCAAGTTGTGTCTGTGTTTCTTTGGTTGTTTAAGTATTTAATGTATGTTTCTTGATTTTAAAAATGATAATATTTTATGTTTGTCAGTCAACAGAGGCAGATTATGAGAGCGTTCCTGTTGAGGCTTATGGACTTGCTATGCTTAAAGGGATGGGCTGGAAGAAAACCGAAGGTATTGGACGCACATTTAAACAGTAAGTAATGTACTGACCCCTTGCTTTCCCACATTGCACCACTCTGCTGTTCAAATTCAAGCTGAAAAAATTGATTTGTCAGCTGACAAACAAATGATTCGAAGTAATTTAAAGTTTATATTCTGATAAGTACATTGAACTTAAATTAGTGTTCCCTGTCTGCTGCAGAGACGTGAAGCCAATCGAACACCAGCTCCGTCCAAAAGGTTTGGGCCTTGGAGCTGATCGTTCAGCCATAAAGGACCTGGAGCCCAACAAACATCAGCGTCCCCCCAAGCCAGGCGAGGAGCGCGCCAAGGAAGAGGAACTAGTGATGGGTCCAGGCGGCTGTGTGCTGGTGGAGTCGGGGGCACATAAAGACCTGTATGGCAAGGTAGAGTTGATCTGAAATGTGTTGTCATTCATATTCATCTTTGTAGACATGCAGTTATCTTCCGAAAAAGAAGTAAGATATCTCACAGCTACTTGTTTTGTTGTCTCTGAATAACTTGTCATAACTTTCATTCATGTGCTGCAGATTGAAGGCGTTGATCCAGACAACGCTCGGATTATGGTGAAACTGGCTATTGGCGGCAAGACTGTCACATTAAGCCAGTATGTTATTAAACTGGTTGGGTGCAAGGAATACAACAAATACAGCAAAGACCTCAGTAAGTAACTCTGAACAAATTAAATAGGTTAATAGTTATGAAAAAAATGACTGGGATGCATTTAGAGGTCATCACATGCCAAAATTCACTTGCCATTTTAACCAATCATGTAAACCAGTTGCATGTAATGGCTGTAGTTATTTCATACAGTTTTATTAAGCACTTCACATTGTGTGTTGCTTTGACTATGTCTGAACTTTCCAGTTGAAACAACAAATATGAAGTAGGCAGCTGTTGTGTGTTGAGTGGAATTGATTTGCTGATTGACAGAGAATTGATCAGCTGCAATTCTGATAATTGATTAACTGAGCTAAATAGGTTTATTCTCTAGTCCAGTGAAATTTCAGCACAGAAAAAAAACAAAAACAGTGATTCGGCCACAGCTTTTATTTTCAGTAACCTTAGCTTCCAAGCAACCCCTCACAATACTGCAGTTTCAATGTATGGGTGTTTGCCCCATTTTACTTTACAATGCCATGATAACCAGGTTTTTTTTCCACCAACCAGGTCGCCTTAGTAAAGCCCACAAAGACAAGGAAAAGGAAAAAGAGAAGGAGAAACAGAGACGAGAGGAAAGAGAGAGCAGAAGTAATGGTGACGAGGTAAAACACAAGTCTTCAGAAAGAGATCGTGGAAAAGATGAGAGGAAGAGGAAACATCGAGAATCAAGTCAAGACAGGTATATTTCCATTAATAGAAGATACAAGAAGATGCTTTTCATGTTTCTTATTGATCAGTATTTTAAATGTTATTATTTTATAATAATTATACAGAAATATTTTTCATTTTCATTTAGTGGTCAACAATTTTTCAATGCTTTTTGAGTAAACATTCTGTATTTTGTTTCTCTTCTGTTTTCTCTGCAGAGAGAAGCCTCCAGTCAAAGAGACACGGCGACCACCGGCTCCCCCCTCCTGGCTCCAGAGAGACTTGAAAGTTCGCTTAATAGACAAAGCTTTCAAAGGGGGCAGGTACTACAACTCAAAGGTACGAATACACCACCTATATATTGCATGATCATCAAAGCATCTTTTCTTTGCGTTTAATTGTTTTCAATTAATGACAGTGTTCTGAAATTAGAGCTGTAAAGCTATTGAATATTGCATCATATCTTCAGCTGAAGTGTTTCAATAATTACGAATTTTTGCACTTTTTTGTCACAGCTGTTAAGAGCAGTCTTGTTGTCTTCTAGATGCGTGTGGAGGATGTCCTGACACCGACTACCTGTGTGTGTCGAACTGAAGAGGGAAGACTCTTAGATGGTGAATCATTTGTGCCGTCTGTCTCTTTATATTCCTTCTCTAATTAGAGTTGTACAAGAATTGTGCGAACTATGTGGTGTAACTGTGCCTGTTACCTTTCATAATACAGCTTTCTAGCTTAGGTGTTGCCATGAAAACCATGGAGCCAGGCAACCATGGTTCATGGTATATGTACCTCTATGATTAAATCTCCCTTCAGGGATTGTTGTATCGTTCATAAAGAGATGATTGGTACCTTACTAGCTGAGAATGTGCCTATACAGATACATTAGTGCCATTTACTATCTCCTGAATTATTAGTCATGAGGTAACCACTCTACCCTTCAGTGTTGCTAAACTAACCTGTTATAAAATTCTTAAATAAACCGTTGTGTCTTCTTTCTGTGGTAGATGTGAAGCAGGACATGCTGGAAACCATTGTTCCAAAAAGTGAACATGATTCTATAATGGTTGTACTGGGCGAGCACAGAGGACAGGTAAGCAAAGGATCATCTTTCCTGCAGGATGTAAGTACTGGTTTGTACTGTTACTAATTACATGTTTTTTTCCAGGTTGGCCGTATTCTCCAGCGGGACAAGAACAAGTGCAGAGCAATGGTCCAGCTCGATCGATATGAGGAGAAAGTGTTTACATTGGACTATGACTGTATTTGTCACTATGTGGGAGCAGCAGACCATTGATCCACAACTTTCTGGTTTATATCAAAAGCTTCCCTGTCACTTTTCATCCCATCTGATACTTTGTTTTTGTAATATTCAAAAATATTGGATTTATTAAGATTTTAAATCGATTTTGTAATAAAACATTGTCAAGATTTTTATTTGTACAGATGTTATTCCAAGATCTTCCACCACACCATTAAGAAATGTTACAATGAGTCATTTTCACTGTAATCTTTAAATTTATTAGCAAATGATGTCCACTTATGGCTCTAGTAACAACAAGGAGGTCAATCTTTAGGTCATATAAAAACATATTTACAACTGTTCTACAAGTCTGACAGTATGAATGCACTGGTGGTACGAAAGCTCAGCATATGACATGTACACGCACTTCAGAATGAAAAGAAAACTCAATCATAAGATGTCTGACTGTAATGGTAGATGTTAAGATTTGAGCAAAGAGATGACAAACTGTACAGCTGTGTCTTGTATCCTGGGAGCTCAGCTCACTCTTTGGGTATTTGGTTTGCTGCGTTAGCCCGAAGCACGGCTCCTGGACTGGGGTACGGCCTCTGCTGGAACAGAGGCCCCGCTGCTGTGGTATCTGCACCCGTCTTGGCTTCATTACGCTTAGGCAGGCCACTTGACCATGTGCCCCTGTAAAGATAAGTCTTAATAAATGGTTTGGTTTTATACATTTTGCTCACTCCATTTTAAATATGCTGATTTTACACACCAAAATCAGTTTACTGGACATGATTAGTACTACCTGTACAACCCTCTAAAATGTAAATTGAGTTGAAATTATGTGGTCATTTACCAGTCAGGGAGGGTCTCATGAATAATGCATTGTGGGTATAATGTCTTTTTAAGAATGGACCATGGGTTTGATGACAATCATGACTGTAAATACTGTACCTTGGAGCATCAGAATAAGCACTTGGATCCATGGGGTCCATCTCATCATCTTTTCTTCCTAAAAGAAAAATAAATATGTAACATCCTACCATGTAAAAAGAACATTTTTTTTTTAAATGGTTGTGTCGTATGATACCGATATAAACATTACCTCTTTTATTTTTACTGTATGGAGCTATGTCTTCTCTCCGCTGCTTTCTTCTGTCTCTGTCCCTCCCGTCATCCCTCTCTCTATTCCTCTCCCGGTCCCTTTCTCGATCTTTGTCTCTTTCCCGCTCTCGCTCTCTGTCTCTGTCTGGCTTCTCAAACTGCCTCTCGATTCTTTCTTCTCCTCCTTCAGCTGTAAAAAAAAAGAAAATACAGTAAAAGCATTAGACACAAAATAAACTGTTGCTATTTGGTAAAACTGAGATTATTTAAGATAAGATATGCCAAATTTGCTAAATGAAGATCAGGCCTCCAATGATTTGTGAGTCATACATGAGTAGTATATGATAACAAATGTCCATGGTGATGTGATTGTTTTGATCATAAATGTGTCACTGAAATGTGAAGTTATGGAAGCTTTAAAATGCCATACCTCTCACTTTCTTGGCAGGCTTTGTTACCACTGCAGCTGGGTCATTTGGGGACAGCCAGGCCACCAAATCTGTCTCCACATTCCAGTAATAAGGAAGACCGCTATGGATTGAAGGAAAAAGAAACCAAAATGGTTGAATTTGCAGAAATACCTTAATAATTGCTGATAAATAATGATGAATAAGGAAATTGACTAACTGAATTCATGGTTAAAAATATACTGCAACTCCGCATAACAGTAGTTATAGTGAAGTGAAGTAATAGCACAATCATTAAGGATTAAAAACACAATAAGAAAATATGATATATTTCTAATGAGCCCCTTCAAGATACAAATTAAACCATAAACACACATACAGCAGCAGAATGTACAGATACATAAAGTACAACATTTTAAATCAGACATTTTGAGTAAGCCAGAACAAAAAATATGTATAGGGACGTAAAAAATGTCAGAACAACTTCTTGTAGAGATCAAGTATACGTACCAAGCAGGGTCGAACACTTTGTACCAGTTTGGTGGTAGATTCTCCAATCTGGTGGATTCATAATCTACGTTGTTGTCATCATAGTCTTCCGCAATAATCTCCTCATCTACCTCTGGATGAATTACAGAGAAGTTGTTACACAATGCTCGAAAAATGAAGCACATCATAAAAAAATGTCTGTGTTCTCTGAAGGCCCAGGATTTTCTTGTAAAATATTTTCTACTACCTTGTTCTGATGGTTTCACAATCCCTCTCTTGGCCAAGCGGGCCAGCAGCGCTGGGGGTAGAGGCATCCTGCAACAGAGAGAAAGAAGAAAGGATTAAATTGATGATGCAAAAAAAATTCATCCACTGACTTCAGCAGCTGGAAGCAGGGATACACAGATATTGGCCTCTGCCCTTACCCCATCATTCAATCTAATACAAGGTAGGTAGGTAGGTAGGTAGATACTTTATTCAGTATCTACAATACACATATATTAAGATTTTGTCTTGTAAACTGTAAACTGAATCTCTTTAGGTTTTTGGATTTGTTGTTCAATGAAATAAGCCATTTGATGCCAAAATATGGGTAATCGTGATGGGCATTTACACACATTTTGGTGGCGTGAACAGCTTCATACCTATTAAACGACCTATTTACGACGTTTATTGTCCCACAAAGCATCACGGTTAAACACAAATTCAACAAAGCCAGTATAGTCGAACAGCAAGATTGCAATATATAGCAATATTTTAGTTTTTCTCATCCAGACAGAGTGAAAGTTAATAAAGGAGACATTTTGCATTTTGAAGTCATTCATTTCATATATGATAAACATTTACTTCCACAAAATGATTCCACCGCCTGCTCGCCAGCACCGTGGAAGCACCTGGACGACTAAAGCAACAATTACACCAGTGAAGCTTCATATATACCTCTAAACTACACTAACAATTAAAACACACACTATTCTAAAGAATTAAATGAATAAAAATACATGGAACAACCTGCTTTTAAGAAAATTGCCCTCTTAGGTTGTCGAGTACAGCAAACGATGCGATTTCCCAAAACACCACACGGCGCGCACAATGATGACGTATCACTGTCCCCTTGACGACAACAAAGATGGAGGAATATGCCCGTGAACCCTGGTGAGATTAGTTTTTAACATTTACCTTTCGTGAAATGTACAAAACTATTGACGTCAGACATAGTTTTGTCTTCTTAATATCATCTTCAGGTTGTCGTTAGAGTGAGCAGGGAGGCTCTTTGGGTTTAGCCGGTTGGCTCAGTGAAGGGTCATTAAAAGATAAAGCTGTGGTCACTGTGAAGCCTCAAGCTTTAGCAGGCTTTTGCATTAATATGTCATTGTTTTTAAGTGACAGCTGAAAGTATTGTCAGCCAAAAATAGACCATAAATTAAAATTCAAACATGTCACTCATACAGTATTGCACAGGTCAGACTTGATTGTATAGAATTATATAATTGTTGAGACAGACTTAGAGTACTCATGTCAACTAAATCCTGGACCAGCTCCCAGGACAAGGGCTGTGACCATGATAATAATGGCAACCTATTTTATGAATTATACAGTATGTATATGTACACCCAAACTAGGGCTGCAATTAACAAGTATTTTCATAGTTCAAACTGTCCTTTTTTTTTTTACTTTAATTTGTTCTAAATAGTTTAGAAAGTGCACAGTCTCAACCTGCTCTCTATGAAAAGTGCCCTGAGATAACTTCTGTTGTGATATATAAATAAATTGAATTGAATTAATTCTGTCTCGTTTGTAAAATGTGAAAAACAATTGAGAAATACCCATGAGGTATTTTGCCCTAAAAATGATTTAATCAATGAAATAATTATCAAAGTTAGGTTACTGTTCTGCTGATTGACATATTGAGTAATCAGCTATACTTCAAAAACTTGTTTGGATCAGTCCACAGGTAAACAGGTTCATTGGTAACAGGTGATAGCATCATAATAGGGTGTGAAAGAGGCATCCTGGAAAGGTTCAGTTGTCCACAAGCAAGGATAGAGAGAGGTTCAACACTTTGTGAAACACATGATTGCATAAAGGATATTACTGCATGGGCTCAGAAACACTTCATAAAACTGTTGTAAACACAGTTTGTTTAGCGTTTGCTTTCTTTTTTTCTTCATGTTTATCACAGCGTCCCAACTTTTTTGGAATCATGGTTGTATTTCTAATTTTTGTAATTGCATACTTTATCCTGTCCTATGTTTCCTTTCCCTCTCTGCTTGATGCACTCCTGTAGTCCCTGGAGGATAGTGGATGACTGTGGAGGTGCTTTCACCATGGGGGCAATTGGAGGAGGGGTGTTTCAGGCGATCAAGGGCTTTCGCAATGCCCCTGCAGTGAGTTCACCACATAATGATGATAATGATAATGATTTGCTCAGACTCTCATCAAGTTTTTAAGGGCAAGATTCAACAGTGCTCTAATGTTTCAGGGTGTCGGACACAGACTAAGAGGAAGTGTAAACGCAGTGAGAATAAGAGCTCCACAGATTGGAGGTGAGGAGGTCTTCTTTGTCAACCATGTCAAGTTTCCATCACTGTAGATCCTGGAATCTGAATATACTTATCGTACACATTAGTTAAATAGCATAATTCATCTTATATTTTAAACGATTTATATTTGGATAACTAGAGCCCAGTTATTTCATAGATTATCACTGATTACATTTTCTTTGCCTAAAGACTAAAATCATACATTAAACTAGACTTGCAAAGAATCACTGGCTTGTTTCGTGTGGTTTTGCAGGTAGCTTTGCTGTATGGGGAGGGCTCTTCTCCACAATCGACTGTGGTTTGGTTCGCCTGAGAGGGAAAGAGGATCCTTGGAACTCCATAACAAGTGGTGCACTGACTGGGGCCATCCTAGCAGCACGCAGTAAGAGGAAGCCTATATAGCACAATGAATGTGACACCACCTTTCAGTGTCACTGATCACATCAAATTCATAAATGTGATTCAATTTTTTTTCTTTAGGTGGGCCATTAACTATGATGGGTTCTGCCATGATGGGGGGGATTTTGCTTGCTCTCATTGAGGGTTTTGGGATCCTCCTAACCAGATACACAGCACAGCAATTTCAGAACCGTAAGTGAAGCTGATTGAATTTCACAAATGATATTTTATGAGTCTATAATATCAATATTTTATGAATTACATGACTACTTGTGTGTGAAAGGCGTCACCTGTAGTGATGAAGCCACAGACAATTATCACCACTATAGTTTCCCTCACTGTTTCAGCATCTTTCATCTCACAGTTTTTGTTTTCTCACCCCTCTCACCTCTAGTATTGTTTTCAGCAAATAAGTTGAAAAAACTGTACACTACCTGCTTGGCACCAAACGGCAAACAGACAAAGTTGGCAACAAGCTGATGTACATAGTGAAAAAATATGTTGCCAGAGCCAGATATTTCCCTCAGGAGTTAGTCTAGACCAAAGCAGAGCTAAGAGGAGGCTGAATATTGGACTTTCACCAGGTGGCCAGAAATGTGACTCCAAATGAATGCTAATGTTGCTCTGTATCTGCTGGATGCCTGAATAGTTTTACCATATAAACTTAGAAGTTGATCACATGTCAGTTTTGTGTTCAATTACACCCAAGTGCTCAAAAAAATCCATTATTGCACATTTAAATGAACTAGAGGACAATCATTCAGTCCCTCAAAGTACTCATGCAATGTAATAAGAGTTTTCATCAGTACCACCCAAACACAAGTATTCTCACTGCATTACTGGTAATAACCCACTTATGCAAAATAATAACCATTAGTGAATTATCACAATTTGAGTCTGGCAGCTGTGGCAGTCTGCAGCATTGTGAGAAAGGCCACTCTGAACACATAGAGATCATTTAGCTGTTTTGTGTTATATTTTTATTAGTCCTGTGAATAACTGCTCTAATGCAGAAAATTTGGCATCAAGGCACCTCCAGCAGAGCTACAATGGACTGTAATAATAAGAGATCTCTGAATAGTCTAAAACATCACAATTACAGTAAATGTCAGCTTTTGGCATCTGTCCTGTTAAAACCAAAGACAAACAATAGACCAGAAATGCTATAATCTGAGTAAGAGAAACTCTCATTTCTGCTAAACTGGAAAATCTCACTGAGGTGCCAGAAGTCTTTGCACCTTCACATAGTGGATGCAGCAATTTGCTTCATTTTCTGTGAGACTTGTGTGGAAAGTCATATCCTTTTTTTGCAGCAGACATTTTGACTTGTTAAGTGGATAAGTGGATGAGGGCAAGAGAACATGGGCACATGAAAAATATTTATTGAACAGCAGACATGGACTAAAAATAAAGGTTAAGTGCATCTAAGACCAACATACATTGATTATATTAATAATATGGATGAAGAGGATAATACCACAGAAATCTGAGAACGTTTTATGTCTTTCTTGTTTTCTTCAGCTATTCCCTTTGCAGAGGACCCCAGCCAGTTACCCCCAAAGGATGGGGGTCAGCAGCAGCAAGGGGCAAAGGGGCAGTTTCAGTAGAAAGCAACAAGGACTGAGGCCAGCTGTGGACACGTGAGTCAGATCAGAGAGTAGGGGGGGGGCACCAGACATTACAGCAGGTATCAGGATGACCAGGAGCTAGGCATACTGGTCCTTAATGTCAAGTAGTTGCACTATGTGGTTATACCTCAGGGGTAAATTATTATGAGTTTTAGTTATTTATGAGTGAATGTTTATATGTGGACAAGGATCCTCTGACAAAACTTGTGTTTGCACCTCAAGCATTTCATTCAGCATCTTCTGCATTTGTGGTTCTTTTGTCTTCACTGTGACCTTTTTGCGTTCAATATGAAATCAATTTCAACGTCTACAAATTAAAGGGATAGTTTGACATTTTGGCAAATATGATATTCATTTTTTAGGTCAATATCACTCTCGTGTCATTTGTTTAATTATTTAAAAAACAAAGTGTAAAAATGTCACACCACTATTTTATGTGGGTTCTATGCCAGACGATTTCTTGGCTGGGTGCTGTTACTTGCTGGAGTCTTGTCATCACTGTGGGGTTTCCAGGCCAGCCAGTGGAGTTGGCATCTATCTTCACATGTAACTCTTGACAAGAATAGGTATATTTCCTGAATTGTCCAATTATTCCTTTATCCTACAGAAGATTTTAAACTTGAGTGCAGAGTGAAGTCACTGTTTTAATGGCTGCATGGCAGAAAGGTAGTGTAATGTGGAAAATGAGATGTCTGTGATATTACAACACTGTGTTTGTCCAGTTAGGTTTCACCATGGAGAGTGAAAGTCTGAGAATATGTTTCAAAGGCTTTAATTATACGTCAGCTGTGACAATCAATGCAAAGAACTGTGTGTTTTTAAAAAATGTGTGTGCTTCAGATGGATCTACAAATCCTCCTTCCATTCTTCGTTTGCAGTATTTCTTCATAAGGTCTGGCCTCACCCGGCAGCTGTAATTTTTAATCTTTGTTGAATAGTTTTTTATCTTACTCATTAGAAGGATGAGCACAAATCGTCTTATCTGCGATATCGAAAAGAAATGAGTTTCTAGAAATGATGGCTTGAATTACTCACAGTTATCATGTAACCCTCGTCACTTTGATTGCTGCATTATCCATCGAGCAACCAAGCACTTTTTAAGCTCCATCTCTCTGTTTATTTAAAATGGTAGCATATACACACAGCAGGCATACAATGCAGTTTGAGCCTGTTTTTTTTGCTGTCAAACTACATATGTGTAAAAAGAATGTATATTTTATGTGTTTTCTTATATTTATTTCATCACTATATTGATCTCGCAAGTTGATAAAAACAATAAAGGCATCAGATGTTCTTTAAGACTTGGGATGTTGTTATTTTTATTTTTAGCTTTAGAGAGCCTGAAATGATGTAGTGATATAAAATAATAACTGGTGGCATTGCAAACGTTACTGGCACCTGTCTTTCAATTTACTGTGGAGGCACGCCTCCTGCAGTTTCTCTCGTGGTACTGCACCCACTGGCTGCTTCTGTCCAAGGTCCTGAAATATGTTTCTCTGATTTACAGTAGCAAAACATCCTAATTTTTCTATCCTGACAATACATCTTCGTAATCCTCTGTACTGTTTAACTATATCGTTAAGTAAAATCCCACAGAGCCACAGGGTTTCTCCTGAGTCCACCTCCACCTTCTCCTTGAAAGATTTCCTCTGTCATCCTTTTAAACGGCTCAACTGGTTTAATCCTGACGACTGACCACCGCGGATACAGGGACACGTTGGTTTTAATATTCCTCACCGTTATGTGCCTGCGTGGATAAAAGCAACTGCAGTTTTCATTTACACGCGCAAGAAATTTGCAGAAATTGGATTTTGAAAAAAAACTGGATTAATTGGATTTGTAAACTGAGCAGGATGGCCCTGAGCCTCTCAGCTGCAACGGGGTGCTGCATGTGGATATGAGATGACAGGCTGCAGATGGTTCCTTTTTTAACCCTAGAACGGTCTCTCTTTTGGGGCCAAATTCATATCTGTGATTCATTACGCATCGCAGATCCCCTGAGGAGTTGATGGTGGGTTTTCTGAAGTGATTTCGTGCTGTTAAACTGCAAACATGGATGGGGCAAAGAAAGGTAGGGACTCCTCACAAATGTCTCTGAAGTTTTATTTGCACACAGTAGAGACTAGTAAGAACATGCACATTATACCTTTGAAACTATGCATAACAGAATGGAAAAGGCTCACTGTACTGTAAAGCTATATGCTGAATAGAAATCATAAAAAATTGCAGGTGGAGTAGGTAATGTAATGTACATCCAGATATTCAGTGAAGATGACAAGATAGCTCTAAAATAGTTAATCATCTTTACTACAGTTAAAAAGCATTCTGTATAACTTTTACAGTAATTAGATGCACAATAGGCATCACGTTCCATATGACCACATTAGTTTTATTTCAGCCATATCTTTGGCTATTCCTTTGTTTTTACACAGGTGAGATGATAAATGAATCCGTAGGCACATTCTGTGTTCAGGGCCTTGTCAACAGGTGTTCATGGGCCTACATGGGGATAGTGCTGGGCTAAGTGCCACCCTGCTCCCAATAAAGAAGTAGGTCACATCTGGTCTTATAATATGAGGCCTTCAGGACAGAATACCTGTCTGTTACTACAACCAGGCTTCAAATCCTTCCCTAGCTGTGTTGGATAATAAGATGTGGGCAGAGAAAAGCGTGAAATAATAACATGATATGAGAGAGGACTGAAAACTGTATATTGACCAGAACAGGTACAGGTCTTTCATTGAGTCACAATCAAGGTAGTCATCAATACAACAGACCTACTTCTCTATTAGCAAAGAGTGATCTATGTCTATCACTCCCCCATATATCATACATTTATCAGATCAAACTAAAATAAATCACACCATAAACACAGAATAACATAATTACTGTATGGTTGTTTTTGTTTTTGTTTTGACAGATGCTCCCCCTGGGGGCGATGGAGGAAAATCAGACACCCTTGGGTCCACTGGCTCAGCCAGAAAAAGAGGAGGGGGGGCCAAGAAGGCAATGCAGGCAAACAAGTCTGCCCTCAGGGCCCCCCGAGCCCTCTGCTGCCTCACCCTCAGCAACCCAATCCGCATGGCAGCACTGGCCCTTGTAGAGTGGAAATATCCTTCTCCGAGTCAGTTAGGCTGCATTTTGTGTATATATATATGCAAACAGTCCTTAATATGATGCAAGTGAAAAATGTGTTCATGAGACTGTGCTGGGTTAGAAGTGGGTCAAAGTTTTATTTTGCTGGAAAGATGCACTCATAAGGCCTGTTGTACCCTTAACTGCAATTCTCAAGCCCTTTGATATTTTCATTTTACTTGCCATTTTTGCCAACTGTGTGGCCATGGGTGTCACCAAGCCGTACCCTGATGATGACTCCAACGCTACCAATCACCAACTGGTGAGTTTCCAGTGGAGAGATATACATGCACATTTTTAAAGTTGAGAACACACGAACAGGCTACGCTGAGCTTGGAATTACAATACATAAGTTAAGGCTCAAACATATATTTAGTTGATGCAATAGTTCCTGGTTTGATCACCCCATTATTACACAGAACAGGACAGCTTGTTAATACTTACTGGCCTTTTGGAAAAATCTTCTCTATTTTACCAATAGGTTCTGGCACAAGGCCCACAAGGCCTTCTTCAGGGTGTTTTCAGCCTCTAAGTGACACTAACAAACACCATCACACAGTCACAGAATACATCACAAAAACTAGGATGAAATGTAAAATCTGGGTGAATATTCTACTTAGAAGAAGAAGATCTGAAAAAAAGAATGTAATGTAGGTACAGTCTTAATTCAACACTGAAGTACTTTCCATTCCTTTCCTTATTGATGCATACAACCATACATACTCTATAATGACAGATAGACAAATAGATCCCTCAATCAATCAGTGAGAGGAGAGAAAAATATATGTAGATATAAGAGGAGCCAAAATGGAGAATATCACATGTGTGTGATTGTAATGTAAACCTGAAAAAGATACTGGAGCTTTGATCATGCAGAGCTTTTTTCATCAGACCACTGAAGTAGAGCCAGTCCTTGGAAATCTAGTCTGAAAAATTTTGGACTGCAACTTGTTCCCTTTAACGAGAGTGAATGAAGCTGCCATGGCGACGTTTTTGTCAATTCAATTTAAATATTTTTAAAAGGTTTGACTCTTACTAAGAACGTCCTTCTTTTTCTGATCATTTTCCGTCTCATGTCCGTCAGTTGTTTACACTGATAAATAAATGCACAATTAATGTGTCAAAAAAGTAGGAAAAACAATTTTGATTTTTCAGGAAAAGAACAGCAGTCAGTGGGTAGTTTGCAGACAGTAGCATTAATTAGTCAGATGGTAATAGTGTCCTGTTGGATGGTAATGGTATTAGGGGAAAAAGTTGCAGTGTGACCTCACTTAGGTGACCCTGTCAGGGATCATGACTTACTTAAACACCAACCATCTGCCTCTTCTCTCTCTCCATCTTTCTCTCTCTCTTACTCTCTCTCCCTCTTTCTGATCATTTTTTCCTGTAAATTACAAATTATACAGTCGTTAAACTGAAAACAAACCTGTTTTTCTTCTGGCACAGAGTAACTATGAGACAATATATTTATATATATTTACAGAAACTCACATTGTTGTCATTATTTCATGATTGAAAACAATCTTTAGCTTGTTTTCAGAGAGAAAAGTGACCAAATATCTGACTTTGATTTGAGGTCATTATAGTGAAAATGATAGCAGAAACCTACACTTGCAACAGGATAGATGTTTGTCAATCCCTTTATTGGATTGCACAAAGGACATATGCTGACAGTTTAACATACATGTCCTTATTGCCACTTGCAATACTATCAGTTAATATCTTTATTTTTTGCATCAAGTTTTGGTAAATGTTAATTTTTTTTGTGAGTTCCAGTCGTCGTTCCATTAAACCACATTATGCCTGGATTATTGTGTCAGCCTGAGGTAAAAGCCTTAGTGACAGTGGTAGCAGTGATTAGGAGCATTAAGCTGAAGGGTACAGAAAAGGGATTCAGTGACTGGCTTAAGCATGTGTTAGGCAGTGGGTTAAGAGGTTAGAAAGCCACTGCAGTCAGCCTTTAATGATAACACACGTGATTTAAGGAGCCAAGCATGAAAAAGTCAGTTAATGCCACTTATCGCTGTGTGAGGCAAGGAGAAATGAGCAATTGCTAAATGTCTTTATTCCACCATGACAACGAAATGTTCTGCCATGTTTATTACTTTCAGACACACCCACTATAAAAATCCAATTTTGCCAAACACCCCTACGTTGCCTTTTCTTTTGTTCTCAGGAGCAAGTTGAGTACGTCTTCCTCGTCATCTTCACCATCGAGACCTTCACTAAAATTCTTGCCTACGGCTTAGTCATGCACCCCAGCGCCTATATACGCAGCGGATGGAACTTGCTTGATTTCATCATCGTCATTGTCGGGTATTTTCTTTTTTTGTAATTAACTTTTTATTTGGAAAAGGCCACAATTTAACATACAGATTTTTACAATTTTCACAGCAAACTTTTCCAGTTTTCTTTTTTACAGTTCTCTGCATATGTACAAGAAAAAGCAAAAAAATTGAAATCGCAGTCAGAAGTTCAATCCTTGGATACCTCTCTGTAATTCACTTCCAGAGATGAGAATTCAAGGGAATCTCATGAACCATTCATCATTATAACTTAGAACGTGCTAATCTGCGTTCTCCCATCTAACATCAAGTTGTCATATCATCCTACGAATTTCAACTTTGTCAGCCATTGGGAATTTCATTTTTATACATATGCCCAACTCTTATTCCAAGAAATAGTAACTATGTACAACCAAACTAAAGGGAGCTTACATTTTTACATTTTTCTCAACTTAAAAGAGGAGAGGAGTTTGAAATGTTAATGGAGTCATACAAAATCTGCTCTCATTGGGGTTAGAAAATCAATCCATTTATGCCAAATTTGATAGAATTTATCTTTTTGAGCCCTCAAAAAATAAGTCAATTTTTCCATCTTAAATATTTCCAAGATTACACCCATCCAATCTTCCACTGTTCCACCAACATTGTCGGGTATTTTCAGCGCTTCATGTTGTCACCATTTGTGCTCTACAAATGTTCTATCGCAGATAAGAGTTCAGTTATTATGTCTGTCTGCGCAGGTTGTTCAGTGTGATAGCAGAAGCCATGACGGATCATAAGCCAGGAGAGGCCCATCATGCTGCAGGAAAACCTGGAGGCCTGGATGTCAAAGCTCTCAGAGCATTCAGGGTGTTACGACCTCTTCGACTGGTATCTGGAGTGCCAAGTATGTTCATCATTTATTACAGTTTGTTTTAAATGCGCTTTTGCATTGGCTTCATCCCGCATGCAGTATTGAAAAGTGTATGTTTCTCTTGTCAGGTTTACAGATTGTGTTGAACTCCATCATGAAAGCCATGGTCCCCCTTCTGCACATCGGTATGTTGGTCATGTTTGTCATCATCATCTACGCCATCATCGGCTTGGAGCTTTTCATCGGCAGGATGCACAAGACGTGCTACTCCATCGGCACAGGTCTCTGCTCTCTCAAATAAAACAGATTTTAAACAGTAATTTTTGGATGCGTTGGCTCAGTGCCTTTCTGCCTCCTGCTCTTCTCTGCTCCAGGTCTCATGGTGGAAGATGATCCGTCACCTTGCGCATTTGCCGGCAACGGGCGCTTTTGCGACGCCAATGGGACTGAGTGCAGGGGCAAGTGGGAGGGTCCCAACGGCGGCATCACAAACTTCGACAATGTTTTCTTTGCCATGCTGACGGTTTTCCAGTGCATCACTATGGAGGGCTGGACAGATGTTCTCTACTGGGTACACCGACATGGCCCTGGATCTTCCACAGTTTTACATCTGTTTGTTGTGATTGAAAATACTTACCTGTGCTCTGTCTCTCTGTCTCTCTGCACAGATGAATGATGCCATTGGCTATGAGATTCCATGGGTTTACTTTGTTTCTTTGGTCATCTTTGGATCTTTTTTCATCATCAATCTTGTATTGGGTGTGTTGAGCGGGTGGGTAACTGCTGCACTGCAGGTCACAGCTTTGCATTTATTGCGTTAGGAGAAACAAAATGAACGCCAACCTTTGTCTGAGTTTCTTTGTTTATGTATGTTCACAGAGAGTTTTCCAAGGAAAGAGAGAAGGCCGTGGCACGTGGTGAGCTGCAGAAGGCGCAGGAGAGTAAACAGATGGAGGAGGATATGATTGGCTACATGGACTGGCTCATAGAGGCAGAGGATGTGGATGAAGAAGGAAACAAACGTTAGTAGAGTATTTACTGCACACACTTAAACAAAACATCTACAACTCTGATTCCAAAAAAGCTGGGATGCTGCATAAAATTCAAACAATAATAGAATACAATAATTTGCAAAGGAAATGTGTTTAATGACAATAGCTTTAAATCTTCTTGAGCCCATGTGGTAATATTCTTTTTACAATCATGTGTCTGACAAAGTGGTGAACCTCGCCCCATCCCAGTCTTCTGTTGTTCCTGTCCCGATTTGTTTGAAATCTGTTGCTGGCATCAAATTCAGAATAAGCAGATATTTACAAAAATCAATGAAATTCATGAGGTAAAACATTAAATATATTGTCTTTGTGCTACTTTCATTCATCATTTCACATTCTGTTTTAAGATACAGCATCTCAACTTTTTTGGATTCAATTCTGTACAGTTAGTTTTACATTTATACACAATCTGCCTCTGTTTGACTTCAAAGGTGCCGCGATTGCAAAGAAAAAGATGATGAAGAAGTTTGGCTGGTACAAACACAGCGAGGATGGTGGAGGTATGTCAGCTCTCACCGTCTGCTATTATGTTTATTTTTTCCTGATTCTCTCTAACAACCAGGGCTTTATCTCTGCACTGAACAGAGTCAGACTCAGACGATGATATAGCATACCTCGATGATGACAATGGCTTCTGTGCTTCTCTCATGTAAGGCAGCGACACAAAACAATATTGTTTTGATTTGTTATAAACATGCAGGCATTAATGAAATTCATATGTATTCTCAGGGCAAAGATGATGGCCAATAGCTTCTGGTAAGATTTTCAATATTACTGTATTTATGTCATGAAAAGCACAACATTGTGACATTTTTTAAAAATCACTTGAAAAATGTGGGGAATAATGAGCTGATTCATCCTATTATATTAGTATGGGAATGAAGAAAACACATTGTATCATTATAGTATCGCAAATTTTTTTTTTTAATGTGCTTTTTTTTTAATATTTGGAAATGAAAAGGGACACGCTGTATGAATTTTATTACTCATTACATCCTGTCAAAATGCACACATAATTCAAAAAACTGTTTCTTTTTTAGTGACCAGTTGTGCCAGCTGAATCACACATTCAGGAAAAACTGCCGTGTGGCTGTCAAGACCACCAACTTCTACTGGTTGGTGCTTCTGCTGGTGTTTCTCAACACAGTGGCCAGTGCCTCTGAGCATTACGGACAGCCAAAGTGGCTCACAGAAATGCAAGGTAAGAGTGTTTCTTGTATTTGCTCATAACTCCAACCAGCTGTACATTTTGACTGAGTGGAGGAAGCAGAAAACTTCTTCTCTGTCTGTCCCTCAGAGCGAGCCAACAAGATCCTACTGTTGCTCTTCACTCTGGAGATGTTGATGAAGATGTATGCCTTTGGCCTGCAAATCTATTTCATGGCGCTGTTTAACCGCTTCGACTGCTTTGTGGTGTGTGGTGGCATCCTCGAGACCCTGCTTGTAGAGTTGGACGTCATCCCGCCCATCGGCATCTCTGTGCTGCGCTGCATTCGACTGCTCAGGATATTCAAGATGACTCGGTAAACGGTGCCAGGCTTTAGTGGTGAAGATTCTGGACCTTTCAGTCAGCTGCATGAGGAAGGAACCGAGATCTTTCTGCAGCTTTTTTAAAATTATGATCTTTTTCCATTTATCTTCATTTCCAGATGTGTAATCAATGCTCTCTTTGATTTTGGTCGTTATAGCACAGTGTAGTATACTAGTATAGTATTATTATTATTATACAACACACTATATTATTATTATTATTATTATTATTATTATTATTATATTATGATAACTAACTAGTAGTGTATTACTGCTATCACTATTATATGTAGTGGAGTGTAGTCTACATCACATAACACTACTATATTATTATATTATACATGTACATGTATGTTATACTCTTGGATGTTATACATTGTATATGCTATATCATACTACTATTACATGCTATATTATATTATATTATTTTATTATATTATACTACCATATGCACTCTATCATTATCATTACCATCAGCATACCATACCCACTGCTGCTACTCTCAGGTACACACATACATGTATGCATATTTTCTGTTAATCTCCTACAAGTGCCTATTTTGATTCAAATTCCTGCTACCTCTACTGCCTAATTTATTGTGTCCATTTTCAGATTTTTATATTTTTATTTTTCTATTCTATTGTATACTTTGTATCCTATATTTAAACAGTGCAATATATACGAGAATGCGATGGAGATGCCAATTTCCCGGAGGGAACCTCCCAAAGGGATTAATAAAGTACTCTGTCTGTCTGTCTGTCTGTCTGTCTGTTTCCAGGCACTGGGCTGCTTTGTCTGATCTGGTCAACTCACTTCTCAACTCCATGAAAGCTATCTGCTCCCTTCTGCTCCTGCTCTTCCTCTTCCTCATCATCTTCGCCTTGCTGGGCATGCAGTTGTTTGGAGGCAAATTCAACTTTGATGAGACTCAGATGAAGAGAAGTACTTTTGACTCCTTCCCTCAGGCTCTGCTCACTTGCTTCCAGGTGATCTCCTCGATATTTCACAATGTTACTGCCATCTCCGCTCAGCTATTTTGCGTATTATTGTATTAGGTAAAAGTCTATTACTCTTCTTAGTCTCTCTTTGATGGTTTTTCTACACAGATCCTCACTGGAGAGGACTGGAACGCTGTGATGTACGACGGCATCATGGCATATGGAGGGCCAATCTTTCCCAACATGGTGGTGTGCATTTACTTTGTCATCCTCTTTGTCTGTGGTAACTGTATCCTTTTCCACTGGTTGTGCACTTGCTGTCTAGTTCCTGTCACAGTCTGAGCATTAAATGATTGGTATTTAATTCCAAATGGGGCAACGTGGGCTCCTTAATGCTGTGATCAGACATTCTGCTCAATGTCTTCTTGGCTATCGCTGTGGACAACTTGGCAGGAGGTGGTGGGAAGACAAAAGTCGAGTAAGATTGACACAAGAAAGAAGAGGAAACGATAGCGAACAGTGGACACATTTATAACGAAATTGTCCTTTTATTTCCTGCTGTTGTTTGCTTTTTTAGAGAGAAAAAGGAAGAGGAAGAAGAGTGGGATGAGGACGAAGAGAAAGAGGATGAAGATGCAGGGGTAGAAAATCCTTTCATTGTCTTCATTTTAAAAAAGTAAATTAACAAACGACAACATCTGATCCTTTGTCTTGTGTGCAGAACGAGGAGGATGACTGGCAGGAAAATGAGGAGCTGAGGGCCATTGAGGGACTGGAGGGTGAGTCTGACACCCTGCAGCAGAAACAGCAGACATGCTCATTAAGATGTAAACTGCCTCTTATGCCTTTGTTCTTTGATCTGTATTTTATTGTAGGAGTTGCCCCATTAAAGCCTGAGTTCTCAGGACCCAAAGAGAAGATCGTCCCAATCCCTGATGGAAGCTCCTTCTTCATTCTTGGAAAGAAAAACTGGTAATCTGTGAACATACATGTGCCAAATTAACATAATTCCAATATGCCTCAATAATCTTTAAATCCTTGCTAATTTTTGTTATATGCTTTAACACAAGGACATTGCTAAAATAATCAGCTTTTCAATGTAATTTTTTTCCTATTCTTAGTTTGCGAGTTGCCTGCCACAACCTCATCCATCACCCCTACTTCACCAACTTCATCCTCATCTTCATCATCCTCAGCAGTATTTCCCTGGCTGCTGAGGATCCAATCAAATCCCACTCATTCAGGAACATAGTAAGATGACCACATCAGAGCCTCGTCAGCATTTCTTCTGGCAGACTTCACCATCAGCTTATCATTACCTGCACAATTAACAAAAGTGAATACTGATATCATTTTCTCTCATCCTCAGGTGCTGGGTTATGCTGATTATGTTTTCACTTCAGTTTTCACCGTGGAGATTGTACTAAAGGTAATGGTAGCACTGCTAAAACATAGAGTAATTTTAAAACACACAAGAATGAATGGTAATCTCTTTTTAACTTTCACTTCCTCGCTCATGTCCAGATGACAGTCTATGGAGCTTTTCTGCACACTGGCTCCTTCTGTAGGAATGCTTTCAACCTTCTTGACCTACTGGTCGTCAGCGTGTCGCTCACATCGTTCTTTTTACAGTGAGTAGATACCTGTGTAACACAAAGTGCACACAGTTCTCTTATGCAGGAAAATCAAGAGCTCTTGCTAGCTTAAGTTTTTTGACATTACTTTTCTGGACTCTAAATCAGCATTTTTAAAAGGAGGCTCAAGACCCACCTTTTTAGTTTAGCTTTTAGTTGACCTACCTAATTTATTTCCTTATAGCTATTTATTTCTTTTATTACTATATAATCTAATGATTTTTATTTATTTATATTATCTTTAAATTTTCTTAAATCTTCTCTTTCTCTTTTTACAATTTTTAGACTGATACATATCGTAGTTTTTAGCTCCAGTGTTTCCTCATGGGGGCCCTCCACAGCGGTAGTTATGCCTGCTCTCCATGGGGGGGCGCTGTCCTGGGGACCCCTCAGTGTGCACCCCGGCCCAGGTGGGGGTCCCTGGGGCGGTGCTCCCTGTGGATGAGAGTAGTGGCGCCTCTTGTTGCGGACGGCCCCCTCACGTTGTCCTCACCTGGACCCTTGGTGTCGAGCCATATCAACATTTTATCTCTGTGTGTGTGCGTGTGTGTGTGTGTGCATTTGTACGTGCGTGTATGTGTGTTTGTTTGGACGGGGGTGGGAAGGATGGGATTTCATCTCTATCTATATTATTTGTTTTGTTTTATTTTATCTTGTTTGATTTGTAAAGATAAATAAAGTTTGAAGTTTTGAAGTTTAAATCCTTTGCATTGTCGCTCTCAGTTCAAGTGCAATCTCTGTGGTCAAGATTCTCCGAGTGCTGCGAGTGCTCAGGCCTCTTCGAGCCATTAACAGAGCCAAGGGACTGAAGGTGAACAGTTTGTTATATTCATAGTACATATAGCGTAAGTTAGTATTTATTGCAGGGTAATTGTATAACATTGTGTAGGAGTTTCAATTTTTGTGGTCAATCTGTGTACACTTACCATTTTTTAGTGTATATATTGTAGTTTAACCCAGACTTAACCCATGTTTTCTGTGTGTTCTTACAGAATGTGGTGCAGTGTGTGTTCGTGGCGATCCGCACCATCGGCAACATCTTAATTGTCACAACACTCCTGCAGTTCATGTTTGCCTGTATCGGAGTGCAGCTCTTCAAGGTACATGAGTGATTTTTGCACTCGGTGCACACTTTGTTTGCTATACCTCGACAGTCTAAGGCAATCCAATATATAGTATATATATATATATAATACAGCTTGTGCTGCAAAGTCTACTTTTATGATGCCTATAATGTTGAAAAAAAATTAGAGGCACCTTTATACATTGAAGTCCAGAAGTCTTAGACCACTTTGAAAATCTCTAGTATTTTCATGTAAACCTGGAAATAATCATAGTTTCACTCAATTTGTTAAACTGATATTAAAAAGCATTTGTATTGACTTCGAAGTAAATGCAAAATAACGGTATGTTGACTAGTGGGCTCAGAATGTTTGACCCACAACAAACATTGTATGAAGTATGTGTGTAGTGTAGTCCAGTAAAATACCACCTTTAACATGAATGTGAGTATAAATCAAACCATTGAATTTGTACATTTCCAACTGAAGATTATGAGCTTTGTAAACACAGATGTTATGACAGAGCTCTTGTATTGGACTGCACTGAACCTGAGAAAGAGGCCACTGTATGCATTTTTCTCAGTCATTCAGTGTTTCTGATGGCATAACTTTTCCGTGTTTAATGTTACAGGGCAGATTCTACAGCTGCACAGATGAGGCCAAACACACTCCCGTGGAGTGCAAGTCAGTCAACTTCCCTTTATGATATTTAGCACCTGACAGTCTCTTAATGTTCTGTGACATGTCATAAAATGTTTGTATGTGTTTGATTTTAGGGGAACGTTTGTGGTCTATAAAGACGGGGATATGAACCACCCCATGGTTAGAGAGAGGATTTGGGAAAACAGTGATTTCAACTTTGACAATGTGCTGATGGGCATGCTGGCTTTGTTCACTGTGTCAACATTTGAAGGCTGGCCACAGTGAGTAGCAACTTTACATTGTTTTAATGCAAAGGATAAAAGTGGTGTTATTTTATTTTTTATTGTCAACAAATCCATGAAAAGAAAAAATAAATCTGTGTGCCTCATTATATCATATGTGTTTACAAAATGTTGAAAAACAATGGAGCTCTATGGCACAGTGGAATAGGATCTATCTGGTTAAAGGGATCCATTCATTTCATTGACAATAAGGAAAAATAATATCAGAAGCTGTATCTCTTTTAATCAATATTTGAACGAAAAACATTTCCTCACTGTTGATCTTTGTTCAAAGACTCCTTTACCGGGCCGTGGATGCCAATGCCATAAACCGAGGGCCTATTTACAACTACCGAGTGGAAATCTCCATCTTTTTCATCATCTACATCATCATCATCGCCTTCTTCATGATGAACATATTTGTGGGTTTTGTCATCATCACATTTCGAGAGCAAGGAGAGGCTGAATTCAAAAACTGCGAGCTCAACAAAAACCAAGTTCGTTATTTTCCAAAACTCTAATGCATAACTTCAATAACTAATCATCAATGTGTAAAACATTTGTTTGATTTTCAAATTAAATTGTACTTCCTGTCTTCTTGTTCCCAGCGTCAGTGTGTGTACTACGCACTGAAAGCTCAACCTATAAAGATCTACATTCCTAAAAACCCATCCCAGCTCAAATTCTGGAAAATCATTAACTCCAGCCAGTTTGAATATGTCATGTTTGTGCTGATTCTGGGGAACACCCTCACTCTGGCTGTTCAGGTATTATTTCACACAACTCTGTCATTCAATACAGAAACATCCACCTGTTTGAGTGTTTATGTGATGTGAAGTCTGCTTCTCTCCCAGCATTACGAGCAGTCGAAAATGTTCACCTCCATCATGGACATCCTCAACATGATCTTCACTGTGGTTTTCACCATAGAGATGATTATCAAATTACTGGCTCTGCGGGCTCATGTGAGGCTCTTTTACCTTTGAACATAACATTCAGGACAGCTGTCAGCTTCTGTTTTCGACTCTCATTTCGCTCATTCTTTTCCTTTGCAGCACTATTTCATCGACCCGTGGAATTCATTTGACGCTTTGATCGTCGTGGGGAGTGTGTTGGATATCGCAGTCTCTGAATTTAGTGTAAGTTTGTTCAATTTTCATTCACTGTCAAATGAAAAAGAGAACGTGTTTATTTGTACAGACACATTTCAAAAGTGTTTCCTCTACTGCTTTGAAAAAAATATGAAATATAAACATGAGAATACATTTTTTTTTTTTTACATCACATCAAACATACCTTACAAAGTTCCAGTATCATTGGTACATACTGTATTAAATGCTTGATAAGACTCTGTAGTCTTATCAAGCATTTAATACAGTATGTAAAAGTAGTTAGTTTGAATTATGCTGTGAATAATGAAAAGTTGCAAGATCCATTCGTTCCCTCCTCATCTTGTCTTGGTCAGAAAAACTCTACACTTAAGCCATGATTTAAATAGGAATTAAGTACAATCGGAAAAACCAAAACAATCTACAAGAAAGAAATAAAATCTATAGTTCTCCAGCTGAATTGTGTTTCTAGCAGTGTCAAGAGAATATTACAGAAAATATAACTGACCAATTAAATAAATAAATGAGCAATAATCAGTCACTGAAATGGTTGTTTCCTGTCTTACTCTAAATATTTAACCTTTTGTGCCTCTCTTTTCTCTGCCTGAAATATCCATCCAGGGAGGAGGCGGTCATGGAGAGGTGAGAGCTGAACACAACCACTCCAAATGTATCTCAGGTTTTTGGATACATTCTTCCAGGCACTAAATGTGTTTGTGATTTTATTTTCTGCTCCAGGGCGGTGGTAAAGGAGAAAGTGGAAAAGTGTCCATCACGTTCTTCCGTTTATTCCGAGTGTTGAGGTTGGTTAAACTGCTCAGCAAAGGAGAAGGCATTCGAACCCTCCTCTGGACTTTTGTTAAGTCCCTCCAGGTCAGTACGGCTCAGAGAGAGTATTTCACGCAACACAAAGGCATGGCTACAGTACGCTCAGTTATAAACTCCTTTTTTTGTAATTTCATTCTTGTATTTATTCCGCTCAGGCCCTGCCATATGTTGGTTTGCTCATCGCCATGATCTTCTTCATCTATGCTGTGATTGGAATGCAGGTGAGTCTCTCTCATCCATCAGAGGTTTGAAATGATGTCATTTTCACCAACTAACAATCGAGTAGATAATTAATGATGAACAAAACTGCATAAATCATACAAGACAGTGTGCTCCCACCTCACTATGTTTTTATTAGCAATATTGATTGTATGGTTTCAGGCCCACTGACTCTCATCCTGTCTCATGGATGCTACATTTTACATTAAGTCTCCACATCTAACTTGATGCTTTGCACACATTCTTTATACTGTGAACATTTTGCACATCCTCTGGTCGATGTTTTGCCCATTTTTGCACATCTGCTTTGTTTTTTAAATCTGCACTATTTTCATTTTGAAGCACATATTTTACATATTTTCTTCTTTATTATTATTTTTAGGAGTCTTAATTTGCAGTATCTGTTTCCTTTTCTCTTCTCTTACTGTGTTTCTTGTGAGCCTTATCCCTTGTATATTTGTATGTGAAATTTCAGTTCCTGAAACCTGATTTTTAACCAAGGTGACTGTTCTTCTCTCAGACATTTGGGAAAGTGGCTGTAGACGACAACACACATATCAACAGAAACTGCAACTTCCAGACTTTTTTCATGGCTGTTTTGGTGCTCTTCAGGTGAGTCCTTTTAGTCAGTGAGAGACAGATGATAATTGTGTTTTCAAAGTTTTTGCAACCTACAATATGTATACAATATAATATGCCTACATTTCTGCTTTTTACTCTTAAGTATAATTTATGCCCCAACAAATATTGTATGTTTCCTCCAAATTATTTCCTTCTCATCCTTTAAAACAAGCTTTGAATTATCTTCCTGTATCAGTAATGGTCAAATGAAAATGCTTCCCTCCTTCTGTGTACTTGTAGGTGTGCCACTGGAGAGCAGTGGCAGGAGATTATGTTGGCAGCTCTGCCCGGCAGACGCTGTGACCCAGAATCCGACACTGAGCCTGGTGAAGAGTTCACCTGTGGTAGCAACTTGTCCTACATCTACTTCATCAGTTTCTTCATGCTCTGTGCTTACCTGGTGAGGAGGATTAAGGATCCTTCCTGTCTGTTTTGTCTAATCACTCGGCTGTTATATAATTTGCAGTAAAACACTTTCCCTCCTTTGATATAATTTAAAACAGCCTGCCGACTCCCAAATTAAATCTTGGCATAATTAATTCAGACTTGTGTTTTACAGGCTGTCAGGTCAAGTGGGGTCAAAGTCAGATGAAAGCAGTGAGGGATAGTATTACAGCAACTGAGTCGTAGCGGTTTTAAAAAGCCAACCCTGTCTTCTCAGATAATTCTCACATCTGTGGATTTTGTTAATCCAGACAGCAAAATCCTGATTTAAAAGGCCACAAATAATTTTGTAACATTTCTCTCACCTTGGTGCTTTTTTTAGACCTTAAACAGGTTAAATGAAGGTAAACAGTGTGATAGCACAACAGTGTCTAATCTGAAGTATGGGTAATTAAATTTGAAGCTCATAATCTTTTTAGCTGTAGTGAAAACGTAGAGGAATTCAGCAAAATGCAGTATTGCCTGTGACAGATTACTTACTGACTTACTTACTTACCATTATCAATCTCATCATAGAGTCTAATTCTAATTAGGTAATTCACAAAGTGTAAACCAGCTCCACCGAGTTCTAACACTGAAACGCCACTGCACCACATAAACTGAAAAAGTTAAATTTTTTTTGCATTATTATCCTTCCTTGTATTGACAGTTCTAACTCTTCACAAATGCAATTCATTTCATGTATTTTAAAATGTCAGTTTGACACAATCACAGACCTTAATCTCCTCCTCCATTGGAGCGTTTTCTTAGTCAAAGCGCTTTCCTTGTTCCTTGAAGACAGATTTACAGCCAGGTTCATGATCAGCCTGTCTGCTTCATTTGGTGGTTGCATTCCTTCTCTGGACAGCTGACGTCCATCAGTCTGTGTGTGGTCTTTGGCCTTTAGCAGAGACCCACCGGGAACCCCCGGCTGCTAAAATAGACCCGGACCCTTTTTGTCCTGCTGGGTTTTTGCGAAATTCATAGAACTGGATGAGCTTGATATACTGATATGTCATTATGGTAATCAAATGTATTTAGAAGCAATAAAATGACTAAATTAATGAAAAATTAATTAATTTCCAAAGTGAATAATATATTCTGGCTATTTTTAATCACTTATTGTATATTCATTAGCGTTAAAACACATTGTATTGACACAACGTTTCAGATGTTTTTTAAGGTTTTATTAAAATCATCAACCATTACTTGCCATTAGTTTAAGTAGTTTCAAAGGGTTTTCACACTTTCTTATGATTCCACTTATTAAATCTGGTTTTAATGACATGTTGGTCACAGTAGTTGTTATGTTTCTGTCCTCTCTATCAAGATCATCAACTTGTTCATTGCTGTCATCATGGACAACTTTGAATACCTGACACGAGACTGGACCGTGCTTGGGACTCACCACCTGGACGAGTTTAAGCGAGTTTGGTCGGACTACGATCCAGAGGCCACGTAAAACTTGATTCTCTTCAACCCTCTTGTTTGTTCCCTCTGTTTCCACAATATTCTTATCTCTCAGTAAATATCTCTTTTGTTTTCTTTTGCCTCTTGCAGCGGTCGAATAAAGCACATCGATGTCGTCACTATGCTGCGAAGGATTCAGCCACCTCTTGGTTTTGGAAAACTGTGTCCTCATCGTGTCGCCTGCAAAGTAAGTGAACATAATTTTAGTGACATACGCTTGATGTGAGGAACGAAAGCAGAGAGACATATCTCACTCCTTCTCTCTCCTCGTTCTCTCGCCCTCTCAGAGACTGGTTGCCATGAATGTCCCACTGCACGCAGATGGGACAGTCACCTTCAATGCCACTCTGTTCGCTCTGGTACGAACCTCACTCAAGATCAAGACTGAAGGTTAGAACTCATACACATACACGTGAGTCTGGCTTTATGTTGTCTGGATGCTGCTTCCTTTGAAGGATTTGTTGCTTGTCCTCTTTAGGCCCCATTGACCAGCAGAATGAAGAGCTGAAGCTGATCATTAAGAAGCTCTGGAAACGCACCAAGCCCAAGCTCATTGATGAAGTCATTCCTCCCCCTAGAGGTACACTGAAAATTTGCATAACTGCCAAACATGATGAAAACAATTGTGAAACCAGAAATCACGACAAATATTAACTTCAACTTCTAATTTTAGAGACTTATGAAAGTATAACCATATAGCATAACCATCACTACCTTTTGTCATAAGCTTGTTTTTTGTTTCCTTCTCAGGCGATGAGGTGACTTGTGGGAAGTTTTATGCCAGCTTCTTGATTCAGGACTACTTCAAAAAGTTCCGCAAGAGAAAGGAGAGAGAGAGGAAATCCAAAAGGAAGGACAAGGCTGCTTCTCTGCAGGTGACACACATTGTGATTTTTACTTTAAAGTGAATTTACCAATAAATTTAGCGTTTTCTCAGGATACAGAATAAAGAGCTGCTTAAGCTCCTTCATATGGGCTAAAAGAGGCCAAGCCTTAAAAACATTACAACATTACATCTCTCACATTCGGAGGATGGTCTAGACCTGCCTGGCATTCAAAAGTATCAGCTATCTGCTCATCTGTGCCTAATATCTGACTGGATGCATAACGACCCTGCATCCTAGTGGCTAGATATTGAAAGCAAATTTCCTTTAATGGTAGGTAGGTAGGTAGGTAGGTAGGTAGATACTTTATTCATCCCCATGGGGAAATTTGCATGTTCCAGCATACTTCGTTTGAAAAAAATGCAGTTTAAGTTAAACAATGCAGTTTAAGTTAAATAGGCAAAGTACTTCCACTGACGAGGAAAACAATTTTAAAAAACACACAGTAGAATTAAACAGGATTAAAACAACACGGAAGATTTCAAATACAGAGTAAACAGACTTTTGAGGTGCAATAAAACTTTTGAGGTGCAATAAACTTTTAAGGTGCAATAAACTACTTAAATATACAGCAGGATTGAAAAAAAAAAAAAACACTATAAGGTGCAGTGAGCTGTCAGCTGTCTTGAGCATTGTAGAGGTGCAGTGTTCATGTAAGGCACAATGTCCGTGTTAGTGTTTGTGTTTGTTCTGTGTGAGGTTGTAAAGCCGCATGGCATGGGGGAGGAACGATTTCCTCAGCCTGTCGTTGGAGCAGGACAGCGACAGGACATAATGAACCTATGGCATGGCAGTCTATAGAAAGACTAGAGGGTAGACCTCGGATCACCTCAGTCTTCACTCTGATATGTGATCATCCCGAATGAAGCAACAATCAGCAAAATACATTTCGATTGAAAAGGGACTTGTTGTTGTTTATAAGTATATGTGTGTGTCCACAGCAAGGGCTGCGGACGCTGCAGGACCTGGCTCCAGAGATGCGTCTGGCTATGGCTTGTGACCTGGAAGAGGAGGAGGGTGCAGAGGGAGAGATGACAGGTGATGAGATATTCGACAGCGAGGCTGGGACCTCAGTGAACACCACGCCCGCCAGCACACCATTGCCGACTGTAGACACACTGGTGGAGCAAACAACTGTGATCATGGAACCTGAGCCCAAGGCAGCCAATGGGGCTGTGATCACAGAGCAGGTGGTAGGCCTGCAGGAGCACCAGAGACCAGGATCAGAGCTGGCAGGCATCAGCATCATCACAGAACAGCCTGTGAGGTCTGAACCCCTGCCCATCAGGTGTGTTTCTCTCATTTTATACAAAGCTGACTTTATTGCATGATATGTAAATTCACATTTTGCCGCTGTAATTTTCTTAAGACAGTTTCTAAAAAAGTTCTCTCCTGTTCAGGGTGGACTCCATCAGCGAGTTGCCTCCTCCACCCCCGGAGCTTACAGGTGAAGGACCAGGTGGAGTAGCTGAGCAGGTTTACAGCTGTGAAGTGGATGCTGCAAGTTTAGCATCAGAAGACAGGTAAGAACAAAGCAAGAGAGTAAGTAGAGAGATTCAGCATTAATGCACTAAAATAGTAAATAAAGGAATAATCAGTGGCAGGAAAGCAAAAACCTATTCCTTTGAAAATCTTAAATCACACTAAAACTCTTGGTATGGCTCTTATAGGTATGTGTATCCAGAAGCTGTCTCTCCTGTACCAACCGAGACAGGCTACAATGGACAGAGCCTGGAAAGAGGTAGCAGCATTGGGGAGATACCCAGTGAGACTCATGGCGCCAATGGCTTTGTTGGCAACGGCTATAATGACACCAACATGAATGGAGGGAGTGTTGCTACAAGTCCCACTCCCTATAGCACAAATGGATATGATGGCAATGGATACACAGCATGCAATGAAAATGGCAGTATGATCAGCACTAATGGAAATGGCAGCACTGTTAGTGGTTTGACTGGGAATGGCTACAATGGAAATGACAATGGCAGCACCCAGTTTGTCAGGAGGCGGCTACTTCCTGCCATACCAAAAGGTGAGAAACCTATATTTTCTTTTTTTCCCCCTCAATCTTTACTAGGGAACAATATCGGTAATTCTGCACATTGAACACTTATGTACAGTGTGCAATGTACAGAATCAGATTATTTTGTTAAATAGCATGCCTTTAGAGCTGCAACTGTTGATCAACAGAAAATTAATCTGCAACTACAAAAGTAATTTGTCAATCACGTTTTATGTTTCCAACTTCTCAATTATGAGGATCTGCTGCCCTCTCTTGTCTTACATTATAGTTTATTGAATGTCTCTGGGTTCAAACAAGACATTTAATTCTGATTAATATTATTCCCAAGTGTGTCAGTTGGTTTGTGGTAGTTTGATTAAACGCTTATTTGTGCTTGTCTTGTGCAACACTAAAGCAGAGTATCCACTGAAATAATGAGGGCCTTAAAGAGCGACCTCACACCACATTTTAGCTTGAACACACCTCCTTCAAATATTCAAACAGTGCATGCAAGACGTATCAAGATTTACCAGGGGGTCAAAAGGGTCGTATCATTTTTGCCTTGAATCCCCCTAGAGGGCCATGCTAATGCTAAATCCCTGCACACATGGATATTCATGCATCCCGGGCAGTTTCTTAACACTTCCCTGCTTGTTGTTTCAGGTCGTGCACCTACCTTTAACTTCCAGTGTCTGAGACCACAGAGGAGTTTGGACGACCACCTCCCCATCCCAGGGACCTACCGTGGGAACACCTCCCCATCCAGATCCCGTCTACAGGTAAAACAATGAAACAATGGCGCACACACTCTCTCTCTCTCTCTTTCAAAATGTTTGCATTGTGTCTCATCTTGTTCTGCTGATCTTCTCCTGCTCTTCTTCTCTTGTGTCAGACCCAGCACAGCCTGGACTCCAGGCCCAGCAGCGTGTCTTCAATGTCATCTGCCTCCTGGGGGAACACGGCAGCAGCTGGCACCACTCCTGTTCCGGGAATAATCCACCCCTCGGGACGCAGGGGCAAGCTCATCTACACCCCTATGATCCTGGTGGACGAATCCACTGGCACCAGCCAGCCGCTGTGGAGCGATGGGTCTGCCAGCCTCCCTGCGGGAAGCCGTCCTGGCTGGTACCCCGGTCAGACGAGAACCTTCACCAGCATGAGGATGCCACTAGACAACCAGGGCTTTGTAAACAAAGGCAGTGCAGACAGTCTGGTGGAGTCGGTGAGTAATAATGCAGCAGGTGCAATTATTAGCAACAACTAGCATGTGCAACTTATAAGCATACACACTGGCAGTTTGGTTTAGTACTTTTTAAAAACTAAAACCAATATTTTCCCAGACAAAGGATATAGCTGGTCACAAGTTTTTAAATTTATCTTAAAACAATAGTCAAAAGAGGAAATTTCACACTAAAAACTGTAACTTTGGAAGATACTCACTTGGTTTGACTTACTCAGGACTACTGAAGCTTCATATTAGCAACAGATAATCTTAGGAATAAATGTATTCACACCAAACAACAGACTCATCTATGGTGGCCCTGATTGCAAATAGACAAAACACAAGTAAATTAAGAAAACATCTTCACCAATTTGTGTTGCATTTAGAAACTTCAATAACTTCATGACTCAGTTTTAGTGTCCCCTGGAAACAGTTTCCGTTGTTGCGAATGCTACTTGTGGCGTTTCAGTATTTGGTTTTAATTTCTGTTTTTGGTTGTGTTTTGTTTGTCTATTTGTATGAACCACTGGGCCACTGTCCCCATAGCTTTTATTGGAAGCATGTTAGGAAGGCATCTTTTAATGGCCAGTATGAACAGGAGCAGGAGGAATGATGACAACAAGAACAAGCATAATAATTATCACTTTAAGGCAGACTTGACTTATTGATAGAAATAAAAAAAATATTTCCCATTTGGCCATATCAGCAGTAAAAAGATCATACTGATTTTTGATTTTGAATATGACTGATACAGTTAGATGCTTATGTATCAGTGCACCACTGGAAGAAGTTCTTCTTAGATGAATGTTTAATACTTTCTCTTTTTCTTATGTGTGCCATAAATCCAAGTCCATTTCTGCACTGTTTACATTATGATAAACAGAATAAAGAAATAAAGTTAGTATTAACTGGCGAGATGCCATTTCAATTTGGCTAAGTGAGTCTTTCAGCTGATAAAACATAATGACAGTCAGATAGACATGCGTGTTATGTTTGCATGTTAGAGACAGAGAATGAGTGCTACAAGCATAATCCCTCTCTTACATCACTGCACCTCTGCTTTTTTTTTTTCTTTCTTGCTAATATCAGATCTTGATCTCCGAGGGTCTCGGCATGTACGCCAGGGACCCGAAGTTTGTGAGCTTTGCCAAGCGGGAGATTGCTGAAGCCTGTCACATGAGCCTGGACGAGATGGAGAGCGCTGCTGCAGACCTCATAGCTCGTGGTGCCAGCCAGTCCATTTCTCGATTTGAGGATGAATTGGCTGATGAAATGAACTGTGTGATTTCTTACTGAGATCAGCAAAACTGAAATAACTGTGTGAGAAAGTGAGGTATGGCTTTTGAAAAAGAAATGGAAAAAAAATTATGTGGTGTGTGTTTCTATCTGCCATGGGGAAAAAAAAGAATGTAAACTGGACATGTGTGTAAGAATGATGTGTTACAGATGGGACATCTGGTTGGTCTTCTGTGTTGTCCCAAGGCAAAATGTTGTGTTGGGTAAGATATGCTTTTATTTATGAATGCCAAAACACACACACACACACACACAATCACACACACTGATTTTAAGAGCACATGTCAGTTTATGGCAGGACTCAAAAAAAGTATGAACACTGACTGCGGTGGAGCCTGCTGATGTGACAGAACTGTGGCTCTTAGCATTATTATGACAAAGGACTACTTTTTGCATTGTAATCTCATTTTTTACTGTACTTGAATTGTTGTCACTTTCTACACTTGTTCAGCTGCAATCAAAGCAAATCAACTACAAAATTATACATATGTATATATATTAAACTATTAGATTAATCACATTTATACTTTGTTATACTAATAATAAGATCGAAAACATTGATTTGTGAGAACTCAATGGCATTTGCTATTTTAGAGAAATATTTAAATATACTGAATATTGAATATCCTCTAATATTAAAACATGCACAATCATAGAAAAGTTTTGTTTGGGGTTTTTTGTGTCAATAAATAAAGCATTATGTTTTCTCAAATGTATGTTTGTTTGGTTTTTTTTCTTTTACAGTTGTTTTTCTTGTGCAATATGAACGTGCAATGCCAAACAGTCTGCTTTAGCTGAAGGGTCCATTCGGAGGAGGGAGGTTTCACAGCAGTACTATAATGGATGTTAGGCAAAATACAAAGGAGAATTATATAATCAGTCACTAATGGACTGGCAGATGGACAACATCTGGGTTTCAGTTCCTCTTTTAGAAACAATGAATCATGCAAAACAGTAACGCATGTTTGTTGCTAGGTGCTAAATTAAAAAACTCTATATTAATCCTCATAATATTTGCATAGATGCAGTGGAGACACCTGAACTTCCCCAATTGTGTGATCATTGTGTGACACAGAACAAGGTGTTAATATAATAGCCGCTAAAAGGGAAAATATATAGATCTAAAAATACAACCGTGCTGCCTGTTAATGACCAGCAGCGGTTCACAAACCGCCCCCGACCTTTACATACCCGCTCTCCATCACTCCCTCTCTCTATTAAACCGTGAACATCCTCCCCTCTGCATCATGCGCCCCGGGCAACTCTCAGCCTCATAATGAAGCTGAGCTGTGATTGGATGAACGCCTAACGCTTTACGCCCGGTGATTCATCATGACGTCAGGACGCTTCACACGTCCTCGCCCAGCCCGTGACGCAGTCTTGGACGTCTTTCCTCCCTCTGGGCTGTTCCGGATGAGACGCCTCCCTCCCTCCGCCCCTCTGATCCTCTTATCAGCGAGTAAACGGCCAAGATGGATGTTGTAAACCAGGTAAGACTTTGAGGGGAAAATCATCTATTTCATTAATGTTTTGTCCGGTTAATAATGCGCATTTATTTTGGATTATTTTCTTGTGTCGTGCGCTCAAATAAAAATATTTTTTCTCATGCATCCACCGACATTTTAGACGATCATGCATTGCTATCGATGCATTGGAGTAGACATTTTTAAATCATGCATTTATATAAAAAGTTGCATTTTAAAGAGGCAGATTTGGATCGTTTTCCTCTTAGTGATGCTGCAGTCGAGGTATAGGATGCCGCCGGTCAAGATATGTGCAGGATGTGCACAGATTGCTGCAGCAATGACATTTGTGAAATGAAGGAGAGGATGTAGGTTATTATCTCCGGGGATCCGGCTAATTGATTTAGAGCGCACAGGTCTCAGTTTGCCTACTGCTGCTAAGATAACAAACAGGAATCTGATTAATTTCTGAGGCCCTCGGTGTTTTCCGACCGCCGCAGTAGGCCCGACCCTGCATCCCTGTGCAAGGCTCTGAGGTTTGTGACAAAAGCCTGCAAGGCTGTTCTTTGCAAATGAGCAAAGATCAGCCTGTGAAATGTGATATTTTTGTTACTCCATGCATCGTCTGTTTAAAATGGATGTTGTGCATGGGGAAACAATGACCCCCCACCCCCTCCCCCTCCAGAGCATGAGAGGAAAAATCATCCCTGCTGCTTATTCCAGTGCGGACATTTATTGATGCACGCAGGGATACACCGCCTTCTTTGCGGTGTCGCATTCACCTGCGCACAAATGCTTCTTCCTCCCATTGCATCGACCTAATGTGAGATTTTTTCCCCCCTCACAAATGAATTTAAAAAAGACGGACGTGAAGTGAGCTGCAGAGAAAACAGGCAGTTAATCAGCTTTGTCTAATTGTAAGGCTGGCAGGAGCTCTCTCTCTCTCTCTCTCTCTCTCTCTCACACACACACACACACACATACTCATCATAGGGTTTGAAGTCAATATCAAAATGACTTTACTGTAGTTGTACAGCATCTCAGTGACAGGTGAGTCACCCTGTTCACTGGCAGATATTTGCCATCTAACCAACAAACACCTGCAGGTGCCAGCAGCAGCCCTGGCCTGTGGGCTATGAGGTAATTAGGTTTATGGTTTTAATCAGCATCATCATATCATCATCCTGCCTGGTCTGTGGTGAGAGAGGCTCACAAAGGGAGAGCAAGAGTCAGTGTGAAAAAAACCATTCTAATTTCTGATTTTCTTGTGTTGACAGTTGGTGGCCCAAGGGCAGTTCACAGTAATCAAACAACCTCTGGGATTTATAAAAATTCTACAATGGGTAAGTCCTCCGTTTTAAATATTTACTAGAGATGCCAACAAATGTGACTGATATATAAATATTTTCCATTTTATTAAGAAAAATCACAGAATTAAGTATTTTTATGGATAAACCACTTGTATTGCAATAAATAATGTTGCCATGTCTTTTGCTGACAGATTTGTGACCTTCTGTCATACAGAGGTCATAAAGCTGCATGGGGCTTAATAATGGATGTGACTGTACACTCTTAGAAAAAAAGGTTCATAGTTAAACCTTCTCTCACAAGATGTTGTTTTTGTTTGTTCCAGAAACATTACAGTAACTCAATAAAAAGTCTCAAAATTATTCTCTTAAATGTACTCAAATAACGACTGAGGTTCATATTGAGGATTCTCTTGTAGTAGGCAGACCTGAGCAGTAGCAGGCCTGAGCAGGAGACACCAGCAGGATGTGTTACGTCATGATTGTAGTAATACTATGTCTGTCCACTGAGGAATATAATGACAATTTGTCAAATCCTTCTCAGGGGGCACGACCTTTGCATACTTGTGGAGTTTATTATCACTATGTTATGTGTTCAGTCTCCTCCACCAGATGATGGAGCCAGACAACTATGCATGCATTAGTTAATCTATGAAGACAGCAGCATGAACATTTTCACTGAGTTATTTGAATTAGTTCAAGCTCAAGTGTTTGGGGAAGGGGGATTATTAAAGAGAGCCTACTACTTTTATTACTGTTTTTATAGATTAGAAATTTTAGCATTTCACTGATAAATTCGTCCAAACAAAAATTATGTGATTAATCATTTAGCAACCACAGCAACTATTTTATTAAACACTTCAACTTTTGTCATTTTCAAGTCAACATTCCCTGTGTTCACCTTCTCCATTGTGAGGATTTGCTGCTTTTCTTTGTTATTATTTTGTGGGTTTGTCACACGAAACAACCCCTATCACCACAACTTGGGCTTTCAGTAAACTGTAAAGGCCATTTTTACTATTTTCTGCCACATCACAGTATGAAGGATTGTTCAGTTAAACAAGACAATAAGCAACAGATGAATAAATAATGAAAATAGTTATCTGATGCCTATGTTCCATTCATGTTAATGTATCCAAGAGTAATTATAGAGGTTTTTTTTTTTGGAGATTGGACATTAAGATATTGTCCAACAGACACAGATATACTTACATAATGTGCTATCATCCACACTGTCCTCTATCAGCAGCATGCTCACACTGAAGAGGCTGCAGGGTTAACAGTGGTGCCTCTCTACAGCTGGGGTACCACAGTGGTGGGAATCGTGGTACTAATTACCCATGGACGCCCTGCAGCGAGAGCCTTTTAAATTATGTCTTATGTTATGATAAACCCCGATGGGATGTTATGAACTGGCTGTGGCTAGTTCTTGAGCACATAAGCATTATCAATATAATGACTAAATGTATAGCTGCAATGATGAGTTGATTAATTGATTGACCCAAAAAAATGTATTTAATAGTAAGTTTTTTGATAATTTATTCAAGTTGATTCATGATTTAGTCATCAAGCAGAAATGTCCTGAATGTTTCTTGTTCTGGCATTTATGCAACTAAAACTGAATATGTTTGGTGTTTTGATTGATGCTTTAACTAAAACACCCATCTGAGGAGGTCACCTTCATAACAGGCTTAAAACAACATAAGTCAAGTTATCAAGAAAATTAAATATGCTAGACATAATCATTTTTGTTCTATGTTCCTGATAGATAGATAGATAGATAGATAGATAGATAGATAGATAGATAGATAGATAGGTAGGTAGATGGATGGATGGATGGATGGATGGATGGATGGATGGATGGATGGATGTACTTTATTTGGCCCAAACTGGGGATTTTTTTTTTCTTGGAGCAGCTACAGTTGAAATAAAAAAGCACAGCATAACACATCAAACAACAAGGTTACAACATGACATAAAACAATATAGTGCAGCAAAATGTGAATTTCCCCTCTGTGGGATGAGTAAAGACTTATCTTAACAACATACAGTGCAACGAACAAGTACCTAAAAAAAACACTGACCCTATGAATAATAATGTAGTAGTCGAGGTAGAGGTGATGTGCAGGATAATACAAAATGTTGTGCAAAGAACATAAAGTGACCATCTAGTGCAAAAAGATCAGAAACTATTAATAATCTACAACAATATGAGTCCAGTGTTTTCTCTGCCAGACTGAGCTGCAGAGTTAAACAGTCTTATTGCTTGTGGCAGATTCCCTGTATCTCTTTCCTGTATGCATGCAATGTAATTATGTATACATTTTTGGGGTGCCCCTCCAACACATGGGTCTCATAATTCTTAGCTTCACCCCTGATCCTAAGTGTGAGAACGCGAGCCAGATGAAAACGTGCGTGCCAAAGCAGCTCTGAATCCCACGCTGTAATGGGCTCTGCAGATATGCCAGAGAGCAGCCAGAGGAATGAGTGCGCTGCATGACTCTGTAGTCCTTCCCTGAAGCTGTGAGTGTGCCAGCACCTCATCACTGCCTCCCTGGGTCACAGCGAAGCACAAGCACCAATCAGGAGCCCCGCTCAGGAGGCCAGGGCCCATGAATCATCTGTCAGAGGGCCTGCGTGCCTCAGCGTCAGACTATAGAGGAGGAGCTGCTGCTTTTTCTGGATTAATATGGGCTTGCACAAGCAGCAACACAGTGTTTTTTTTAGGAGGGTAGAGAGGAGCCACCCTCCTTCAGCTTTCTTCTTTGCCTTCTTGTAGTGGCTTTGAAAAGAAAATTCAAAGCATTTATCAGTTGTGTTCATATTAATTTATTTGAAATAGAGAGGTGATAGTAATTTGAAATGGACTGGTGAACTATGCGATTTGAGGATATGTGATCTTGTGATTTTATTAAAAAAAAAAAAAAAAAAAAAAACGTGCCTACATTTGAAGATGAACATTTCGTGTGAAAGCTTCTGAGCGCCATTTTTTGCTTCTGCATGTGTGAGTCATGTAGCTTGAGCCCACCTCCCCACCCCACCCTCTTTCTCTCTCCCGCGGTCTCTGGGGAATAGTGCTGGCAAAGCCTAGATTTGATGGATGTTGTAAGACATTGAGTTCCCAAATAAAGCTGATGTGGAGCTTGACCATAGAGAATGCTAACAGCCTCCTTCCTACATCTACTGCTACAGGATGGCACTGCGGCACTGTTGAATTTCATTTGCATTCAAATATCACTTTCTGACTCATACCCAGCAAACATGAAAAGGCTGTTTGTTAGAACATGAAGTAAAAGCTTTATTCACTTTGGTGTAGTCCCTAATGTGTAATAAAAGCTGTTGATTTTGTTGTAGCTCGGGGGCCGTTTGCTGTTCAGACACTGGTGACTCTCTGTGGTCATTACTCCGGGGCCTCTGCTGAAGGCTTACACAGCTGCACTTTTATGCTCTCAGCTTTACTGTATGTGAGCTGCTAACCCTCCTTTTCGTCGCATATAATCAGAAAATCAACTTATGTTTTTGGCATAAAATAATCAAATTTGAACGTTTTGAATATCATGACAGAATTTCAATTTAAAAAGTCAAATTTATTATTTTTACTTTTTTACATTATTTCTACTCCAAAATCCATATCTAAAAATATTGATGTTATATGTTTATGTAAATCTTTAGAAATATATATATTGCCTGATATATCAGTAATGGATTATTCCATATCAGTATCTGCTTCAAAACCCAGAATTGCTCAGGCTCTGCAGTTGGTAGTTTTCCTTCTGTATGGATCAGTTATTGCAGACAGAGACAGACACACAGTGTGAGAAAAGCAGAAGCAGACGAATCATTTGTGTCTGAGTATGTCAGATTGTATATCTACTCAGCACAGAAGAGCTGACAAGCATCCAGCATACCAGGAGGGGTAGAAACCGGCCTCTTCCTCCTCACTGCGTGATGCTGCCAACAGCGTTACCATGGCACCAAACACTCAGCAAGCCACCATTTCTTTTCTTAGTCTGGCTGCTCCTCTCGTCCTCCTCCATCAGTCCTCCTTCCTCATCTGTCACCATAAAAGTACAACTCTTAATTGTGATACGACACCTCCCATTTAGATCCATTTTCCAGATTTGCTTTGCCTGCTTCTTTGGTCCAGATTGAAATATTTCAAGAAATATCAGGTGGATTGGCATCAAAACACTTCCTGGGAGATGAATCATACACATTGGTGATCCTCTGACTTTTCCTCTAGGGCTCTCCTCTAGGGGTTGGCATTTACTTACGTTTACTTAGTCATGTTGAGATGGAGATATCAATTACAAATGAGAGCTTAGTAAAGAGTAACAAATAGTAAAAAATAGAAATAAAATGAAAATAATGATATTGGCAGTAGAACACATTTAAATATACATTCATATAGACATTAAACTGATACATTATAAATAAATATATTCTAACATATTGTTGCTGTAGGTATATTTGTAAGTTTGAGTAAAATGTCTCAACAAGTATTGGATGGATTTTAAGGAAATTTGGGACACGCATTCATGTCTTCCTTAGGATTAATTGTACTAGCTTTGGTGATCCCTGAACAAATCTAGCAACAACATCTGGTCAAAATTTCAAATGGTACAATACTTACTTATGATCAAATACCAAATATAAAAAACTAATGACATTCCTACAACTTCAGTGTTTAGGGTAAGGTAATATTCCAAGGTAATAAGTTAGGTAATAATATATATGTAGAGTTGATATAATGACATTTATCTACGTGTAAATATGTTGCTTCCCTAATTTATTTCTCATGCCGGTATGATCCGAATACTTTGACTCATAAGATTGCGTCAGTTCAGGATGATTCAGCTGAAGCAGCAGTGTGGGTTGTTGCTGAGATTATCTTTAGAGAGTACAGAATTCTTTTCAGTATTTGTATTTTCTCTGAAAAAGTCTCTGCAGATGAAGAAGACAACAAGGGCCAAAGTACAGCTTGTACATACAGAACACGACATGTTATGTATCATTAAAGCTCAACCACTGACTGTCCAACTGATATGAACACTGGGAGCTCTAAAAATAAAAAAAGTAATGCCATAAGGAAGTCATAGTAAACAGAATGAGATAGATGTCATATATCTTTCAGGATAAAATATGGGTGAAAGTGTGTGAAGGATTGTGCCGACACTGCAGTTGTGATACGCTGCACATGCTGTAGGTATTGATTAATTGTACAACTGCTGCGGCATTAAAGGCTGTTATTTGGTTTTGGGTTTAAAGGGAAAGCACCAATAATACACAGCTCACATTTTGTAGGCCTTATAGGTTTCATATTAAAACTGTAACAATTAGTTGATCGAATGAAAAGTAATTGACAACTATTTTGATGATTATGATCAATTAATCCTTTCTGTCATTTCCCAAGCGAAAATGTCAAACATTTGCCGTTCCAGCTACTTAATTATAAGGATTTGCTCATGACAGTAAATGGAAGTTTTGGACTGTTAGTTGGACAAAAAGAAGCAATTTGAAGACATCATTTTGGGCCCTGTGAGATTGTGATGAGCATTTTTCACAATCTTTTGAAATTTTATAGACTAAAAGATGAATCATGAAAAGTACAGGCAGATAAACCAACAATGAAAATAATCATAACATTCATTAGTTGGAGCCATAGCTGGAACCATTTTCCTTCAAAGGTTGACACAATAGACTGTCCTGAACATGATATCAAGAATGATAATGGGATAGTATTAATACAGTGTCAGTGTCCAAGGTGCATCTCGTGTGACATTTCCTACCTCAGACACAAAATTGAAAGGAGGCTTAAATGTTGCATAATAAGATTTACAAGGTCAGCGTCCATAGTAAAATTGTAATAATGATGTATATAAACTAGGAGTCTCCTCTCACACTGTAATGCTGCTACCATTTGTCACATTTACAGTCTTTTCCATGGTTAAAAAACCTGTTAATTTACCAACAACGTGATGGGGAGGTGTTTGAAATGTTGGGAGAAAACACTAGAAAATTAAAAAAGAAACCCTGCAGAGAAAAACGAAGGACGAGTAAAGCGATCACAATGTGGCTGGCTTTAGGCAGCAGGTATGTGTAAATGCAACAAACGAACCTCTGACTCACATTAGCTAAAAGATTACTGTAAATAGTTTAGTGTGTTGATGCCTGCAGTGAGTAGACAGTACTACAAGACCAGAGTTAACAGGGAAGTGACGTGCCTTTGTGTGTGTGTGTGTGTGTGTGTGAGTGTGTTGTTGTGGCTGGTTTTGCTGCGGCTTGCAGTTGGGTATTTGGTGACAGATGGTAGAGCACCTCAGTCAGATTAATAGTTGGATTTTCCATTCAATCGGATCTGGCCTGCAGCGTAGGGAGGGCGTGGTAAAAATAGTCTGATTTGTCTAATCTGCTGTGTGTGTGTGAGAGCATGAGATTATCTCCACGCATGTCTGTTTGTGCCATTGATGTGAGTGCCAGTGGGAGTTGTAGAACAAGACTGAGCTGTGTGCACCTGAAGTAAGATATAATATTGTGTACATAAAAATACTACAGAAACATCTACAGAAAATCATTTGAGGCCTTTGTTGCAATATCTGAACTAGTCCCACTGAATAAAGTATATATATGGAGCAGAGTGTGATTTAGAATGACCACTTACTGTATATGTTGTTGTCAAGTGCATTTCACTTTCGAGAGTTTAAATTATAGCCCCCACTTGAAAGGGCGGCTTGCTTCGGGAAGGTTGACTGGACTTCACTCAATAACTCAGGTTCAGTTTTCTCTCTTTTCTTTATTTTTGAAAGAAATCCAAACTGAATCAGTACAGGTGAAAAACCTTAAAACACACAAAAGAGAAGAATTCAAGTACCCAAGAAACCATAACCAATAGACATAACCTGAAATCAAATACTTAATTTTTAACCCACTAGAAATTACCCTAAAATAAGTTAAAAAAAAAAAAATACACATGTTTAAAGCACCCAAAATATTTTGAATAATTAGTGGTAAATAGTTTAATAACAATAACTGTACTTAACTGTACAATAAAGATTTTATCCTTAAAACTTTAGCAGCTTTTATCTTCCTTAAATGCCCACACCACCTTTATTAAATTAGCTTAACCTCTAACATTTACCCCATTTTTAACCGTGCTTTTACCCACATGATAGTGAATATATTTTACCAGGCATTTTAATCACATGGCTTTTAAAATACACAATAATAATAATAATAATACACTAATAATCAGTCTCCTTTTACTGGTCCAGACCCTCCACTTACACTGCACACCTCTTTCCACTGCTCACTGCTCACTTTCTGCTGCCCATTGTGTGGATGCCACCAAGCCTCCTGATTACCAGATCCCCCCCCACCTGATGCCCTCAATCACCTGCCTGTAGTTAGAAACCACACCCAGACCTGATGCGCTCAGCCAGAGAGGGTGCAGCCTGCAGTTCAACTCCACAGTTGTGTTTTGTCTGTGAGATGTCAAAAGTCACTGGATGAGTTGTAAAATTCTTTCCTTCCTCTTTCTTCTGCAGATCTTTGCAATCTTCGCCTTCTCGACATGTGGCAGTTACTCTGGCATGTTCAAGATGAGTGTGGAGTGTAAAAACCGGTCGGAGAGTGACCTAGGCATAGAAGTAGAATTTGAATATCCGTTCAGGTACGTTTTCACAAGTTACTGTCACCACTTTACAAGAAATATTAAAAAAAAATCTGTCACAAGGTGTCTCCCATATGAGAACTGTGTCACTATTTTGTTCTTAGTTCTTCTTGCTCTTTTTTTTTTTGTTCTCAGGCTCCATCAGGTTTACTTTGATGCTCCCACCTGTAAGGGAGGGAACACCGAACGTCTATTCCTGGTCGGGGACTACTCCTCCTCAGCCGAGTTCTTTGTCACCATCGCTGTCTTTTCCTTCCTCTACTCTATGGCAGCCCTCTCTGTATACTGTTTCATACTGGAGAAGTACCGTGAAAACAACAAGGGAGCCCAGATGGTGAATTCCATTATGTCTTTACCTTCTCGTCATACAGGTCTTTCAGTTGCTGTTAAAATGAATATCTAGTTGTTGCTGGTAGTAAAAGTGATCAAGTTGTCTTGTTGATCCCCAGGACTTTATTGTGACGGCGGTATTTGCCTTCATGTGGCTGGTGTCCTCATGTGCTTGGGCTAAAGGCCTGTCAGATGTGAAAGTAGCCACCGATCCAGAGAGGGTCATGACTTTCATCACAGCCTGTGACGAACAAGAGAATCGCTGCCGTGAGGTCTACGACCCCAAGGTCTCCGGCCTCAACACCTCTGTGGTGAGTCCCAGATTCTTACTTATTATTACTATTCTTACTACTGGATGAAACTATACACAGAGTTGATATTAGAAAAGAAAGAGTAAACCAGTGTTGTACCCGAACGCGTTCAAAGAACGTTCGTTCATGAACTAACTCATATTTTGGGTGAACGTGAACGTCCCGTTCATTTTTGCTTGATGAACGTTAAATTGTGAACGCACTCATTCTGCTGTTTCTTGAACGGCACTCAGATTTCGTTCAGATTACGTTCGTGCCAGATTTCAAGAGCCCTCGGCGAAAAACCAAGCTAAAACAGTAAAAACACATGGTAAACGACCATTAAAATGTCGCGGATAACCACCCGATCTGGCAACCGCAAGTCCTGCCTGTCGCTCTACCAACTTCGTCATCAGCGGTCGTCAGTCTCGTCACAATTCACATGTGTGCAAGCAAGGAGGATGCGTTTACTGAGAAACTAATTCCCATACAGTCGGGAATTAGCTCGTAGCTCGTGGCAACGTAAAAAAAAAAAAAAAAAAAAAAAGAACTAAAAAAGAACGAAATAGTTCTTTTTGGGGAAGCATGAACTTTAGTTCACAATTTTGAACTTTGAACTAGTTCATATAGAACTAGTTCATATAGAAAGTGAACTTTCCCAACACTGGAGTAAACTAAACACCTCTCTGATCCACAGGCTTTTGGCTTCATCAACGTGATCTTGTGGATCGGAAACCTGTGGTTTGTGTTCAAGGAGACTGGCTGGATGGCTGCCTTCTCTGGAACATATGTCCCATCACAGGAAAAGCAGCCTGCCCCCGATTCCTTTGGCCAGGCAGGCTACGGTCAGCAGGACCCCTACGCCGGCTCCCAGGGAGGCTACCAGCCAGAGTACGGCCAGCAGGGAGGCTACAATGAGGATGGAGGTTACAGCCAGGGCTATGAGCAGCAGCCCACCTCCTACTCTAATCAAATGTGAGCTTGTCCAGCTAAACCACAGCGGAAGGATGGTGAGTGTATGTAAAACATATGGACTAGTTACAATAAGGTTCAATAGATAACATTTTATGTCTTTTTGCATTTTCACAAAAACTGATATGGCTATTTTTCACCTATCCTCTTTGCTCCCTTGAATTAGATTTAGATTATCTTTGAATCCCTAAAATCTAAATACTGACAGTAGCTTACAACAAAGAAAGCAACCAGTACTAGTATCCTTACAATCTAAGTTGCTTATTTTCATGTTGTATTTATATTATAAATGAGACCCTCTGCACCAGAATCCTTAGTTATTTTTTCAAGTGGCTTAAAAGTTAGGTTCTCATTTTTTCAAGTCACTACTAGCATACCCATATGCACATTAAAAGAGATATTGATCTCTGTAATTGCTCCTCTTGTCCACACGGGCCAAGAAGAGATCCCTTTCTAATTTGATTCTGGTGTAAGAGACAGGGGACTGAGTCACAAGCTGAGTTAGGCCAATCAAGTAGGAATCTTCTTTTTGATACAAAATTCCCTCTTTTGTGTTACTATCCCTGGAAACAGTGTCTGGGGAAACACAAAGACAGACTTCTGTACTAAAAAGACTTCAGAAGATACTCAGTTGATTTGTGTAAGTCAGCCGAAGCCTTGTATTAGCATCAGCTGAGGTCGAAGCAACGATAATCAACATTTCTATAACAACAATAAATCAAATGACAATATGAAAAAAATTTGCAAATGTGATGAATCTGTAGTGAAATATAACCTGAAACTGCGGTTCCACTCTGAGCTTTATGAGTTTCAGCTTATTGTTTAGCTACTTGGTCCATAACTGTCCATAGAGTTTAATACAAATGTTTTCAGCTGTAACAGGCTGTTTTCAATGAAAAAGCCACTGTACTCGATCTGCTTAGACAGACATTATTGCTGGATGTCTAAATAAGTAAGCCTTTGCTCACCATATCATCAATATTAAAATATAATGCTTACCATGTGTTTGTTTATGTTTTTTTACTAGTAATATATGTACAGACATATGTTCTCTAAGAACAATCCATATTTACATTTTCCTGACAAGAGATCTCTCATTTGCTGTTGTGCAAATGATGACTGTCTCTCCAGAGAGATGACAGCAGTGACTGTTTATTGACACAACATAGAAATGTTCAAGAGTGAAGGTGAAAGGAGCATGTCATTTTTACATGATAAGGAGGCCGGGATAGACGGATGCTTTTAAAAACATCTGACTTGCAAAGCAGTCTATGTTACCGGGGGAACCACCTTCAACAGTAACTCTTGTAGATATGAGCACACCTTCTCTTTTTTCTCGATGTACTGAACACATGCAGTTTGGCTATATCTTCTCTCCTTTTATGACTTATTACTTATTAATGTTTTAGTCATAATTTAACAACCCTGAAAAACTATTTTTCAATCATCTTTTTTACCATGGGGGGAAAGGGGGATGCCATGAATTTTCACGCATTGGACTTTTAGAAACCTTTAAATCAAAATGTGATGACACTTGTGGGATTGTCTGCTTATGTTGCCAGCAATCAATCAAACCTGATTAAACCACACCCACACAAAGTTTTTGAGTTTTTAACCCTTTAAAAAATCAATCATGAATATTACATGTTTTAGAGAAATACATGCAGTAAGATTTGCTTTAATGCTTTGCTCCGCACATGCAATGTAGCACTGACACATATCTAACAGCATATTTCATATATACATTGCCAATCTTATTTTCTGGCATGACTATCAATTTAACATTTACTTATATACTAACATCTTCAAAGTGAAGGTGTCACCTGCAACTTCTAAAGTGTCAGTAACAGCTTTTATGATCCCATATTTGTTCAGCCATATCTTTGTTTCTATATTCAACATGGGATCATACATTTGCTTTGCTGTTTGTTTAATATTTTTCTTCCCTCTGTCTCTTTCCTTTCCACTTCTTTCCTCCACCCAGGGTGACCTTGTGATTTTTGAGGGTGGCTCTCGACCTCCACCTGCATTTCCACACTCCTCTGTTTGTCTGTTTGTGTATCTGTGAGTTGACAGGCGGAGGGAGGGAGGCATGGAGGGCAGAAACTGGTGGGGCCTGGGGTGGGGAACACCACTGGGGACCAGGAACCCGGGGGGGAGGGGGGTGGGTCTTTGCTGTAACATGATGTTTATTCTCGTGATGTATTTAACTGTAGAAGACAACAGAGGATTGTCTGTTTGGTTATACGAGAAAAACTTGAATACAAATACCAAAACATTCGTTGATGAACATTTAAGAGAAATCTTGTAATGGAAAAGACTTACATTTATGGAAAAAAAAATGTAGTAATATTTAACTTGGGAGAATGTATTTGTCTGTGCTGTGTAAATATCAACATGCTGATATATAAGATTATATGTACACAGTTGAATAATTGTGCACTCCATATAAGTTGTTATACAACAAATGTTGAGCACAGAGTTATTCAATTGCATTTATTTTGGTTCTGTTTAGGAGCTCACATAGTTTAGCCTTTGCCCTTCGATTCCCTTAAATTGTTCATACAACAATACTACGTTTTTATTTATTCTCCTTTGGAATCTATGAACACCTCTTTTTTTCATTTTCTCATTACTTATTTCATCGGCATCACTGACAGGATTTAGAAAATGAGGTAAAGTCTGCTGAAAATATAATGGCAAATATTGAAAGAAGAGAATTATTGATATATAAAAACTGAGCAGAGAAAGATGTGTTTGGTAATAACAGTGAATAGATGGTAGCAGTGGGTTTTGATTTGTGTTGTTTCAAGTTTATTTATGTTTTTATATATATTTTTCCATCAAATATCGCTGTCAAGCAAGGATGAACTTATGTGATACACAGAATATTTTAAATCCTGACATAGAGAATCAAAAATTCCATAGGGTTAAGAAAATAGTGAGCATGGTAGTGTCCCATATTTGCCGTGCTGTTTCTGAAACTGCTGTAGTGTGCTATCAGTACGAGAAATTGTGAATCTGGCCAGTGAACAACAGTTTTAGTGTGTGTTTGTTTATTTGTTGGATTTATGTATCGGCATCGAACAAATGTTGTCAATGAACCTTGTCCTGTTTTGATCGCCTTTTATGTGGTCCAGAAAGTTGTAAGACAGAGTCATATAGTTTTTTAACTGTTGTTTCTATCACACTGTCATCAGTGACATACATACTCACATTAACATCAGCTGTAGGTAAATGAGAATTAAGAATACTACACTTTAAAAACCTTGGTTATGCCATAGTGAACAGATATTATTGAGGCCGTCTGGACAATATTTCTCCATAAACACTTCTCCTGCATCCTCAATCCTTCTTTATCTCTTCTCTCTCAAGACAAGTGAATTAACTGCATGCTTCCTTATATCCTAAAGTATCCCTAAACATATTTGAGAGGCTCAAGGCTGCAGGAAAGTTAGACTATACAGCAACACCACAGTATGTTCGATCCTCCATAGTAGTTACTGCACAGCACATACAGCAGCTCTGCTATATTCTACACAAAGCACAAAGTATGTGCTGCAATAATTACTTCTCTCCAGATATAAGTACACCTGTCCTACTGCCAATCCTCTGTTTGGATATGCAAGATCGTGTTTGCCAAATGGTAAGAGATGTGTTTAGATTGGTAGTTTTTGCTTCCACAGTCCTCATCAGAATGAATTGTTTTCCATCTCCAATATAATGATCCATTGCACAGCCTTGAATTCACTCTTTATTTTAAATCAGGGTTCTTTGATTCAGGTGGCGTAGAAGCACCTGTCTTCCTCTCTGCCTGTCCTGCCCCCTATCACATCTGTTTCTTTCTCTCTTTCACTGTAGCTCTTATAAATATGCTGAAATGAAATATACTCTGTTGTTAGTGGTGAATGATGTCTTGTGGTACTCTCTACGCCTTTGGATAGTGCTGTGTTTATTGTGTATGATGTATTCATATTAGTATTTATGATAATGATAAGTCAGAGAAAAAAAAATATCCAAGACTCTCCAGAATTCTGCTGTATTCTTATTATATGGGATTCATGTGAAACAAAATGAAATAAACTGGAAATTATTCTGTTGAAGGTTAAAATGTGTGCTTCTGTTCATAGGGGTTGTCTTTTCGTTTACTTGATTGAGGTGAGTATGTTTTTAAAATGATTTTTTTTTAAATTATGAATAAGGTGTAACAGAAATTTTCCTAAAATAAACACCACTATCATAAAATAAACTGTGGTCAAAACATAGAAAACAGACAAAGATGAAGGTAGATAAAAAGCTTAGTCTCTTTGGTAATAGTAGTCTACAGTTACTTAAATGCAGATTGTGTTTATATATTTCTGTGACTGGCCTTTATTTCTAAGTACAGAAGCAGAGACAGTATTTCAGGCAGTGAGTCGGGACTTTACATTGCGCCCTCTAGTTGACAGAAAGGGTATCAACCTAAGTTCCTCCAGTCACTTTCCCCTGTTTTGCAATATCTGACAGTTTATTTCACAATTTTAAAGACTTGTCTGTATGAATAGTGCAAGAAAGACCAAGATTTAAGAGATAGGCTGAGCATTTTACTATTGCAAAATGAACTTTTGAGACAGTAGCAGTCCAAAACTGATTTTAAGCTCATGCATTTTCTTTTTGCAGTTAATGGACAACCAAATCAATGTGGGAAAAAAATGCAGTTAAAGTAGTCTGATGACCATGATAGAGTAGATAATGATTCTACAGATACCTCTGTATCGATAGATAACATCATATCATATGCCATAATTTAATGTAATACTTTGGCCTGTGCAAAGAAAGGTAGAACCCTCTGTTATCAGGTCGCAGAACTTATCAGGTTAATCTGTGACTGTAGCTGTAAAAGCAAATATGATTGTCATTTCAAAATAAATGTCCTATTTAAAACTTGTCACTATTTAAATGAACTCTATCTAATCAATATGTAAAAAAGCTGTGTCACATATTAAACACTAAATAACAACCGCAACTGGCCTGTAAATACCATGTACTGCATGGAGGTAAATACACACATAGGTGAGAAAAAAAACTGAGTTGAACAAAATATGAATAACTGGTGGTATTATTTCACGAACTTGATTGTTGACATGGTGACTTTTTAAGCTCTCTGGGAGAAAATAATTCACCTTCAAATACTCCAGATAAGTGCCAGTCTTTCAAAACAGTTCAAATCAGGCGTGCGTGAATGTACTTAGTTACTTTCCCGTTACTTTTATAGTAAACCACCAAACCACCAAAGAATCACTTTGCATTACCTACATGGACTTTCTGAGGAAACAGATTGTTGCATGTGAAAGCTATTAAAGAGCATGTGTGCTCATTAAGAGTTAATCCATGATAGCTTCTTTCTTATTTGAGCAATATCACGCTTGCCAGAATACATCATAATTTATTTGATGTTTGCATTATGTATTATTTATTTGAATCTGAAAAGTAACTTAATGTATCAAGTTTATTTAGTGGAGTAAAAAGTACAATATTTAAAATAAGTATATTTCTATAGCGGAAGTATTACAAAGTAGAAATAGAAGAAGAAGAAAAATAGTACTTTTAAAACTCTTTGGAGGAAATAATTCACCCAAGAAATACTCAAATTTAGTGCCAATGGTTAAATAAAGTACATGAGCCAGTGCTTAGTTACTTTCCACCACTTTAAGTAGATGAAACAACCTGCCAGGACTTTCCGAGGAGCGCCTGAAGGCAGCATGGTAACATTCAAGGACGGCCGTAAACAGCAGTTTCCTTTGAGGAAAGTGAAAGCCAACGCCCCACTGTCAGCTCCTCAGCTCCTCCTTCTTCTTCTTTCACACAGCCAAGGTTCTACAGAGCTACTGTGGTCTGTCTGAGCTCCTCCACCTTTTATTTCACCGAGACTTTTTCAATTCATCCGACTGGGAGAAGAAGGAAAAACTTGCGTCCTCTTTGAGCTGCGGTCAACAAACTCTTTACTTATAACTTTATCTCCACATCTGCTGCTCGTGCTAGTTAACACTGTTCGTCGATCGCAGGCAACAGTAAGACTTGAATCCAACAGACTGTCTGTATAATAGTTGAGTTATTACAAATCATGGCTGATACAACCGCGTCCAGCCCAGCCAACTGCCTGGAGAAGCTGAAGACTTATGTGAGGACCCCAAAAGGTTTTATCCTGGCAGCTGAAATAGTAAGTTAACTGACCTGTGCAACAAACATGGAACTTTTAGATTCAGCTCTGTTTTGCAACGGTTTACAAAGCCGTTGTTATAATATGTTGTGTGCAAAGTGCCTGCATCTAATCAATATTTCATAGATAAGCTGGTTAATGTAGCCTGCATGGTTTGTATTGATTTTCTCACTGATTGCTCAAATAGAGGACAAAGTCTTTCCAGCTTAATTTTCAAGTATAACATTTTTATTATTTCTCTTATTTTCCTCTTGAAGCCAGTGCACATTTGTAAAAGCAGTCTGATCCTGGAATGAGAAGCACGCAGTCTGGGGATTGAGGTTAAGAGTTGACACCTGCCACTTGTGCTCCACTGTTGTCTCATTTGGCACCAAAGAGCCAAATGCTGAGCGTTAATGGCAGATGAAAGGTCATAAGGGTTACCTCACCCCTGTGACTGTTTGTCAGGCATCTCCTTGTCTCCTTATCACCACAGGCTGCACACTATTTGTAGCCCAAATATGATGAAGGGAACATGTAATGTATATCACATTCCTAGTAGCATAAGGGCTCATCAAGAGTTTTTTCCATATTATGTCTTTGCACATATTGCTCTCATTAACAGGCATACATACACCTACAAAGGCGCTATTAGCAACATCAGAACAACAGGTTAGTAGAGTAATGAGTCCTGAGTTCGGTGTGTGGTTAAGGGTCTGAACTTCCTGGCAAGTTGCAACCACTTCCTGTCTGGGAATTTATACCATTTGCACATGATTGCCGATGTTTGCATTTCACAGTGGTCTGTTCTCGTAACTTTTTATAGGGCGCTCATTCAAATACTTAAGGACAATAAGAAAACCTTATTTCAGTTGTAACAGTTTTCAAAATATTCAATGTCATGTGGCCATATGTAAAGTGTGCGGAAATTACCAAAAATAGTCACATGCCCGATAAAGGGTTAACATATGACTCACTTTGACCTGTTTTTTTCACTTTAAACGTTTTCGTCATATTCTCAAAATCTCACTTATAACTCAGTGAACTGATTATAAAACAGGCTCTCAGATGTTGGTGGTCAGTGGTCCACCCACTCTTTAAGTTTTTCTTTTTTTCTTTTCAGAGGTAATGGAAATTCCAGCCTGTGTGTGAAGTTTGGTCCTGGGAACAAAGAATGTGTGAATTGCTTGGCACACATCTCTCTTGTGCCATTCAAGGATAGCTTCGTGCTTGATGTAAAATGCTCGGCGGTTTGTTGTTTCCTCTCCCACTCACGTCTTTACTGAAGCCTGGTAATCTCTAAAGGAAGTCTTGTTGGATGTCTGCAATAGTTTACAGTACAGGGAGTGGAGGGAGTGGGCTGTGGGAGTGAAACAGAGAGACAAATGTCATTGCTTATTATATCTAATTTAATGGGTAATTGGGTAATTACCCTCAGCAGCCCGGTTTACTGAGCTTTAAATCTTTCAGCTGATAAATCAAAAGCTCACTTTCTGAGCTGATTTTAGCAAGGTTCCCATGCCTTGCCAAACTGGAAGTACATTTATTTAGTTTTTTCTTTCATTCTGGCTGTCAGAGGCATGACCATACTTGAAGCTGCAGAACAACGTAGCGATCACACTCACACACCCATGTAGTGCAAATTTGTTTATGTCATTGGGCACAGTTAAGCCAGTAGCGATAAGTCAGGATGAGTCATGCACTGAGCTGATCTTTCACCGTGCTTTAAATATTATGCACATGAAGTGGTCACATTGGTTAGGACTGGCAAATAGAGCAGCAACAGTTAATCAATAAATTGACTGAAACAAAATTGATAGCCAACTATTTTAATAGCCGTCTGTTTATGATATCAGTCATTTTTCAAACAACAATGTCAAACATTTGCTTGTTCCAGCTTTTTCAGTGAAAGACTTGCTGCTTTCTTTGTCATTTATGGAAGTTTTGGACTGCTGGCTGGACAAAAGAAGCAATTTGAAGACGTCACTTTGGAAACTGTGAATTTTTTTTTGACATTTTATAGACTAAACTATTAATTGTGAATTCCCATAATTAAAATAATGGTTAGTTGCAGCCCTACTGGAAAACGTTTTTTTAAGGTCAGACAGGGCGGAGGAAAACGAGGGAGGAGAATGAAGGTGGAGTAAATGACTGAAAATGACTAGATGATGAGCAAGAAGAGGGATGAGAAGAAGCTGAACTTTCCATTTTCCTCTCAGCACACATGGTATACACTTTAGCGAGCCACAGTGAGTGCTAAAACCCCCGAAATGTAAGTGACTTCCCTAGCAACTGTTACTGTTTAGTGTGTCTTGGTACCACGGACTAGCTCTTGGCTCTCATGTTGCTGCTGACTATAATTAGCCAAGCGTGCACGGCAGTTTCCCTCCAGTTAGTTTAAGAGAGCAGCTCATTATACTGATGTGAATAGATCCTAGCTGGAATCTTAAAAGCTGAGCCATGCAAACAGATCCGCTGCTGTGTGGAAAATATAAAGGTGTCAACATCTCACAGCCTTTCTTGTTCTGAGGGACTCTTGTGTAGTGGGTGTTTCTCTGTGTGACGGCCTCCTCAGTAGGCAGAGCAGCCGGCCTCTGGTCTGAATAGAGCCTCTTTTGTGCAGGGCCTTGGCCTCGGCCACCCTTGCTACTCTACAGAGGCAGCCTGTGCCAGTCTCGAGATCACATGAACTACTGATGCATCTGGCTGGCTGGCTACGTGTTTGCGTAACAGTTGCGGGTGAGGGGAGGGGAAGCAGTAGTGACAGATGTAGGACTGATGTCGAGTCAGTTACATCATGTGTGTATCATATAGACCGCAGTGATTTGACACTGGCCCCTGAGTTGTCTGTGTCCGAGAATAAAACATTGCAATGTGCGAGACTTGCGTTTCTAAAATACACATCAGAGTCCAATTTATTCAGTAAGTGTTATTAAAATAAATTATTGGACTTCTCATCAGAACATTGTAGAAGACTAGATTTCAGTTCAGATGATCATCTGTAACTACATAGTTTTTCTTTCATTTCATTTCATTCTAGCTTTAATTATATCTGTTGTAGATTTTTATACAATTTTAGATTTGGGTTTTAAATCCTAAATTTTAATGGATCAAGATGCATCAATAATTGTTTCATAAATCACATCATAGCACTTTAAATGGGAGGGGGGGGCTCTCTAAGCACCTCACATTGTGGCGCTTAGAGACCCCCCACCCCCCGCTGTGAAGGTGGCTGTGCAGTCTTGAACTTTTCTATATATCAAATAAGGAAATGTGCAGGGTCGTGCAAAGGAATCATCAATCTGCTTTGTAGCATAGGACAGTAAAATGAATGCACTCCTTCACAGCTGTCATATGTTGTGTGAATGCATCTGCCCACGCAGTTTGTCAGCAGCAACAATAGCGGTATTGAAATTTTTTTTTAAAAAAAGGCTGATACTGGGTCAGGAGCGTAGGCTGCCCAAGTTTATGATTTCTCCACATTGTCAGCATTTCAGTGGATTGAACTGAGAAGAATGCCCCGCAGATTTTTTTTCCTTCATATGGAAAAATATGATGTTGATGCAACAAACACGTGCTGTAAATCTGAGAAGACAACAGCTTGTGATAGATTGACAGACTGTTTAAATTGACTGTGTAATCTCACCATAGCAGTATTTTTACATAGGGAACAGTTCTTCTTAAGCTGTTTTCTGTGGATGCTGAATTGTGAACTGACTGTAGTAAATGAAACAATGATGGCTTTGTTGGAGTGAATTACTGTCTGGCTGGCCTCAGCTATTAGGTGGACACAAATCTTTTTCTGTGACTGATGACAAGTCCTCTTTCAGCTGAATTTGAGCTAATCTATATGCTGTTATACTAAATCTGACCTGCAAAGTCTAACAGAGGGAAGGAAGTTTGGCAGCTAGCATAACCCTGGACTATTCTGGGAGGTCTTGATCATTAATCTCTCTGTTGCTTTTCTACATCCGCTCTTTTCACTCTTAGGTCCTCAGCTTCATCATCATCATCTGCTACGCTACATCTCTGTATGGAGGCTACTCTGCTGTAGCCATCTGCGAGATGGTCTTTGCCATGATCTTCTTCGCCGTCTTCATGATGGAGTTGGACAAGCAATTCCAAGTGGTCAACTGGATCTGGAGCGTGAGTCCTCTAAATGCCTTACTACCACATCTTACAGCAAAGCATTCGCACACATGCAGTGATGCACGTGTGTGTGTGTGTACTTGTGCAATAACTCATCTTCTGCTTTCCTCTTTTGTACAGGATTTGTTCCGTGCTGCTCTTGGTGCTCTCCTTTACATCATCACTTCCCTGATCTGTGTGATTGGAGGGGCCGGGGACGGCGCTCGTATCGCAGGCGGGGTCAGTTTTTTTACTGCCATGAACTCAATACTGAAAGTGTTCATATGAATAATGTTTTGTTGTGCTTGTTTTGACAACCATTATCTGTGAGTCAGTTATATTGTGGGTGTTACCACTGAAACCGGGGGGGAGGTTAGAATCATTTGATGTATACTCATTCAGTAATGTTATCACTTCAAATCATGCTTCCTTCCTGTTTAAGTCTAGTGCCAACTTTGGCCTTAATTTGCCTGCCTCAATCACACTTCTTAGATGTTAGAAAGAAATCCTCCAGTTCACACAGAACCCACAGGTTCTTTGGCACGAGCAGTCCAGAGACATATCTTCTCCACTTCACTTGTTGTGAGCTGTCCCCAGACTTAACTTTTCAGACAGGTTTGACTTTATTGTAACCGCTGGGATGCATTTGTAGTCGGAGCATCTTTAGGAGAGACTGTGACAGAAAAAGAGAGACATCCATTTTGGATGTATTGGAAAGCAGAGGTAGTAGGCACGAACACAAAGAGTACCATACGTCAGCCATTAATTATATTATTAAAGCAAGAAGAGTCATTAAATGAGCTTCGTGAGAAATGAAAGGAAGATAGAGAAACATGAGACACAAAAATAAACAAAACATGCTAGTAATAATAAATAATAATAAATAATAATGAATAATAATGAATAAGGCAGTAAGAAAATATCAAAACAGTGAATCCTGTTGTGGTATTACAATTAATTGAATGTCACGTTTGCTTTTACAATTAGATTGAGGACATTTGACCAAGAATATGTTTTCAGTTTATTTCATCAGTATGTTATTTTTTTCTTATCTATTTTACTCTCTACATCAGTAGTTTTCAAATCTGAGACCGTGAGGCAAGGTTTGGAAAAGGGTCCCCCCATGAACTGCTAGTTAGTTAATTATTTTTTGACTTGAAAGTTTGAGAAATAGTCAAACATTTACCCCAAACTACTGTATCTCCCAACTTTCTCTTTAACTAAATCACATACATTTAGTTTATTCTTTGATAACAAATGTAATAAGTAACGTAAAAATTTTTCACTGCCATTCAATGAGTTTCCCCTGAAAGAGTTTAGAGCCCCCTGGGGAGGCCCTCCCTCCCATTTTGAAAAGCTCTGATCTAAATATATGTGTGGTATACTCACTCAACTGTGTATGTCTGGCATCAATGGGATTTGTTTGATTTTGCTTAAAGGTAAATTTGACTTCCCTTCTTCCTCACCACATCCTTCGTTGTGGTTTGAATGAATCCAATATGTGCTGTTTTTATGCCTGCTCTTTTGTTTCATACATACATACATAACGTGTTTGGGACTGGATGCATCACATGTGCACCTGAACAACTGTCACTGATTTAACCAACAGTGACTTTTGGCATTTTTCCATTTGTCCAGCAGATTTCTCCAAATGGAATAATCTTATCTAAAATCAGTTATGTAGGTTGTTGACCCTCAAGTCAACATGACAATGGCAGTGTGGTACTAAAAATGTCTTCTGGTGTGAGAAGCACAACCACTCTGAGATTTTGAAATTCCTGCAGTCTGCATGTAACTTAAGATTGAAAGAGATGTATTAAAAGTAGATTACAGTATTTTCAAGCATTTCTGTATTTTTTTTTTGTATTTAGTAACTTTGACGTGTTTAATGCAAATAATGAATTTCATTATTATTGTGATTCTGATCCTGAGTTGTTGTTTCTTAGGTATTTGGTTTGATTGCTGGTCTGCTGTTTGCCTATGACACCTACACCATTTACCTGCAAATCAGGAGTTCCAGGCAGCACATGGCAGCCTCCACCGGTGAGAGCAACAGATATTTACTTTTATGATACACTCCAAACACGCTCTACATGACAACAATCTGCTTTGTTTCGCATAGACAACTTGTTTTTTTCTTCTTTACAGATGACAGAGTTTAAACACTCCAAGACACATGCACCTCTGTCAAGGTCGCAACAGGAGAACAAAGAGGAATTTGTGCAGATGTTAATGGAAGAGTGGATCAGAAAGGATGATGGACAGTGAAATGAACAGGTCACAGTTTAATCAACGCCACTGTATGGCGTGAACCAAGGACAGATTTCTTTTAGAGAGAAGAGTCAGGGTGAGTGGTACTTTACATCCGTGCCTGCATGTCGACAAAAGCATGTTGGCACCATGAGGAACCCCCCTCACAAACCTTTACTCCAATCTCACCAACCTCAATGTACCACAGATTAAAAAGGGAAAAACATAAATAATAGGCAGTGGTTGATGTCATCAAGCAGCTTGTCTAATAGAAGTCTACTGTTAATGGACTGCTGTAGTAAGTCGTAACTGTATCATTTGGACTGTGCTGTGCTTTTGGAATTGTTTAACGTCATAATTCTGCTCTTCTGTAATGTGTTTTCTGTATTCTCAGTGAGGTTTCTGAGCTGGCCAAACACTTTCTTCTATGTTATTTAATCATTACTCTTTAGAGTGTGTTACAGTGCCTTAAAGTCTCATTCAAATTAATCAGTTCCTTCGTTATAATTATCTTGAATCCTAAACATTTGCAGTGGTCTGCTGTCATTGTCTAGCGATTTTTAGCGAGTTTAGTCTGTATTGTTTGAAACTGTACAGGTTCATTGTTCATTAACCATCAACCACACGTTCATTTTTAGAATTACAGTGTCATCTATCTTACTTTGATTCTTGCTCAGGTTGTTGTTTCTTTCCTTTTTACAGTTGTAACACATTTTTAAAGTGCCGAATATTTTTCTGTTGACGTTTTATACAGACCAGTAGTAAGGTACAGTTTTTTTTTCATGTTTTGAGGACATGTTCTCTTTTGATGAGACAAATGAAGAAAAAAGCTATTTCTAAAGAAAACCAGATCATTTGATTTTATGATGTTATTATCACAATTTGAATACATTCTGTAACAGATTTAAACCGTTGGTGGTTATTTGTCCAAGTAAAACATTGTCCTCTTATTATTTTTTCTAACATGCTTTATAAGAGTCTGCAGTTTGTAATTTCAATTCAAAGCAGCGTTCCTTTGGAAATAAAAGCCATTGTTACTACAAAGAAAATCTGTAGCTTATATTGTACATTACATGACCATAATGTTTAAAAGCAGCTTTACTCAACAAGAACTTCATTTGACTGCATGTGTTGCTAGATAGATTTGAGCACTAACTTGTCTTCTATCAGATCTCCACTAGAGGGAAGCAGGATGCTACTTATATCTGACATGAATTGCCAAGTTAAAGGGCTCCTGTCACCTCAGCTCGAACTCAGTCAACATTTTAAAAATATCAACATAGCTTTGGTGCTGTATGTTCCAGCCTCTCATCGGGTTGTTATAGTTCAGATATTAGCAGGAAGTACTCTGTTTTATACTCTGCCAGGATTTTTGCTGACCTGGTGCAGCCTGCATCTGTGAGCTCTAATCTCATCTGAATATGTTCTGTTGCAGACAGTTCTGCATGCTGTCCCCTTCTTTTCATTTTGAGATTACATTGCATTTTTTTAAAAATCCCTTCCTCCTCTGTTTTTCCTCTTTCAACTCCAATCACTATTACAGTATGCTACCCATGCCATTTTAAAGACTCACAGTGGAATGATAATCCTTTGTTTGGGGTCATACTGACTGTTAGCAAACTAATTCCCCATATTGCTACAGCTGCCTCAACAAATCTGTGTCCATATCTCCTTGTCAAAACATTTCTGTAGGAATATTTATTCAGATGTTAAAGCAGCTCCTCCCATGTTCTGAATGTTATTTTAACCAGATTCTGCTTATGCATAAATAAATACTAAATATGGTATGAATTAAAAAGGAGGAAGATGAGGGAGTAGGGTTTGCATATTTGGTTTTTTGCAGCCTGGGTAAAAAATACAGGACAAATGTTGGCTGCCTATTTTCATGTCTGTGGACATAAGACTCAAAGTAGGAGTTTGTCAAGTTAGCTTAGTTTGGCAGGATGATGGTTAAGGGCTTCAAGATAAAAGTGTAAACGTAATCAGTTTGAAATAAAAGAGCTGTGTGAGTAGACTTACACAGCAAAATAATGCTAGGTGTATTTAATAAATATTTAGTTTTTCATTTTGTTTTTATTTTGTCTCTGCTCAACAAATGTCAAACACAGGCATTAAAGTGTGTTTTACTTTGAAGGCTCAAACCGGAAGTTACATCTTTCAGTTAGCCAGGTTGTCGGTTGCTAAAGAAAGTAGCTCAGGCTGAAGGAGGAGTTTGTGTCAGTCTGAGGGAAACATCATGTAGTTTAACACACGCTTTGGACATATAGACGTCGGTGTTTCTTCCCTCCGTTTGTTCACTTGGCAACTTTTTTTGTTCTGTTTTTTAACATTTAACCGACATTATGTTCCTGCGCGGATCGAAAAAGCGACGGTCGACCCGCTCGGTAAGAGTCCATTTTTATATTTATTTCTTTTGACTTTCACAACTCAAAAACGGTTCAAGTAACAAGTTATAACATCTTCTGTTAAAATAATTATTTGTTAGGTATTGAAGCTCTTTTCTACTTCACTGTAATAGTAAACTTGAAATGAACTTGTCGGCTTCTCAACACTGAAAACAGCCCGAGCAGAACTTTGACTCACCTTTACCTGGTTATTGTTTGCCTAAATAGATTTTTTTTTATTTAAAAAATATCCCACTTCTCTCTACACTTACAATAACGAATCTTATGCTAATATACTGAGTAACTGAAAGTCCTACATTCTTTGTTTCTTGAGTCATTTCGGGCCCCTCAGGTACATTCAGGAGGGGTCAGACTACGTCATAGATTTACCTGGGTAGGTAAGGATGTGGGAGCTGTAACCTGAACATGTTTAAAGCCTTTGTCAGGTTTTCACCAGAAATACAATTGATGCTTTGTTAAATCATGCCCTTGTTGGACTTTTGCCCCAAACGTAGTTTATATGTTTTGGTTAGTGAACAAATGAAGCTTGTTTTCAGACCAGACAAACAGCTGTGTGGCCATGAAACATCTGTCTGTGTAGGACATTTGGAATGTATCCATACCCTGACTGTGAATCCACAATCACATTCAAATTAAACTAATCTAATAGGAAACCACCATAATACATTTTTCTGAAGTTAAGTCTTTCACTGAGTTTGTGTATAAATGTCTTAGTATTTAATATAGATCTTGCATCTTGTCTTTTGTGTAAACGCTCACAACACCTGTTTCCACCTGGCACATACAATAACTACACTCAGGTATGAATATCATCAGTATTTCATGCAGCACTCTGTTATGTCAGCACAAGAAAAGTGAGTTTTGAATCCTGTTACAACTCAGATGTTTATAAATGCAAAGTGTGTCTTAAACACTTAACACGTAAGGTGTATTTACATTGTAAAAAAAAAAAAAATCCTTCAACAAATTTAAAATTATTTGTAGATTAGTGGTGCAGAGAATACATCAATATATGGTCTATGTTATGATATGAGATTCGATGCAATTTGGGATTATTATGATGCAGATTAAATGTCTTCCTTTTCCTAAGAGCTGCACTGCAGTAAGTAATATCATTGTCTGATTGTTGTGGCCAAATGAAATGACCAGTGAATGTCTTTGCAGTAGGGCTGCACCTAGTGATTATTTTCATTATTGATTAATCTACCAATATTTTTACAATTAATTGTTTGGTCTATAAAATTTCCAAAACTTGTGAAAAATCCTCATCACAATTTCCCAGAGCCGAAAGTGATGTCTTCAAATTGCTTCTTTTTGTCCAACTAACAGTCCAAAACATTCATTTACTATCATGAGTGACAAAGAAAAGCAGCAAATCCTTACACAATCCTTGCATTATAAAGACATTTTTGCTTAAAAAAATTAGTGAAACAATTAATTGATTATCAAAGTAGTTGGTGATTCATTTTCTTTTGATTACCTCACTTAATTGTTGTAGTTGCAGCATACAGTACCTCCTTTGCCATCATTACAATGATTTTTATTTCAGAACTGTGTTTCCCATCCCTAGTTTAGATTAAATATTATTTCAGAGTTGCAATGAATATTTCCAAATGAAATGTAATTTTGTCAGTATCAGCTTTTTTTTATTAACCTATTAGTCTGTGTTAATGGACAAAAGATGACAAGTTAAATCATAAATATGGTGTAATCAACATTGAACAAATGCTCTATAGGGCAGTAATAACAAATATTTCCACAACTGTATCATGATTTAGGCTGGTTTATAGTTCAATTTTGATACAGAATTCGATAATAGAAGGCTGTTTAAAAGATGTACAGGTGTAGAGGATGCAAAAATACTATGTGCTTCAAGATACTGAAGCACCCAGTGATTGATAACGTCGGTGTGTGGTTGTATCCAACAACAAAAAAACTGGTATTACAGGCTGATGAAAGAAATAGTGTAGCTGTCATTACGTTTGCCAATATTCAAACAAACTGTAGCAGGACAAAACTCTTTGCACTTGTTTTGTGATTGTTTTGTATCTTTGTAGCTTTTGTACCATGACAATGTGCCTTTTTAACCTTGGATGTCTGTATTAGTAAGCAGCCAGTCAGTGGACATGGCTGCAGGCTGTCTGTTTGATCCTGTCCAGTGAGGAAAGGTGCATCTACTCAGCATGCCGAGGCAGCAAAGGCCCCTGATCTCTGACCCGTTCTGTTAATGTTTAACCCCTCCTGCACCACAACATTGAGGAGAGGAGCAAAACCTAAGTGAAAATCACTGCCTGATTTATTTCTCCTACTTCAGTTAAACTCTTTAAAGTGATTAAAGTTCTTTCCTCCTACCCGAAGAGTAGCACTCATTTAGTATTTAGCATGAGCCTAATGACATCTTTTAAGTGTATTAATTAGCCATTCTCTTATATTATTGTCAGTAACTGAAGTCAGATAACAAAGCTGGCAGTCTTTCAGTTTGTCCATTACTTGGTTACACGGTTACTTGGTAGCAAGAGAGAGCACAAGCAAACCGAGGCAGCACCACGTGATTAAACTTTATACCCACTTAGTGAAAACAAAGGGGCTGATATGAAAAGTCTGATGCCGGTCTGAGTGTGAGCATGTGAGCTGATGTGAACTTGTGGATGTATTATTTACTTTACCCACAGTCAGTTTAGAAGAAACTTCCTACCACCCCTCCCATCACATCCTTCAGTAGGCAAAAACTCATTGTTGAGCCACAAACTTGACGCATTAGCTAGTTTTGTGGAAAACTGCAAGGAAATACATGTGAAACCTTCAAGTCTCTGTGTAGCCTTGACATATAGGACCCTGTCATCATGATAAAGAAACACTCAAGGAAATGTAAAGCTAGCTGCGATTAGTGTTCAAGGTTGTTCTTTCTGTTTTCATCACAACACAGTCATTAAGGAGTAAATGAAATGTTCCTGTCTGTTCAATGTAACCTCTGTTTTTGACAGGCAACAGCTGGGAGGACCCAAGATTTTGATGATTTTTCCATCTCATTATCTAGTTTGATGAAGTGCTCACATGCAGTGTTATTAGAACCAAGCTAACAGGTTTTAACACCTCTTTGTGTAAAACCGTGTCCTGGTTATTTTGTTTTTTAAAATTTACCCAATTGGATCGAGTGTGACATTGTCAAACTTGTACTGTGGTGTTTTGAACTCTACTCGTAGTACTCGTAGTTACTATCTGTCCTTATGTAAATGAGGGTCCATTCTATGATGTTGAACCCTCGTAATTAGTCGTTATGCAGAGTTTAATCTAATATAGGCAGACCTTCATCGCATCAACTTCATACACTTCATACACATGGATACATCAGCCACATAATATTGCTCTTTGTTTCCAAATCAGAAAAAGAAGCTCAGTTGCCAGAAATGGGCTTTTGCTATCCTAATATTTTTATTGACTTCAGACCTCTTTGAGGTTGATAAGGTGGAGATCTGACATGTAGCCACAGCAAACCCTCTTTCATACTATATGTGTAAACAAATACCTAAACATTTCTAATCCAGTGTGTGACCTAACCATCTTTAAATTAAGCACTTCAGAACTGTGATGGTGGCCTTTCATACCTATAATCCATGCTTGTTCTTTTTTGCTGTTTTTGCATCAAGGAGAATCAAATCATAATTTCTGGATCTGTTTTCTGTTCATGAATGATGTTGTAAAGAAGTTAGTACTAATTTCACACACACACACCCCCCCCCCAAGATATCCAGTCAAGATGAATTGTTAACTGTAGTGCACTAACAAAAAAAACTGTACTAGTAATGTTCTTCAATAAGCAGGTCAAAGACTGCCTGAGAAAAATGACACTGAAAAGACGAACATATAAAGTGTCATTTCATTTCTTCACTCTGTGAATGGAAAGTCAGCAACACCCTGTAATATCCTGAAGTGTAATCACTTCTGGTCAGCTACAATTTCCAAAGGTTTTTTTATGCTGCAGCTCTGTAACCTTAATACATGTTTACTGTGGAGTGTATCCATACAACAGTGTTACATACACAAGTAGTTTGAAGTGTGTGCCTCCCTGGCCGACACTACATCTGAGTGTGACAGCTCAGGAACTCCTTCCTAAGGAAATCACTAAGAGGCCCAGTCACCCAGAAATTATCTGTATGCTTCATTACACCCGTCTTGTCACCTCTCATACCTGCTCTGTTAACAACAATCGAAGGGGTGATAACTAAGGTCGAATGGAGCGAGACAGATCCCAGTGCACACAACACCAAGTGAGTTATTGAACAGCATGTTAATTATAGTTCACTGTCATGTAGGACTATTCTGGACTAACTCGTTCATGTTCCTACAGAACTGGATACAGTCATCAGTACCTAAAAGCAACAGCCCAGTGTCTCCACCCCGGAAACATCTACAAAACAACTCAAACATTTGTGATTTAAAAACCACATTAAAATAATTTTATGTTCAAAAGTGCAAGATAGCAAGCTGCTAATTGATCCAGTGCATTAGTGAAGCATTCACAACATACAATGTGAGATAAGCTAAACAAACTGTGTTAATCAAAGTAATGTCGTTATTGAATTTTCTCTTAAAGGACTCTACATGGGAAAACAGGCTTGATTAGAATAGCGATGGTTTGGTGGTTAGAGCTTCTGTTTAACCGCATGAGGTGCGTGTGGTTGGAAAAAGAAAGATCAAAACACGGTCGAGCAGGTATGCACAGGCACCTTGCCGTGTCGCATATCTGCATTTTATTGCTTTGCTCGTTAAACTCTGTTAGCGTCTTTGCGCATGCGAGTATTATGCATATTCACGTACAATTTGTGTGCTTAGAGAAGAGCAAATATTGTTAATATTGTGATCTTGCACTGTTTTTTTTTGTACAGACAAGAGAATATGAGGCACGAGCTTTGATCTGGAGCTGAAAACAATAGCGTCACAGAATCCCTTTAGAGGGTTAAGATACAATAGCTAATAAAGAGCTAATAATACAGACAAAATGTTCTCTGTCAACAGTATGTTCTTATCATAGAGGTGCCCTAGAATTAAGGCATCAGAGAAAAACAAAGTGGAGACAAAGTGACTACATGGAGAGGGAAAAGGGTGCAGCTCTCATCCTGTGTCTGCTTCCTTCCTCTCATCTCTAAAAAGAGGCCTATGTCTGCAGTCTGCATACACACACACACACACACACACACACACACACACACATATACTTGGCTGCAGGAATTGAATCAGAAGTGAGATATGAGGTAGTCTTTTTAGTGCTAAGCTGTGCAGTTGCTGTTGGCGGATGCATTGCTCAGCACTTTCGGCAAAAGGTGTTTTTCTCTTCTTCATCTTCCTTATACAATATTGTATGTCCTATCACTTACACAACATGCATTATAGCATTCCTAAAGCTCACACATGAATATAACTAAGTGCAAAGACTGGTCTCAAGCAAACAGGTTTACCTGTAGGCTAATTCTGTGAAATTCTGGATATCACTTACTACTTACTGCAATAAGCAGGTTTAACTGCAAGATTAAGTTTTCACAGGTTTTTTTTTTTTTTTTTTTGCATTGACTAGTGATTGTACACACTGAACAGGAGTTGCAGTGTTTGGTGTCCAAACAGATTTCAGGAGAGATTACCGTACTGTACTTTCAGCTGTATGAAAATCAAGTTATGCAAAAGCGCTAAAACACATTTGAGCATACAGGTGTATTCAGACTGACCACTAATGCTGTGAGTGTATATGCTGTGTCAAATACAACTTAACTATATAGATGTGATTTATACCTCTGCCAGTTCTAGCACACAGGATTTTCAGAAATTGACGTCATATAGTAATACATGTGAAATCTATAGACAGCCCACACTCCACCCCAAACGATGCTGATTTATAGCCTGAAGCGACTGACTCTAAGTGCATTCTGCTCGAGGCTTAAGTGGAAACACTCACTGACTCAATATGATGTTGATGTTTCTGCGGCCATGTCTAGCGAACACCGTATGTGCTAACTCTGTTGTTTTAACCTGTGTTGTGGTATGAATGCTGCACCATGGGAAATGATGTGAGCTGAAGTGAGTTTGTGTTTTGTTTTCAGCAGGAGGAAGAGGACCCAGACAGAGGGCAGCCGTGTATGCGCTGTGGGGACCAGTGCCCTGGCTTCCATGTTCATGGCTGGAGGTAGGGCTCTTAGTCATTGTCAGCGCTGCCTGTAATCTTAACAGGAAATGTTTGTCTCATACTTTATATTCACCTTTGGTAGAGTTGCACTTCTGGTAATAACCAGCTATTTAAAAACAAGATCTGAAAACAAACTTTTTGGAGGCCATAATTAAAAGATGTGAACCAACCATTGTGCTTTTGTGATTTAGTTTTAATATTCGTTTACAAATCAGCCATTTGTTTATATATATAATATTCCCAACATTTTTGATAATTTGAGGCTATTGCCTGTCAAATGTAATGTGCAGCTACCAGCAAGGACAAAATGGAACTGTTTCTGGTTTATTCACTAGGCATAAAGATGTTTTGTATGCTTTGTGGGTATGTTAAAGTGTAATGAGTACATGTAAATGAATCGGTAGTTCAGGAGTGTGTGTTTGTGTATTTGCACATGTCTTGGGAAGGACAGCAACATTGCTACCAACAGAAATCAGCTTAACTGTGATCTGTGTACACGATGAGTGCAGACATACATTAAAGGACAACAAACATGACCCAGTCACAGAGCCGATCAGCCTTCCTGACCCTGTGCTCATAAAGAATCAGGGCTATAGGCTGAGTGCCATTAAGCCTTGACATCTGCAACAGAAGCAGCTGCATTTAGTTTCAGTTGACTTCATCTTCATGTGATAACAGGAGCCATACAGAGCAGCAGGATTACCCATAGTCATCATGCAATATGTGCTGTATGTCTGAGCTCCAGAGATTTAAACTGAAGGCCTTTTCTTATATCATTGTACTATTTGTCATTTATTGTACTGAAAGTAGTGCCATATGGTGGATTCCCTCACCAGGAGGCTTTTAAGGTGAAAAGCTTAGTGTTGAAGAGATCATTGTCTTCAGTGCAGATCAACTGACTGCTGATCTGTAACAAGTTTTTATAAACACAAGACGGGCTCTACTCAGCAGATGCATGAGTGTTTCATAGGATGTCCATATTACAGTGTTTGGAGAGTTTATACAACTGCAGGAGTCTCTGCAATTCTTTCAATTCCTGTTTTTTAAACTTCAGCACAAGCCACTTGAAACATCAGCCTACATACCTCTTACACATATTTGTCCAAGAGTCAACTACTGTCAAACAATTCACTTTATTCTGTTAAGCAGGTTCTTGCGTGCTTTCATCTGAGGCCCCTTTTCTTTTCTCTTTCTATCCCTTAGTCCTTTAGTTAATATCCAGCTTGTTGGGTCTCTTGGTTAGTTTAATCCTGTCAATCACGCTAATGAGATTAGGCCTTACTGCTGTGATAGTAACCCTCTCGACCTGACTGTCTCCCCTGCTTTCCCTTTTCAAATGTGGCATTTGTATTTGTAAGTGTTAAATATATACCTATATAATAATTTCTTTATAAAAATGTACAAGAAATAAAGAGTGGAAGGGAGCAGTATGATCCATATTATGTATTTCTTTTTTTCAAGTACGTTGTGTTGTGTTCACTGGTTCCAGACTCTAAGGCTTGAGTACAATCGCACAGTTTGACACACAGCTAGATGATTGCAAAAAAAGAACGAAGATTTATTTCAAGTGTCGAAGTCTGCGTTCACAATCCCAGACTGGCACTGCTTGGCTATGGCTCAGTGATGGAGAGAATAAAACACAGGCACAGGAATGCGTACTTCATGTAACCAAAAGACTGTAACTGTATCTTTTAGCTTTTTCAATTCTGTTCCCTCTATTCAGGTCAAGACAAAAGCTTAGAAGTTAGGATGTAATCTAAAACACGTGTGCTGCTCTCTACCTCCAGCCACACTCTGGTGTAAGTCTAGCCCCTGTACGCATCGATCTGTTTACAGTATGTTTAATCTGTGTAGCATTAATATAATGTTGTGGTTTATGGAAGATTTTCAATTATGCATTTGGCTGGAGGACAGATTTGAAATGACTCTCTGGGTGAAGTTAAAAAGGGAAATGCCTTGTTAGATGTCTGAAGTCTCTTAGCTGATCCAGGAGAAAGGGGAACATGAAAGTGATTGAATCATTGAGATTTATGGGGGTCACTTTTTAAGACCCGAGTCCATTGCTAATTGCATCTTCCTTAATAACCAATTTAGAGTCACACCTTCCCTGATGGAGAAGATCATCCAAGTGACCACAGGCTTAGCTGCTGATGCTCACTGAGAGGGAAGTGATCCATCTTCATCCTGAGCTTTCTCAGACAGAGCTTAAAATGAGGTGGGGGGCAGATGGTGCTTCCGCTGCCCAGCAGCGAGTGAATTGAGTTACTTTTGACCTACAGGTCCCCTCCACGCTTCAAAAGTGTTCAAAGTCGCCATCGCTATTAGTCTGGGTGGCCATGCGGCAATTACTCAGTCACTAATTAGTGGCAGAGAGTTATATGACAAGGCCCATCTGTTTCTTCAAATCAGATCTAAGGAGGGCTTCACTATACCCCACTGCTGTATGCATCAGTTATACACACCAGCAGCAGAGGATTATTTTATGGCTGCTGCATTGTGTTCCCAGAGAGTTTTAATGATTATATACAGGCCCACAATAAATCTGTACACCTAAAAAAGTGCTCTAGATTGGCTGTTTGAAAGTTAGCTCTCTAAAAACAGTGCAGAACGTGACATGTTCAAATGACTTGTTTTACCCGACCAATAGTTCAAAATGAAAATATATTCCTTTTTCTATCTTATGAGGCAAAGAAGAGCAGAAAATCATTTTACATTTTACAAACTTGAATTAGAGAATGTTTGGAAATTTTGATTGAAAAATGTTAAACTGTGTCGAAGTAGTTTTTGAAGATTTTTTTGACAATAAATCACTTTTCCATTGCAGCATTGCTGACTCTGATTCTGGAGTTGTTGAATTGTTAATCAAATAAAGGGGGGGGGGCATAAAGCACCATGGAAAAACAGAAACAATTCTAAAAGAAAGAGAAGCAGACATGTCCTGACTATTAATCATACTTAAGGATTGACCAAAGTCACATGCGCTGTTATAAACTCAGAAACGTGTCGTGACTGTACTAAGACTGAACGTCATGCTGCCTGCTTGATATTTCACCAGGGACACACTTTGTTGTCATGCATGCGCATCTTGATCGCATAATATGACAAATAGCGCTTACCACAGCATTGCTCATTGGCTCAAAATCTGCTCCATTTATTTCTGTGATTAATAACTGCATCAAAGCAACAATCGTCCATCTGTTATGAATCAGTTTCAGCAGTCTGGCCAGAGCAGAAAAGACACAGTGAGCTTTCTCTTCGTGATTGCCACTTGAACTCGGATGTTTCGTATCTTCAAAGGCAGTGTGAGTAAATAGTTGGTCTTAATTGAAACGTGTACTTTAGTTTATCTTTTTAGGTAAGTTTAAGAATTACATGAGCATATGTGTACCTTGAGAAGTGTGTTTGTATTTTCCGGGGTGTATGGTTGTGTTCAAGCCTTTTGTTTGCGCCCACTGTCAGCACGGAGGAGGGTGGGAGTCGGGGGTGGCGGGGACATTGAAAAGAGCTGAGCGGACCAAGAAATTACCACATGGAAAGGAGCTGCTATACAATATCCTGCGCTCACCGACAGACATGCTGACTGGCAGGCAGGAGTCAGCGCCTGTCTGATGCGAAGCTTCACAGTTTCAGTGGAACACTAGTCTGGATGGGACAGCGTCAACAAGCCAACCTGGACTAATTTGTCATGATTACAGCAGGTACTGAAGAAACCATATTTAACTGTCGAACAGGATTAGAGGGACTAGAAGCTCAAACAGTTATTAACTTGGGAGATGTGGGTACACTGACATTTTTTGTGTGTCTTTCTTTAGAAGATGATTTTTCTTGTGTTGCCAAGCCTGACTTTATGTTGTTTTGTACACATATCTGTGGGTTCAGGACATTACGTCAGGTACAATTAGTGTTGTTACTTACCTCCCTTGTGTAGGTGATTACCTTTTAATGTATCTTAACAAGAAGACTAAAATCTTAATGGAGATGTGATTTTATTTAAATGTAGAAAAAAAGATTTGAAAGTGAAAGTGAGTAGCTAAATCAAAATGTTTTTAAATCGCCTCAGCAACCAAAGTTAAGTAAGGCTGTTGGATTTTATTAAAAGAGCTATATTCATGCTGGCAGATAGCTTCTCTTATTTAGAGTTTATTTCATTATTTATTTTAATTATTATTTTATCATCTCCTGTATGAGTGGATTATCTATAGCTGGTAAACACGGACAAAAGATACATCATTAGCAACAAAAACAGCACCAGCTGTACCAGCAGGCTCAGTAACAACGTTTTGGTCCAGCAAAGCAAATTTAGAGGCAGATTGTTGATTCCTGTCCAAAGAAGCATCTGCTTTGTCTCCTGGTTACTAACACTCATGGCTGATTGTAGAGTCACTGTAGTTCAGGTCCCTTGTATATCTTTGTTTTTATTTCTCCAGGCAACACAGTTTAGATCTACACAGATGTTGCACAGAAATATGGTACTAATTAGTTAATCATTCATCTGTGCACTTTTATTTAGAGCCTTGCACTCAAGTTCATGGGTTCATTGTTTTCCCACAATGACATTTGGGGAAGTGGGTGTCTTTTCTCACAATCAATGTTTCAGACACCACTGGTCTGATTTTGCAACAATAATTATTTTCATTCAATTAGTCTGACTACTCTTTTCTCAACTAACTGGTGTGTCCATGAAATGTCCCTAGCTCAAGGACAACCAAAGTATAATTGATTAGCTTTCCTGTTAATTTTTTTTTTTTGATAGAACAATTGAATAGGATAGGGCTTACCACAGCCAGGATTGGTAAATTGCAATGTTGAAATACCATTCAGAAATGTGCTGCTTTTAAGTTTACTGAAGTCATGATTACCAACCGCTTGCTAAATAAAAGAGAAATAAAATAGGTCATGATACACTGTACTTTGGTGGGGCTGATTTGCTATTTGTGGGTTTAGAATTTTGTCTGTTGTATATGTAGTAAAGCCCCATGGTTTAGGATTTTTACTGAAAACGTATATTTAAGAGTTTGGGCATGTGCACAAACCAGCTTTTGGTCAAACTCTGCCATAATGGCAAGATATCAGGAGGGCAGCCTACATTAAGAGGGACATGATTTGAGACTTTCCTGTATACTTTCAAACCTCAAATTTGTTCAAATTGGCACTCTGTCAACTCCCAATTACTGTCGGTTGCATGTGAGGGTTGGCACCCACTGGTGATTATATCCCTGTTACAAATGCTTTCATCATGTGGAGGCTGGTAGTGGTGGCGGGGTGGGTGGATGGATACTGGTAGGGTGAGACTGGGTGAAACATGGTGCATCTGCCATCTGTCCCATCCTGCCAGGTCTCCAGTTGTGCCCTCCTACCCACTTACACAGGCATGTCCCCCCCCTCCCCCTTTTGCTAACACACAATCACACGCACACAAATTCAGCTGGGGTCAGATTCATGCCAACATGGCTTAGCCTAAGCTGACTTGCTGTGTTTACTATTATTTATATTGGTTCTACCTGCTTGGCAGCCATGGTCACATAAGGTGCCAGGTACATATTACAAGCATAAACTGGCCTGGGCCTGAGAAAAGCTACTGGGATCCCATCGTAGCTTTTTCTGTTTTGTCAACTCCTGAACAATTAACTTGTGTTGGGTAAAGACAGTGATGCACATTCACACTGACATGCTGCAATTACCGGCCCTTGCTGACATTTCAGAGAAGGAAGATCTTTTTATGAGACGATTGATTAGAAGAGGAGTTCACATGCAGTTTACAAGCAGTTGTGTGTGTTTGTGTGCTAGCTTTTGGTTTGTGTGGGGGTTGGGTGCTGGAATAAAGCAGCTTTGTGCCTTGTGAACTTGAGCCACAAGTGCCAGCTGTCCGTCTGTTATGCAATCGTGACAGAGATGCGCACATGCAATACATGCTGCATATGGCCACATTGTCACATCCACGCACATATGTGACACCCACACCTCACTTTCAGCCTGGGGCGATTCAGTCTGACTCCACCGCTCCCACACACACAGGCACACCCACCGCCAGATTGAATGTGGTGAGGAGTCAGTGGACAAGATGGGGTGTAATACGAGGCAGAGGGAGATTATTGCTCCCATCTTCACCTCCCTCTCCTAAATGCCCCAGGATTGACAGCCAGGCTTATGTCAGTGACCTCATTTCCTGCTTGTTGGGTAGTAGCTTGTTTGGGATGTGCGGGTATTGATGCAGATCTGGAGAGATTTTGGTGTGATTTGGGTGACTATTGGACAATAACATCTATGAGAAGATTGAGTTTACTCTAATTGTGTAAATGCATTAAAACTATATAGACTTTTTATTTATTCAGAATTTTCTGCAAAGCTTTGGGTTTGTTTTAAATTGTGATGAGATAGTGTTTTGTGTCCTTGTGTGGCAACTGTTGTATTAGTAATTTTTGGCTACAGTGAGTCTAGTTGAGTCAACCTCAAGAATGTGTGTGGGCTGGTTTGTGTCATAGTGTCTCCAACGCAGTGTTCATAATTAATATGGTTACAAACAGTGGGAGTGGCTGTAGAAATTACTACTTTAAGAGTTTGTGTTTGTGAGTTTTAAAAGCCTTATCACTTAGCTTCATAAGAATCAGATTTCTTCTGACTTATTTGTAGGCTTTAAACATCAACTGGAAGCTGTTCTGTTGGCAATTACATTTAAATATTTAATATGTATTTCTGCTTTGTCAAATGTTACCAGAAAAGAGGGACTGATTTGAAGTCAGGTTCAAATTTTATCACTTTGATATTTCCTAAAGTATGTGGCATTTCATCTGCTTTAGCTTGTGTTGTAAATCAGTGAAAGACCCCAGGGGATTTGAAGCCCAAAACTGTCCTTGTCTCCACAGGAAGATCTGTGTGCACTGCAAGTGTGTGCGAGAGGAGCATGCCGTGCGCTCTGTGCCGGGCCAGCTGGAAAAGATGATGACGAAGCTGGTGTCAGACTTCCAGAGACACTCCATCTCTGACGACGACTCGGGCTGCGCCTCCGAGGAGTACGCATGGGTCCCACCTGGGCTCAAGCCTGAACAGGTAGCAACCAGGGTGTAGAGCATACACAGAGTCAAGACAAAAACTAATGCTACTCGGGCATGAAGCACACTTCCACCTAGACATGTTCGTACATACTCAAACAATTTTAAAACCATGGGAAAAAAAGTATTCAGTGTTTTTGATTTATGACTGCAATTATATTGGCCAGTAATTGAATAGGCTGCTTTATGTGTTCTGTCATTTAGGCCTTCATGTGAAAATGCTTGTCTCCTCATACAGGTATACCAGTACTTTAGCTGCTTGCCAGAGGACAGGGTGCCTTATGTGAACAGTCCAGGGGAGAGATACCGAATCCGACAACTGCTGCACCAGCTTCCAGCCCATGACAGTGAGGTAACATTACTTTGACACTGGATGTTGACTTCATTCCTGGTGTATTGTCTTACTGTGGTGACATCTCAAATACATACAATCCTTCAGTCCAGTAAGTTTTCTGAATCACAACACAAGCCTACCTTGTTATTGTTATTGATTCTGAGCTTTCTGTCAACTTTCACATAGATGCTGTTATAAAGAACATTCAGACCATGGTTAAACATAGGAAATTTTCTTTTGATGTCACCTACTACCACTGATAATGTCCCAAAGTCTCTTACTTTATATGAATTTCTAAATGCATTTCTTTTAATTATCAATGTTATTTGAACCAGTTTCAACTGCTGTGTACCTCAATGTATTTAAAAAGACACTTGGATCAGCTTTGCCTATCTGTTCCTGTGTTTACACACATTTTGTGTGAAGGCTCCATATGTTTAATTAATAAATTGCTATTACGTATTAAATCCAAAACATTTGAATTATTAAAAGTTAGCCATTTTTTCTTAAAATCCAGGTGCTAATGTTCATTTTTATGATTCTAAATTAATGTCAAGACCATGATTCTCTTGTGTTATTATTTGTGGGGGGGGGTTCTTTTTTTTTTTTCCTTTATGTTTTTTTTAAATATGCACACCAAATTTGTTCAAAATTATAGCTATAAAAATTATTAATAGGACCACTAGTAAATGAAGTTTAGAAATCATATTTATGTGCGCATGTCAACAATAATATCGAAGTGTTTCTTGCAGCCCCAGTACTGTAACTCTCTGGACGAGGAGGAGAAGAAGGAGTTGCGTTTGTTCAGCCAGCAGAGGAAAAGAGAAAACTTGGGCAGGGGCGTCGTCAGGCTCTTCCCAGTTACTATGACGGGTGCCATCTGCCAGCAGGTATAGCAGCGTTTTTATTTTATGTTTAGAAAATGTAGCAGATTCCCTCATGAAGCAGGCTCACATAAAGCTCAGAAAGCCAATTAAAGCACATCAGAGCAGACGAATAAGAAGAATTTCTTTTTAAAAGACTGGAGCAAGTTCAGATGCAAGTAGGTGCAGGCATCGCTCAGGGGCCACAGCACTCTGGGATTTAATGATTACAGAGCTGTATAAGCAAATTGCTGTTCAACCTGCAGCGTTCACCATTTGTTAAATGATATATCATCTAACTTCCTTCCCTCACCACACCCCCACCCCATCCTATCCAAATTTATTTTTCCAGTGTGGCAGGCAGATCTGCGGTGGAGACATAGCGGTGTTCGCCAATCGGGCAGGACACAGCAGCTGTTGGCACCCTCAGTGTTTCCAATGTGCCTCCTGCAGCGAGCTGCTCGTCGATCTGATCTACTTCTACCAGGACGGACAAATCTACTGCGGCCGGCACCACGCAGAGAGGCTCAAGCCCCGCTGCCAGGCCTGCGACGAGGTGACTGTCTCACCGAGATCCCCAACCTGTCCAAAAAACTCTTCAGCAGCAGCGTTGTGCACTTTCTCTCTTTGCACTGTGAACATTTTTGAAAGTATTTGTAAAAAGAAAGCAAGAATAACTGTGAGTGTGTTGTTTAAGATTTCAAGCTTTTTCTTCAAATGTTATGTGAAGAAATATCCTTTAATCACTTACTACTGCTGAATTTTATCATTTCCCTTATTGTTTCAGAGTGCATAGATTTTTTTACCAGTCCCGTCTTTTTTCAATGACTTGTCAGGGTGACTTAAGAGATTATTGACGCAGTTGACTAATGGATCCGCCACGACTGACCTACAAGAGTTCTTTAGACCCAGGGGATTGCTAAGCCTGCAACTGGGTGCCGATAACATCTTTTTTTCCCCCTATCTTGTTAACCCAAATCCTCAGTACTCATTTTACCACCATGATTTGTTTACTTCTGTACCCATGAAATCACCACTGCTGTCCTGAGTGACCTTTCTGTCTCGCTCTCGTCTCTCAATCCCAGATTATTCTAGCAGATGAATGTACAGAGGCAGAAGGAAGATACTGGCACATGAAGCACTTCTGTTGTTTTGAGTGTGAGGCTGCACTGGGCGGCCAACGTTACATCATGAGAGAGAGTCGACCGTACTGCTGCTCCTGCTACGAGTCCCTGTATGCAGAGTACTGCGACACCTGCGGAGAACACATAGGTACTGACTGGGGTTTGTACGCAACTAACAGCCATTGTCAGGCAGTAAAAGAAGATATTCTTTGCTATTTATTTGGGAACGAACACTAAATTTAGGTTACACTATGATGTAGTTTTATGGACATTTCTCGTGTTTATTGTTGTTCATTATTCGTCAACAAGTACAACTTCTCCTGTGAAGACATATTTTATATTGTTGCAACTGTGTTTCACTATATTATCATTCATTATCTGTTTATATACACCATTGTCCACTTTCACAAAAGGCTTACAACTGCATGAAAGTGTGTCATTTACAGTTTTTATGGATGTGAAGTGTTTATGTACTGCTTATAAGTACTAAATATGGAGGCTTATAGTGTTACCATATGGTTTGAAGAAAGCAAATAATCAAAATATATATTAATTAGTAGAAAATGATAAAGGTACTATATGCCCTTTCAGATGTGTAGCTTGTTATGTAAATGTGATGGCAGTTTAACATGTTGATTTAGTGTCTGATGAGTCATGTTTACGTCAAAGACACAACAGTTATGTTACTACACTGGACTCAGTAAGATTTCCCAACAGGGCACAAGTCTGAACTGAAAGCTTTTAGATTCATATGAAGACTACAACAGCACAAGGTTCAACATGCTCAGAGAGAAATAAAACACATGTCTTGTTCACCCTATTAAGAGCACTGTATAAATGTATGACTTCATTATCATCTCTTTTGCACAAAGAAAATTAAAGCAATTTAATAACCAGGAAACACTGAAAACAAGCTCATTTTAAGTTAATTCATGTCAGATCAGTCCATGAACATTACTTTTTTTCCCCTTGTGGTTCCGGGCAAAAGAGGTTTAAGAAAAAGCCTGTGTGCAACCACAATAATATTTGGACCAGCTGTCTCCCTCCTTGTATTTTCAAGTTTCTTTCATGCAAGCTGCATGGATGAAAGTATGAACATCCCAACAAACTCCTTACATACAGGGAGTCTTGACATAACACTTTGTCTTACAGGCAGAGTAAGTCCATGTCTGAAAATATTCCGTGTCTAAAAAAGACATATGTCACAGATAAATACTGTATTTTCTCCCAGCGATGAAGTTCTTAAAAGTAGCTTAAAAGTGTTGTTTCAAGTGACACATAAGTATGATGTGTCACTCAACTTATCTTATCTTATCTTATCTTATACTCATGCATTAATATTGAGATTAACTGGTGTGAAGTCACATTTTTGTGTAAGTACAATTAGTTCACACACTGGGATGATAGAGAGATGTTCTTACACAAATGTCTCGTATAATCATGAAATCTTTTCCTCTCAGGTATCGACCAGGGCCAGATGACATATGAGGGTCAACACTGGCATGCTGTGGAGTCATGTTTCTGCTGCGCCCGCTGTCAGCTACCTCTGCTGGGCCGTCCCTTCCTCCCTCGAGGGGGCCTCATCTTCTGCTCCAGACCCTGCTCATTGGGCGAAGACCCCAACAACTCTGACTCCTGTGACTCGGCGCTGCAGAGCAAACCGTCTCAGCATCGACGCTCTGGGACGGCAGAGAAACACCAGCAGCCACAGTGCGGCTCTCCCCTGCAGCCACTAGAGGGCATCAAACCCTCTACAACCCCTGCAAAAGACTGCATTCATAGCGGAGTGGAAAACAAAGGTGATCATGATACACTGGTGTTTTACTCAGATGTTGTATAGGTCACAATGACCCTGTGAGCATCTTGTAGAGACTAGTCTTACACATTTATATGCTCTACTTCTCTCAGGTGTCCACTGCACTGCTCCAGTTCAAAATGGAGTCCCTTCACCCAGTGGTCATCCTCATTCAAGAGGCTCCTACTCACCTCTGCCCCACATTCATCTAGGAAATGGCTTAGGTCCATCTTGGCCCTGCGACCTACCACATTACAGTTTACTGCCAAGGGATTGTGATATCAAACCTCCTGTTGGTGATCTTCAGTTCCAAGGAGAGCTAAATGAAAACACTGGACTAAATGGTCTTAATTTAAGCAGTAGAAGTTCCTCTACTGCTAAAGACTGTAGGAACTGGGTGGAAAGGACGAATGAAGTTATGCAAGGTATCAGCAACAAGTGTCACCACTGTTATGTAATTACATAATCTCACGTCAGTCTGTCTTAACCACAATGTGCTACCATGATTTTCTCTTTGCAGTTTTTCCTCCTCAAAAAAACTCACATGTGAACCACCTCATTTCACCTGATCCGCCTCCCCTCGCTCCCGACAACCTGTCCATCCTCCCACCTCCTCTGCCCGTCAAATCACGAGACTTGACGCCTCGGGAGTCGCCCTTGCCAAACCTCCCCCAACCAGAGGACAGACCCTCTGACTCTCCGCCCCCGCTGTCTCGCAGCGGCACAGCCAGGGTCAGCTTCAGAGAACCGATTAGCAGCAGCTACTCTGTCGAAGAGGATGACGATGAAGATGAGCATGAAGAGGAGCTGCAAGAGGGCGAGGAAAACCAGCAGGACGAAGATGAGATGGAGGGAGGTTTCGGGAGCAGGTTAAATTTACAGAAAGGCATCCCACCACAGATGGATCTGCTGGGTAAGAAAAGGATTTGAGATGAAATTTTTTATAAGATAAGATAAGATAATTCTTTATTGATCCCCCATAGGGGAAATTTGGGTGTTGCAGCAGCACAAGCATACAATCAGGTAGAAGTATAAAGTATACAAAATTTAAAAAAATTATAAGAAAAACTATATAAAAAAGTACAAGTGGAACCTAAAGTGGCTTAGTGAAGATAAAGTGACAAGTGAGTTATTTTATTATTATCATTATTGTTATTATTATTTTATAACTATTTCTACTTCCAACCAGATGGATCCTCTTACCATCAGCGGAGTCTGCGACGAGGGTGGAGCCACTCCCGTATCCACCATGACTCTTCTGGAGTAGAGAGGCACTCCCGATACTTGCGGCCCGATCGGCCTCGGCTGGACACCCTGAACTGGAGAGCCGAGAAAGAGAAAGACAAGCGGGGTTCTGCCAACGCCTCCTCACTGACCCTCCAGCCGGGCCAGTACAAACATGAAGACTCCTGTTCTACATGCTCCTCATCGTCAGACTCAGAAGAAGAGGGCTACTTCCTGGGACAGCCCATACCTCTGCCCCCCCAGCTCCGAAAGCAGCAACCTGAGGAGGGCAAAAACAGAGAGGGGGAAGAGGAGAGGGAGCTGCAGAGAGACCGGGGACTGAGAGGCAGCATTAGGCGGAGAAGAGCTCACAGTCTCGGTGCAAAAGACAAAGATAAAAACTGTGCTATCTCCTAACCCCCAGCAGCTAGCAACATCAAAATACAGCATATTGTTTTTTAAATTATGGCGCACAAGAAGAACAAACTTTATTGTGGTGCTTAAGCTGTGTAATCATGGTAATGTAGTGTGCAATCCAACACACACCTGCAGACAAGGTGAGCCACAGCCGTTGTTTCTGACACAGCGCTTAGCAAAGGGAAGAACAATAAACAGAGACACCACCCCAGCTTTATTATATTGACTTCGAGATGTTACAGTGTATAAAGTGATGTATGAATCATTTGAGTAGTGACGGATGTGGAGTGATTACTGGTAACATATATGTTTGGATTATATTTTAACATCCATGAGAGGACTCACACCTGTGTTGAAGTTTGTTTGTACACAGACTGTCATGACCCTGAAGTGAAATTTTACTGTTATTATGTTTTACTGTCCCATGCTCTTATGTACAAGGATGGAGTATGAGGACTTCAGCAAACTGTGGTAGAGCTATGCTTCGAAAATCAACAGGATTGTCGAGGTATCACAGAATGGAGGCTAAGTCTATTGCATGTGTTTTATAGTTCAAACAAACTACTGCAAAGTTTGTATACATTCATGTCTTCAATTCACTTTAGGGTCATTTATTTTTATATACTGGTGTAGGTCACTGTTCTTTCTTGTTTTATATTGGGTAAAAGAATAATGACTGTTTCTGTTTCTATGATTGTCTGAAACAACTTTATGGTGATATTAAATTTGTATAAATTCTTCATCTTGTTGTTTACTTTATTTATAAACACTTCACACACCCTCTACATGGACCTTTGAACGGCCCATACTGCTTATCATTCAACTTGCCACATAAAACAATGGCAGCGTCATGTGACCAGAGAAGTCAGCTTATATCCTTGTAGGACTGTCTGGACCAATCAGCAGGAGGGGGAAGGCTCAGGAGGAGCACACATGAGTTGTCAAACAGGTTTGTCTTGAGCTGCTGTTTGAGAGCTTTCAAACTTATTCTCCCCAGCAGGGCAGCACAGTGTGTTCGCTTGGACTAAAAGCAGACGCCAAGGAGAGGCTCAAGAGATCAAAAGGGGACCGTCAAGGTGAGTTTTCTGTTGAAAAGCCAAAAACAACTAGGCAACACCTTCATACATGCAGACCTGAGCTTGTCAGGGCAAGACTAGAATGTAGGCCTTGAGTACATGTGGGACATTTTATGTTGTTTATCTGCCCCTTTGTGTTTCTGTTTCATTTGTCATTGGCTTCCTGCCTCAGGCTTTATGTTTGTCATTCACTGTCTTAATAGCAGAACATGCCAGCACTTGACTCAGAAACACAAAATTAGTGGCTCTATTTGTGTTTGTCTGACCCACCTCTTGACATTCCTCTTTGGTTTTGTAATAACACCAGCCTGCTACCTTAATCATACACATCACAGGGCTGGCTGTCTTTGCTGGTGAAGGGAGATCACTTTGTTGTTTTTTTTAAACTGGAGAGATCTTTGGACTTGGGAGCAGGTAAGAATGGAGGTTCAGATTCTATCAGCTCTATCAGCAGGAGTTTGGCCTGGCTCAGACTGGAATGGCAAGTATGTAGAGAATGTGACTGGCAGATGCAGATTGTTCATGCGGCATATTTTCACACACAGTAACTTAAGTATATACAGAAGATTCTTTAGATTAATCAAGGCTTGTAAGTGTACACAAAGCGGGTTAATAGAAGTCCAACCTCTTTATTTGATGATGTGATTTTACTTAACTTCCAGAGGTTTGTAGTTGAGGTAGAAGTCCACAACAAACCCTGGCAACTGGCTGCTTTATTTAAAGATGAGGAGCCATTGTTCCTGTAGCAGCTGTTAGTCTGTGTGTGATCTGCTCTGTGTTTCCTCCAGACAATAGCTTGTTGACAGCTGTCCTGATGTACGTCCCCATCACCCCTCACACACACACACACACACACACACTTGTGCCACTCTTTTCACAGGCCTACTACTGACTGAAAATGAAGTGTCGGTTTTATTCTCTGTCTGTCTGTGGAGAGATGGATGACTGCAAGCAATTGTTCCGATCTGTCGGCGCTGGCAGCCAATGAAATTGTAAGATAGAGAAGGCTTCAAGAGGCTGATTGGCTGTAGTGGTAAAGAAAAGGTTGACAGGGTTTGGGTCTTTGTGGAGTTGGTTGTGAGCGGTGTTAGAGTACTGAAAGTGTGGAGAAGAGATGCTTGCTTGTATTTGAAGGTAAATGTTTTTATTGGCTGTTCATTTGAGTTTTATTGAGCTGCATTTCCTTCACACACTCTCCTGTACTGCTGTGTCTCTTTTCCGCAGGGGACGTCCAAATGTCAAACCTTCAGCTGAGATGCTGAGGTTACATCCCATAGCCAAAGTGAAAGCTGTAAACAGAAAGTGATTAAGGACAGGTACTACTAGTTTTACAAAATGCCAGTGGAGACTCTTCAACGCCCAGTGAGGCAAACGTCAAAAACTGCCTTGGCTGCTACTCCGCCACGCTTGCGGCCAAAAGGACCAGTGGGACCGGACTTCTACCGGCAGTTCCCCACAGGAGCAGTCAGACCCAAGCAGAGTGCGGTGGAGAGGCTGGAAGCGGACAAGGCTAAATATGTCAAGAGTCAGGTGGCTCTTTCCAAACAGCAGCCAGTCCGGCCTCCTGATGCGCAGAAGCCTCTGATGAACCCTGCTCTGCGGCCCACCAGGAAAACACCCACCCAGACCAAAACCAAGAAGGAGGAAGTCCAGCTCGACTTGGAACATCTGACTAACCTGATCAGCGGTGTGAACGATGGACCCCAGCCCAGTGCTGCTATAGACTCGGTGGACAGTAAAGCTCTTGACCGCACACCCATCTCACACAGCTCTCTTTGCCTCTCGTCTACCGGGGCACAACAGAAAAAGGAGAGACCATGCCCACCTCCCCGTCCTGACTGGTCCAGTCCAGCTAAAGTGAGATTAAAAGCGTCTGGACCCACCCGGGTGGAGAGTCCGGGCTCTCCTGGGTCCGCAGCTGCAGGGACGGTACGCAGGGTGGACGTCATGCCTCAGGCGGCGAGGACACCCTGCAGACCACCTCAGTACATCCGGCAGCCCCTTCAGCCCATACCTTTACACTCCCTGTTTCCACTCCGCCCAGCTGTTTCACACTTGCGTCTCTTCCACACCAGAACAACAACAGGTCCGACGCCTGTGAAACCTGTCGCTCCATTGAAACCTGACAACCCTCCCTCTCCTCCAGCTGAAACCACCGTCCCTGCTCCATCTCCTCCCAGCCTCCCTGTTTTCCCTCCTTCCTCCCCAGCCATTACCCGCTTGTCCTCCTCCAGCTCCAGGAAACGTCCCTCACTGACCAGGTCTAAATCAGACATGAGCGACCGGTGCTCCAGAACCGGGACAGAGCTGGAGCGCTTCTTTAACCTTTGTGGTTTGGACCCTGCAGACCTGCAGGATTGGAATGGATCTAGTTCTGACATTGTGTCCATGGCCCGTTTCCGCAGCGTGAGCGCTCCAGGGTCTGAGTGCGCAGGGTCCGGCAGAGAGGATGAAGATGATGAAGAGGAGGAGGAGGCTGGCAATGCTGCAGGCCGTGCTCCCTATGGTGTTTCTGTCATTGAGAGAAATGCGAGAGTGATCAAATGGCTGTATGGTCTCCGTCATGCCAAGGACAATGCAACTAAGAGCACCAATTTATAGGGTGGCGTTCAATGGTCCAAAATAAGCTTGAAAACAAAAGTTAAAATTTCAACATGTCAAAATTGTTAATCACGTGAAGTGATAGGGTGCCATGGTGAAACTGGTGATTGTGATGGATACAATCTGTCAAGTAATTCACTTCCTTTGTTGTTTCTTCTGATATTTCATTTTAATTTTTCACAATTAGAAACTTGATTCAATTTTGTTGGCGAACAACAGAAATTTTTACGCCGAGGAATTCATTTTTTGTTATTTTGGCTTTTCAAATGTTTTTCAATTGTGGCTGTAAATGGATGACATTAAAGGTGGAATTGTGCAAAGCATCTTGTTTGTTAACCCAGACATTTATTTTACAAAACCAAGTTTAACCCAACAATGACACAAGGTCTAATTTGTTTTTATAAAATGATATGTCCGTATTATACCTCCATTTGAAAGTAGGTATTCTTCATTTTACTGATGATTAAACTGGTGATTATGAGATTGTCAGGAGAGGAAGAACAGGATCAGCAGGCTTCATTTCTTCACAGGAAAAGTTCACTGCTGTTCCACAAGAGGTCAGAGGAGTCCACACTGATACACTTGTTCCATACTATCACTTTAGGAATTTCTCTGATTCTTCACTGATTCCTTTTACCAGTTAAAACCATTGACTTTTTCCATTTTCTCAAAAGAATGGAAAAAAAACTAACACTTTTTTATTTTGAATTCAAAGTGCATCTTGCCATACAATCATGTACAAGGAGGTGCTGGAACTGTGGTCCCATAAATTTATTTTACGCTCTTTTTTCATCTAAAAAATGGAAAATCTGTCTATTTATCTTTCTATCCTTCTGTCTGTCTAAACTCATTCAGTCATTCTTACTGTAAATATGAGTGGGTGGGTTGGACAAGAGCACCTCACTTACAGAAATGAAGGAGTTGTTCGACCAGATTTCATTGTCAATCAAGTGGCACTTGAATATACCTGTGGAGAGGGCTATTGTTGTCTAATACCAGCAGTGGAAGATTCTAACTGACGGTCTGCTTGTGGCATTGTTATTCGACTTCCAGGATGAGTTGTCTGAAGAATTTTACAAATCAAGTTCAGACATTAAAGAGTCAGTTATTCAAACAGGCAACCGACAGAAATTCTTACAATGAAGGTCAGCAGAGGGTAAGTTTTCCAGATTAAATATCTCTCTTCCCCCTCTGCTTTTGCATTTACATTCAGAACAGTACATTCATCCTTTCAGTGCAGATTGTCATTAGTAAGTCCTAAACTAAAATTATTCCATTTGTCTCTCAGATGTTGACCACAGAGCATGCCATTTTTAAATTCCCCCTTGTAGTGTTAAGGTTTTTCTGGGCTATTATGGTGCATTGTTAGAAACATAAATGTATTTTTCAGAGTAGGTGGAGTAAAAACCAAAACTGTACTTCTATTTGAAAACGTAACTGGTGTCCTCAGTCAGGACAGCAAAATAAAAAGCACCCTGTTTTTTCAATACAGTGCATCCAAACAGTTCAAACTTGCCATCATTTAGTGGATCTGCTGTCTGTTGTAATATTCTACGCTAAATGGGCCGACACATGAGATACAGATTTTTCTTTGTCGGGAAGGAGATTGAGAAAATTATGAGCAAAAGACTCTGATTTGAAATCTGGGTAACACTTCATTTGACACCTATCTCTATAATGCATTATAAATGTATTTATAATGCGTTATAATGACATTATAGCACTGTATAACTATAGTTATAAACACTCATAAATGCTCATAATGCTTTATGGCAATAATCATAACACACTATAAAGCATTTTATCATCACTTATAAGGTCAGGTATTATGATACATTATAATTGTTGGCAACTCACTGACAATTCCCACATAGATAATGCATTATACATATATTTATGATATGCTTATAAACGTGTATAACTATCATTATAAACACTCATAAATCATCATAAGGCTTTATAACAATGAGCAGAACACATTATAGAGCATTTTATAATGGCTTATAAGGTCAAATATTATAATGCTTTATAGTGTGTTATGATTATTGCTATAAAGCATTATGATCATTTATGAGTGTTTATAACTATAGTTATACAGTGCTATAATGTCATTATAACGCATTATAAATACATTAAAGAGATAGGCGTCAAATAAAGTGTTACCGAAATCTGAACTTTAAATGTTCCCTCAACATACTTTTTCTGTGACAGTTGTGCATAGAAATTTAGTTGGTTAAAAAGTTAGTTGGTAGAATTGCATGAAATGAATGGAAAAGGTCAACAGAAATGTGTTAGTGTCTGCTCTTCTCTCTGGTCTTCAAAGGGGTCGAGGGGCAACCCTCTGGCCAGGAAGCTGTGTTATGCTGTGGGTGGGGTCCCATATCAGATTACCACAGTTGCTATGGGTGTTTCTCTGCAGGTGTTTCTTCTGGATGTTGTGCAGGTAAACACTATCTTCACCAAAAAAATTACAACCACAGATCTGTTTTTCTGAACGTACCATATGTTTTTATCTGAATTTCAAAATAAAGCATGTCAATATTTTGCAGATGGAGGCCTCCTATGTTTCTGTGATTTTATTTGTGAGTCGTGCCTGGGATGCTGTGACTGACCCTCTGGTTGGATATCTGGTGGGCCGCAGCAATTGGACGCCCATTGGCAAATTCATGCCATGGTTGGTTGGTGGAGCCACATGTTAAAGCACGCTTCATCTTGAATTAATCTACAATGCATCCTCCAACGCTGTGTTCAACAGAGCTAACGATGCTTATCTCACAGGCTGGTTCTCTCCACTCCGTTTGCTGTCCTGTCTTATCTGCTGCTGTGGTTTGTGCCACAAGGTTCAATGTCTCAGGCGCTCAGCGTGCCGTGGTTCCTCACAACAGCCTGCCTGTTCGAGACCCTCATGAGTGTAAGTGTTGAGGGCACTTCTTGCCCCTTTACCCAGTAGTGGAAAGTAAATAAGTGCATTTACTCAAGTGCTGTAATTAAGTATAGTTTTGAGGTATTTTACTTGAGTATTGCCATTCCATATATTACTTTATATTTCTACAGAAATGTATTCTAAGAATTCTTAGAATACAGGTTGGAATAGAGCAGTTTTGTATTGTAATATTGGTAGTTTTACCTCAGTATTCAGTATTCATTTCTTTGTCATCCATCCACCATATCATAGCTAAATTAGCTTTTCCACAGTTTTCTCCATCTTTCTGATGCCATTGTGGCAACATATTTTAACATTATTCTCATTTCATTGTTGCTTTTTGCTCCACTCATGCCGGCATCATGTTTTCCCCTGTCATCCATTATCAGTGCTACAACGTACCATACCTCTCTCTCAACATGTTCCTGGGTGGAAATCACAGAGACAGAGACTCTGCCACAGCCTATAGTAAGAGTACCAACCGTCATGTTCAGCTCAGATGGTCAGGCCAAACAAAATGTTGACCCAGACCTCCCTGACCTGTCCTTCTTTGGTCCATTCGGCAGGAATGAGTGTGGAGATGGTGGCCATGCTGTTGGCTTCTGCAATTCAGGGTCAAGTTGTGACTGTGTACAACACAGAGAAGCAAGAGGCCTGTCAACATGTGGACCATGAAACAGCTCAAAGTACATCTTCACCTCAACACGCAACCCTTCAGGAAACGGTAGACACAGCACCTCAAGTGTTAAATAAAACTGGTCACTCTAGCTGAGGAAGGCTAAAACGTACTAGTTGATGAGCAGCCAAGCAGCATTGCTCTGGCATTGTGTTCACACAGTCCCAGGGATATCTGGTTTCCCTGTAATTTACTGCTCTTAGCCCAGCATAGGCATTACTGTGTGTTCAACTGTGTGTTTGGATTTTGTTCTTCTTACACAACAGCAGTGTTGAAGAAACAGATTATATTTAATGGAAAATAAATAATTTATGTATCTACAAACCACTACAGTACATACATGTAGTATTTAAGATAAGTAATAGGGCAAGATTATGTCAGACTAAAGGTCAGTGCCACGTTTTAGACAACATTCATTTTCTTTCCAGGATTTAATGAGAGAGATTGATCACTGGAGATATGAGTCGTATCAGTCTTCTCATCTACATCTCAGCCAGAAAGCAAATATTGCCTAGGCCAGTGGTTCCCAACCTTTTCCAACTCAGGGCCCACTTTTAAGTCTCAAAATTTTTTGTGGCCCACCTTTGATTCCATAAATATGGAGGCAAAACTATGTGTTCCCAGAGCGCTTTTTTATTGAAGATGAAACAAAGGACTGAACTGAATACAATAGAAACCAGATGGAAGCTCCACAGTCACAAACACATCATCTGTAACATGTTCCAACACCACACACACAAACCCGTCATTCAAGGAGCTGTGCATCAGCACCACACAAATATCAGAAATGACAACTAAGGGGCTGTATGTAACAAGCTGGTAACGGTTCGGCTTCTGTGCCTGTCCAAATAAATCCCAGCGCTAAGTACTCAGCACTGTACTTTCTCCGACATCTTCTTGTTTGTGTGATGGTGGGGAGATCACCTGTTGATTCACCAGTCTCCTCTCTCTCTTTTCTTTTTATTCTCCCTGTTGCTAGCCAGCTGTCCATGTTTATGCTGCAGTTTCAGCCCTCAGCTTCATAAACAGGTCAAGTGTAATGCGGTCCCACTGCGAAATGGTCCGGCCCATAACAACAAAAGTTCCTGTCTCTCATTTCTAAAAACAAAACAAACGAATAACAAAAAGAATATTTGAACATCTATAAAATCATTTTAAATGTAACTGATTTTTTTAACATTAAGGACATTATTGTGTTTATTTTTATATAATTACACTCTTCCCACCCCCATACAAAAGTCAAAATATTTTGGAAATGATTTGGCGGCCCACTTGCAATATCTTCGTGGCCCACCAGGGGGCCGCGGCCCATAGGTTGGGAATCACTGGCCTAGGCTATCCCCCAGAATGTCAAACTATGTCCTGAAGCACAAGTTGAAATCATCGATAATAATCATGAAAGCATATACTCTGAAATGTAATTACTTGACATGATCTAAAGGCAAAGTTATCTCAAAGATATGATGATTATGCCACATAACTAAATAGCAAAATTGTAAACAGGAAGGACTGCTTGTGTTGTTGTTTATGACTGTTTGTGTGACTCTGAGCAAGTGTTTGTTGGCAGCATAATTTTGCTTTATTCATCTTTGAATGTTTAATGTGTGTCCCTCCAGCAAAAGGCTTTCCTGATCTCAGCTCTGGTCATGGGGGGCTTGTTTTTCCTCTGCAGCCTGGTTCTCTTCCTGGGGGTGAAGGAGCAGCCGGGTGAGTCATTCAGAAGTGGCCAGTTATTATTACTATCATGAAACAGAATAAATAAAATTTCTTTTTGCTGTTTCCTTGGAGAAGATAAGTGTGATTTATTCTATCAAAGTGTTGGTTTTATTTGCAGGGCCTCTCGGCTCTGATGGCAAAGTACGACTGTCCTATCTGACCTCGCTGAAGATGATGATACGCCACATTCCTTACCAACGCCTGGTGCTCGGCTTTGTGTTCACTTCACTTGCATTTCAGGTATAGTTTGAGCTCATAATGGCCACGATGCATTCCTTTAAAAACCTCAGCTCTGACGAAGCGCAAAGAGATAATTATCCATAATCCTTGTATAAACATCTTTGGTTGGATTTCCATTCTTTTATTTGGTTTTGTGTTTTGAAGGCCATGCATGTACTTACAGTTTTTCTCAGTCGCTTTGGTGCATTTCTCACATCACTATTAACATTTGCACAGCAGTTAGTGCATTTCTCAAAACAATTAGTACATACTGCAAAACCTAGTAGATAACCTGCAAAAGTGCCTCACTTGCTCAAAATGGATTGTTCATTCCTCAAAAGCAAGTATTCATGTCACTCAAAGTGTCAGTGTCAACAAAATGAAAAGTCCTGACACCATTGTTTATGAACAAGACAGTCAAATGGCTTAGTCATGTTTTCATTATGACAGTTTACTCTAGAGGTGTTTTCAAATGCAAAAAGTCAGATCTTGGTGACACTACCTGAAAATGCTCAAGACAGCACTATACACTGTTTGCACAGCCATTTGAAAACTACAGTAAAGTTACACATCACTGTATTTAGTGAGGTCACTGAGAACAAGACACTGAATACATATGTTTCACATTTTTATTGCATGTGCTCTTTGCAATTCTAATGTGTTCAAAGCATTGTGCAAAAGAAAAATACACACATATTTACAACAAACATGAGAAACTGCCTTTGGGTAGAGCTGTGCACAACTGTAAACAATACTGCAGTACATATTGGAACTGAACATACAACATACACAGTACTGCAAGTCATTCAAGCACATGCTGCAAACCACTGTCTGACCAGGTCTGAGTGGTGAAAACACACATTACCCCAAACAACAACATACGTGTTCAGATGGTCTCCAGTTAGACCCCTCTCATTCTCAGGGATTATGTCCCTGTAAAGAGTGACTAAAACAGTCAGCAGATGTTGTGTGATGGACCAAGACGGGGGATATGAGTGAGGACGCCATTTTCTGAGATGGCTGCACACAGTGTAACATTCCCTCCTCACTGGCCTGGGACATCTGTGGTTGCTCTCTGTCCAGTACAATCCCTTCCACACTGTCTACCTTTTGCCAGATTGAAACCCGCCTCAGGAATAAAATGATAAAGAAATGTATTAAATTTGCTTGACAGATTTTGACAACTAGTTCAACATTTTTGTAAGTAATGACTCAAGCAATGAAATGAGGACTATTAGTTTTATAGGGAATGACTATTCAGCATTAATAAGTATAGTTAATTTTGAATTGTATGAAAGCAATTGATGCATGTCCAAAGGATTTGCAATTTGTTGGAAAGAACGAGAAAACTGCTACTAAAATTTGCACAAATGACTAAATGTTGTGGAGGTTGAACTAACAGTTATGAGAAATGCACCAAAGCGACTGAGAAAAACTGTAATGGTTAAGTGTGACACTGTAGTAAGTTTGAGATCTCTCAAAAAAGAACGAGCCAGTTAGAGATGAACTTTTAACTATGCTGACACTGAAACATGTTAAAAGTCTGACCCATGGTGCCAAAATGCTTCTTACTGTAAACATCTGGAAACATTACAACCACAATTCCAAACACTACACTATAACAGACACAACAGGCAACATTCAACTATATGGAACAAATCTAACATCCATAAACAGTCCTGCACAAGGCATGCTGGGAAGTCTCCACCCACTCATTCTCCAACACGAAACAATATATTTTACTTGTTCCTGTATCTGTTTTATCTTAGATGTCCATGGGTAATTTTGCACTGTTCTGCAGCCATGCAGCTGGGCTGGGAGCCCAGTTCCAGCACCTCCTACTGGTTCTTCTGGTAAGATGTAACTAACCGGGATCGCACACTCTGCTCGGCAAGATATTTATAAATGCAACATTTCAACAGCCTTCTAAGGATTTCACACTGTGCGTGATTAAAAGACAGGACACATTTTTGAATTTCAAATGACGCTGTCTCAATGTTTCCACAGGCTTCAGCCTCAGTAGCTGTCCCTCTGTGGCAAACCGTTCTTCTGCGAATAGGAAAAAAAAACACCGTTTTTATCGGACTATCAGTAAGAAATCACACATATACAATAATAATCTGATCATGATAAAAATCCTTTTACACTTTCAGCATCCATCTTAGCTCTGAGGCCTGTTCATGTCTCTCTCAGCTCTACATCCCAGCAGTAATTATAGTGGCCTGTGTTCCCAGTAACCTGTCAGTCTTCATGATCATGTGCATTCTGATGGGATTCAGCGTGGCGACCATATTCTTGCTACCCTGGTGAGTCACTTCCCAGCTAGGACACAAAGTTCTCCGTCCTTTTCAAGGCCCCTGTCAGATCTAATCAGCATCAGAAGTGAATGCGGTGCACATGAATCATTCACATCGCCTCCACCTGACCCTGGCCGGTGATGAATTTTCTAGCAATGATCACTGGGCAGTTCTTGTCATCTGAACATGACATGAGGTTTTGATATGTGATGTCTGCTTGTTTGTATCTACGACAGGTCTATGCTCCCAGATGTGGTGGATGACTTTGCTGTGAAACATCCATCCTGCAAAGACCTGGAGCCTCTGTTTTTCTCCTGTTATGCCTTCTGCAATAAGCTGGCAGGAGGCCTGTCTGTTGGAATCTCAACCATGACTTTACAGTGAGTCAGTCTTCCGTCCACTCACTTTAGGTGTTAATGTGTGTACATCTGTTGGTCCGTCACATTTTGTTTTCTCCCCCTCTGCAGGTTTGTGGGCTACAGAGCGGCTGCTTGTCACCACAATGACCGAGTGGTGACGGCTCTGATTGTGCTGTTCTCACCAGTTCCCATCACACTTTTGCTGATTGGGATGGTCTTTTTTCGCTCCTATCCAATCGATGAGAGGCGGTCTTTACAGCTCCAGGAGCAAGTGACCACAATTCAGTAAGTAGATAGATAGATAGATAGATAGATAGATAGATAGATAGATAGATAGAGAGAGAGAGAGAGAGAGAGAGACAGGTAATAACTTTTTTCATTTTATTCTTCATCCAGCCCAGAAGCTCCATCATCCCCATCAGACCTGAGAGAAAATAGATAGATAGATAGAGAGATAGAGAGATAGGTAGGTAGGTAGATAGATAGATAGATAGATAGATAGATAGATAGATAGATAGATAGATAGATAGATAGATAGGTAGGTAGATAGATAGAGAGATAGATATAGATAGATAGATAGATAGATAGATAGATAGAGAGAGAGAGAGAGAGAGAGAGAGAGAGAGAGAATAGATAGATTGATAGATAAATAGATAGATAGAGAGAGAGAGAGAGAGAGAGAGAGAGATAGATAGATAGAGAGAGAGAGAGAGAGAGAGAGAGAGAGAGAGAGAGAGGTAATAACGTTTTTCATTTTATTCTTCATCCAGCCCAGAAGCTCCATCATCCCCATCAGACCTGAGAGAAAACTCAGAGCGACCAGCAGTTCTGCATCAGCCTCATGCTTGTGTGACATCAACTTCACATTATAACACAAAGACCAACACGTTGTACAAGTCAAATTCCTCACCAGGTTCTTACAGTCATGATAATAAATGCTCAGTCAAGTCATTTGTCCTGCCACATGCAGCAAAGAGTCCCTCTGGAGAACATAGCAGGCTGAATTCAGTTGTCCTGTCAAATGTAAATTCCCAGTTTCATAAGCAGAAACTCAGCTCATACCAGCAATCAGGAGATCAATTGGGCAGAAATGTTGCTAACAATGATCCTGTATTTTTCTCTCGCAGGCAAAATGTGAAACCCAAAGTTTCATGGGTATAGTCACATATCCTAAATCAAAAGTTTGATATTTCGGGAGATTTTTAAAGAGTTGGAAATGGCAGGTTGGCTGTGTCCCCCTGCTGCCAGTCTATAGCTGCCTGCTTCCTTTTTGCTTCCTTGTGAATTTCCCCACTGTGGGACGAATAAAGGCTTATCTTATCTTATCTTCCTTAAGCTTCGTATTTAGCATGACACTGGTATTGATCTTCTCATGTTATGCTCTTCAAGAAAGCAACTAAGCCTAATAACAAAAATGTTGAACTGTTCTTTTAATTAGTCACGTACACTCACATACTGATTGACCAAAAAAGTTAAAACCCTGCACATTGTAATACTGTCCAATCGCTCTTTTCATTCCATTTTTGAGTGTAAAATCTGCTTGATTGAAATGAATATTGCTTTATATTAAAAAAAAATCAGATTTTTTCCAAAATCCATATTTCCACCTGCATGTGGTGTTCATGTTTATTTACTTCATCTGAATGGATATTTGCTGTTACAGCCCATTTCAGAGTGATTCAGTTTTTGGGCCTTAATGACAGATTTGGTTTCTGCTCTTTTTCAGCTGAATCTGAATAGCTTTGTCATAGTACATATCCTACATACTTCAATCCAGTATTGAGGATTATATTTCTTGGTTGAGTTTGTTGGTTGAGAGGTGTAGAAATGTAAGTGAATGTGGAAAAATTACAGACTGGACCTTTAAATTTTATATACTGTACTTGTGCAAATAAATCAATTATGTCAGTTGTCATTCATTGGTACATTTTCCTTGGCCAATCCTCAAACATGAGGCAACTGTTCAAAACCAGATGGATGTGTCATTACATTCAGACAGCATTCATGCAAACACTCTCTAATTTGGAGTTCATTGGATGCAGCAGTTAATTCAAGCAGCAGCCTGCCAGTTGTTCAGTCATGACAAACTCATGGTTTGCAGTCAAATATTGTTCAAACCTTGAAGAACTTAACGTTAAATTCTGGTAGGAATCCAAAATTTTCTAATTATATCAATTAATATCAAATAGGTCAGATTTACCAAGGAGTTGGTGGAGACCGAAAACAGAGCCAGAAAAGAGAGAATTTTGGATTTAACATCATTTTCTAAGTAGGTTCAGTCTGTTGTACAGTTTCAATGTTTTGTTCACGTCATTAAAAACAATATGTATAAACAGTAAACATTGCTTATAATGGTACAGTTGAGAGATGAGATGAAAAATTATACAAAAAAGTGAAGTGTCAAAAGGTTTGACTTGGTCAAACACTTTATAAAACACTTGTTGGACAGGCTTTAAGTTTCCAAATAAGATGGTAATTTTTGTACTTTTTTTTATAGCTAATTATAATAATGCACGAGGTCTTTCTGCACATCTTTGCGCACCCACTCTGCAGCAGGCCTCCCCCTCTTCCTCCTCCTCCTTCCGCTCGCCTTGTAGCTTTAGTCGACAGGAAGGTTCCTGAAAAGCGAAAATGGGAGTAGAAATTGAGACCATAACTCCGGGCGATGGTGGGAATCATCAATATTGTTTAACAGCCTGATATTCCTATTGCATGCACAGAGTTTATGGTTCATTATTAGACATGCTTTTTGTATTTTCTCCTGTTTTCAGGAGAGACATTTCCGAAGAAGGGACAGCGCGTCGTGGTGCACTATGTCGGTGAGTGAACTAGCACTGATGCTACTGAGGAGGCAGAAATGTTTTATGTTTAGTCAAAGTTAGCTGTTACACGTGTGAGAGTCTATTGTTGACATGAATTACGAGACTAAATAGAAACTGGAAGCAGTTTGTTTGAGCTAACAGCAGCTAGTAACTTAGCATCGTAGCTAAGTTAGCATTCAGTGCACCGTTATACAAATTGCTTGTTGGGTCTGTTCGGCTAACATTAGCTAACGTGATGTTAAAATCGGGTATTCTCTCACAGATTTGTATCATTTACTCATAAATCTGAATGGACCCGTGCTATTATTTCCGACATTATGAAGTAGGGAATGATGGTCGAGCTAACGGTACCATAGACCACTCTCAGCCGCCCAGCGTTAGCTAACCGGCCCCATGGTGCTAACGCTAGCTAGCTCCTGGTCACAGTTAAAGGAGGCTGCTTGGCCATCAACCACCTGAGCTGATCGCCAATCAGCTCACTCTCTCTCGGTTTTTATCAGGCACCCTGGCTGATGGGAAAGTATTTGACTCTTCGAGGTCCAGGGGGAAGCCGTTCAAATTCAAGATTGGACACCAGGAGGTGATTCGTGGTTGGGAAGAAGGAGTAGCCCAGGTGAGGAGCCTCTTTTAATTATGCTAACTCTGATTAGCTTGGCGGTCATTATACATGCTTTATCATACGGCTATTCAATTTGTTATCTGACGCCTTCTCCATCTCCTCCACAGATGAGTGTAGGTCAGCGGGCGAAGCTGATTTGCTCACCAGACTTTGCTTATGGCAGCAAAGGGCATCCAGGAATCATCCCACCAAACGCCACTCTCACCTTCGATGTGGAGCTGATCGGCCTGGAAGCCTGAAACTTGTGCACTCACTTTGTTTAATTCCACTCAAATTTTCAGGGTGAGAAGTTTGAAATGATGTGCACCAACACCATGATTATTTGCATCACAACTGGGGTGAGGGTGCATCTTTAAAGCATCTCAAAGTACAGTTGATGGCTGTGCAGTGATAAATAACTCCAGGTGGTCCCTTACTTATCATCTCAAGCTTTGTTCAGCACCGTGCATGCATTTAATTTCTACACACATACAGTGACTTTACATTTAGCCTTTGAATTTACCCACTGTTGTTAAGAGATTACATGGCATGCACATAACAAGCTTTCACCTCCATATTCTGTAATCCCCTCTTGCCTCTCCTCCTTAATCACAACACTAAGATGCTCTTTCTTTTCACCGCAGGTTGACTCCTATCTCGGGAACATGGAGGATAAATGTTAACAGATGATTCCTGCTCTTGATCCCTGCATAGGACCTATGTCTATAGCTTCACTAGTTCACTCTCCTTTCCATTTAGATACAAATTGTGTTATGTCACTTGCTTTCAAACTTTATCCTTCATTCTATACTTTAGATTCCATACAGTAATAAGTCATAGGCCATCCCATCCCATGTATTTTGTCATATTCTGCTATGTATTTTTATGGTGATGTTTTTTTTTTTTTGGTTGTTGTTTGTTTGTTTTTCTATTTGACTGAAAATTTACAAAATGTGTCTGCCATTAGGACCAGGTTTTAGATAAGTGTCATGAATATTTAGTAAATCTCATTCCTGTGGCTCTGTGGCCTTTACACTAAAATTGTATTGATTGCAGGTAATGAATTGTCTTGAATAAAAATAAGAATAAATTGTTTGACACAATGATATTTCTATGAATTACCTTTGTGATACTTGTTATTGGGTTAAATTAGAGAAACGTATGGAGTACATTGTAACCAGGGATTCATGAATCAAGCACATTATTGCCATGAACAGCCTACAGGTCTCTGCAGATGTAGGAGTTTCTTTGTCTATACTGCAGCATCAGTTCTTAATTTATAAGAGTAAAACGACTTGCGGAAACATTCACAACTGGACATCACTTGTCTTGTTGATTGTTTGTAAAACTTTTTTTTTTTTTGCCGAAAGAGTCTTGTGGGAAAAATAATTGGTGTCTGGTAAAAAGGTTTCTAAATGTGCATGGTAAGTTTCCCCCACAGTTGTCGGCACATCTTGGGGTTTGTGATTCTCTTTATTTGAAGGAGTTGTGTGTAACAAGCTGTCGATGTTGTAAAAGGTCTGTTCCTTACTCTGAACACATTAAAAGAGTAATTTTAACACAACCTGCTGTTTGTCCTTCCCTTTGATTGATTCTGTTGAACCTCAGAATTCCCTTAAAATAGGTGTTACCATCCTCACTGTTTTATGAATTTATGTTTAGTGGTGTTACAGCACACTATAATAATGAAAGAAAACAGAAGCATCTTTTTATTTTCCAAGAAAAGAGGAAACATCCAGAGTATTTTGCAATATTCTGTTGTTTCTTGTGCAATTATCGTACAGTTAATCACTTATTTCATTGCTTTTGCATGTACAGTAGCGAGGGTCTGCTTTCATTAATCCAGGCTATGCAACAAAAAGTATATTGAGGAGAAGTGACATATTGAGCATTCTGAACATGGAGAGATTGCTTAACAAATCAAAAATAAGAAAATAGAAGTTCAAACACTGCAATATGCGCTGATCCAACCACAGATGTTACACTTTTTATTTTCAAGTTTGGATTTTCACTACCAGCTATTCTACTGAAAGCAGAATCACTGATTAGACAACTAGTCCAACCTTATTAAGAAGATCCCTGAAAGATAAAACATTGCTTTTTTTGCATAATAAGGCTGAAATCAGTAACCATACATACCTACTGTACATCATAGTTACAGCTGAGCCATTTTAGTCCACACACAAAAGGGCCACTTGAAGGATGAGTATTTACAACTATTACATAGACTGCACATCGTTATCAAAAACCGCAATATGACTTTTCAAGTGTATAATCTTCACTTCTTCATCTTTGTTTAATGTAAAATTAGAAAATAATTCACTGTATCAAAATCTCTTCACAAATTCAGTAAAACTGCTCATCCAAGTCCATCCTGTTTTTCTCTTTATCTGCTTTAACTTTCATAGGAATTATGTTAACTGACAGGTGACCAGATGGAGCACATTTCAGGAGCAGAGCAGTAGAAGTCAGGTGCCCCGATCACACACCCACCTCAAGGCTTTAATTTTCGGTCCAAGCTGCTATAAAGGCTGTTCTGCTGAAAAGCTATAAGCACAGTAAGTAAATGATACCCTAACAGATTTTAGCGAGAAAAAATCAGATAAATGTCCAAACTGGATTAAAGAAATCGAGTCTGTACAGTTTTAAACTCCCATGTTTTGTTTATTGGCAAATGAACAATGATCTGTCTGTTCTGCCCCTGAGTACTAGATTCAATGCACATGCTCTACTTTTCAGAAAATAAAACGGCTTTAACCCATATTTAATGCTTTTGTGTGTGCGATGTACCAAAATGGACACCTTCCAATCACTGTGCACTTAACAGTGTCTGAACTAGTCAGAGAAGCATTGACTGTAGTTTATTTTTCTGATTTTGTGGGATGTTGATGCCAAAGAGATTATTTCCCTATTAACAGCATTCAATTCCATACATTTTTTTCCCTTCTATGTCTTTTTCATAAAATAAACTGAATAGAAGATGGCTATCTAAATCCAGGTTTTAATTCAAGCAAGAGAGCTCAACCAAACTGTCGGCTACATGCAAATTCCAATAAAAATCAAACCACTTAAACTGCAGGCAGAAGCAGTAAGTATAGTTGAGTAATGAACATATTTCATAATGTACAACTAATCATTTGTTCTCTAAGGCAAGGCATGACCACAAAACCACAAGGGCGTTTTGTAAAATCTAAAAATCCTATAAGAGGAGATATCCAACACATGGCAAGGACCAAAATGTAATGAACCAAAGTTAGCATTGCTGTGGCTGTGCCGTCAGAGGTTGGGAGTTGTATTCTTCATGTCAAAGGGAGCAGAAAGTCTTAGATTGGTGTTGTTCCATTCATGCTGGCAGGCCTGTGTCCCCTGCCTGCACCTCTGCGTCGAAGTGAGTGGAGCGCCACAGCACAGCAGCCTCTCAGCAGAGAGCCGATATGATACACCGGCATCACTTCCCGTGGAGCCCCTCGACACAGCCACGCCATGGTTGGGACCACTGGCATCGCCAACGCCAACAGATCTACAAGGAAGTAGCGGCTCCAGTGGCAGAGCTGAGGGGAATAAGCTTCATTTGTGCCTTCCGGCTCATCCGTATCATCCTCTTCTATCTCCAGTACTGTAGCTTCCTGCTTCACTGGAATTGGAGCTGTAGGGTGGGGCTGGCAGGTGTGGGGCTCTGTTGGTGTTACCTCCTCTGGTTTTTCAGGTGGTAGTGGCTCTAAACTGTATGAATGCTCAGGAGGGGACAAAGGAGGTAAGGACGATGGAAACGATGGATGTGGTTCTGAGGGAGTGATGTCTGCTGGTGCTAGAGAAATGACACTCAGCTCTTCGGCACAGCTTTCCTCACACAGCCAGGTCATGGTCGGGCTGCAGGCCTGGGAGCGCACCTCTGGCTTCTTGTCCGCTGCAGGAGTGGGAGTGGGGATAGGATCAGATGCAGGGACAGCAGCAGTTGCTGTTGTTACCGGGGCCTCGTCCTGAGGTAAATGCAGGAACAAGTGATGATGGGGGAGGTAGGTGTGGCCACTGCACTTGCAGGTGCTACTGAGAGTGTGGCAGGAGTGTGAGATTGGCAACACTGCCCCCCCGCTGCACAGCCTTTCATAGGTGGAGGAGCGCGGCACAGTTGGGGTGCCTCGGATGTGGCCCTGCGGTGGCATCTGCTCTGACAGGAGGGCCGCCTCCAGGAGCAGGTGGGTTTGTCCCACCGGGCGAGATGCTCTGCTTGACTCAGGAACGTTTGAGCTGCGCTCCAGCTGCAGAGCCTCATTGCTCAGTCGGGTGTAGGTGGTGCCGCGGCTCAAAGTGCTGGCTGGGGAGCAGCCACAGGAACGAGACTTCCCCCCTGGCGGAGCTCCCTGCAACCCTGAGTATGGCTTGTGGTCATGGGGCTCTTGCTCACGGACGCTCAGGTTGGACCTCACTGACTCCACCACCTCCTGAAGGTGCTGGATCTCCTTGCGGGCCTCTTTCAGGGCTAACTGGGCCTCCACACGGTGACATTCCTCCTCTATCCAGTCTTCTTGCATCCTGTACAGTTGGGCCCTCAACTCATCTATTTCACAGTCTCTGATAAAGTATAAAAGATAAGTGAATAGCAGATATGCTAACTTACAGAACCAAAGCATGGTGTATCAAACAGGATAAAACTTTGTGCACCACCAAAGGTATAAGAATAGAAATATCACAAAGGTTGGCATAATCACAAGCTTAACATGAGAGCTGAAGATGAAGAAGACTCACCTGTGTTGTAGTCTTTCCACATTGTCCCTCAGTCTGGCTCGCAGATGTCGTATACACACCTCCTTCTGTTGCAGAGGTGTAAGGTACTGCTCCGGGGTAGGAGGTCTGATCCCATGGTTGTCACTGCACGCTGTGTGCTTTGCCTGACGCCTGAAGCAACACACAGATTTGAAAAGGTCATTTACATGTAATTTAGTACTGCGTTTACAGATGTCTCTATAGCCTACTACATAGAAATAAAATTGGCTTTGCACCAATTAAACTGCTGTTGGACATGGTCCTGGTGGCAGTGAACAAAGTTACAGTATAGAAAATTAGTTTTTAAAAATGCTGAAATTAATGAAATATTCCACAATTTACTGGGATCATCAGTGCAAACTCATGCAATGAATCCCAAATGCTCCTGCAAGAAACCTTTCATGAAGTAGTTTTTTTTACATTGTCTTGAATTTGTTGAATCAATTTGAAGTCTGTTGTTTATTGTTATCATACTACACATAACATGTTTCTAATAGCATAAATCCCAATTAACATCCACTCCCATTTTCTGGGAGTGGATGAGAGAGGCAGATAGTTACTGGAGTCTCAGCTGATAAACACCCTGGAAGAGGTTACCACTCCATCACATTCACACCAGCTGGACGAGCAGTTCACAGCCTTTTATGATTAATGTCTTACCTGGGTGTACTAGGATACGTCCGGGCTGTGGGGCTGCCCTCTGCCGCCCTCACCCGACCCGGGTAGGTGTGGGTACTCGATGTATCACTGTGGGAATAACGCCCGCTGCCACCGCTGGTGCCGACTGAGCGCCTTGAAGGGAGAGATGAACATTACACTCATTTACAATATCAGATATATCTGCATCACTCTGAAACTAAAAGTGTGAGAAGGACAATACCTGCGCTGACCTGAGGAGGGTTTGCGACTCGGAGTGAGAGACATTGATGTGCGAGGGACCTCCACTGCTGTCTCTAGAGAGGGACGCTAGGATCCCTCACAGCTGGACTGTAATGTTACATAAACACATTAGAGGCAAAAACCTGCAAATCAGCAAAAAGATAATCTAACTCACAAATATCCTGAAACAGCTGAAGGAAAATTAATCCCAGCAAATGGAAAAAAATTTCTTCCGACTTACATGCTTGTCATTATGTGCTCCTTTACTAAAAGTCAGTGACAGTAGTCTAACCCTGACCCCAGTTTAAAACAATCGTCTAGGCTGGCTGAAAATAGAGCCGTCTTTCTCTGCTGACACAAAGGGGGCACAGTGAGTTCACAGTCAGTGCAGCTGCCTCTCTCTGAGCTGCGTCCTCTCTGTCTGCAGAGCATCAGATAAACATGATAAACCTTAAACATTAACTGGTGTCTAAGGGAAAAGGCAAAGAAAATCTGACATTTGGTAGCTGAGAGGCAGGAGAGTTCAAGTACTCGTTTCTTTCCTGTAATGGATTTATCATCACACTTAATTGGGCAGGGATGGATTCATGTATGCCTGTGGGTGTTCAATAGTGGGGTCCCATAAGGAGTCTATGTTTGTGTGGATCCCTGAAAGCAGTGCTGTAGCCAGTCATATGAAACATGTTTATATCCCCCAATGTATGATATCTTATATGCTCATATAGGTAGGTAGGTAGATACTTTATTCATCCCCATGGGGAAATTCGCATGTTCCAGCATACTTCGTTTGAAAAAAATGCAGTTTAAGTTAAAAGGCAAAGTACTTCTACTGATGAGCAATTTTAAAAAACACAGTAGAATTTTTAAAAAAAGCACAACAGGATTTTAAAAAACATGGAAGATTTCAAAACACAGTAAACAGACTTTGAGGTGCAATCAATACTTAAATACACATCAGAATTGAAAAACAGTATAAGGTGCAGTGAGCTGTCAGCTGTCTTGAGCAGTGTAGAGGTGCAATATAATATAATATATCAACAGCCGACCCCAGTCCTGTAATGAATTCTATTTGTTGCCATAAAAAGTGTGAGTTAACCTGTTAAATAAGCTGTTAGATAAGCACATCTGCTGTCATGTTCAGTTTTAAATTATATGGTTAAAACCTTCAGAAAAAAAATACAGATCTTAAAAGTAAGTTTTTTCTTTCTCTCTTTTTCAGGTTTTTGCCCTGTTATAGAAAACCTTACTTCTGTCTCACAGCAAAAAAAATTAGAGGACAAAATGTTCCCATCTTCCTTCAAAGGTCCCAGGCTTCATGCAGCTCTTTAAACCTGAGGGAACCTGCAGATCTGGGCCTAAAAATGTGGGTAAATCTCTGTAAAAATCTGCAGACACAACACACCTCTGCTCCAGCCTGGTGATGATAAAGCTTTAAACGACACAGAGGCACACTCTGTCCTATATTTAAATTCTAGGACATTGAGGAAATCTCACCTCCCTCTTCTTCTTCTCCTGTCTGCGCAACAAGTGTCAGCTACGTTATTGGAGAGAAATACGCAATGATCTTACGTAAGTGTGAGTATCTGTTTAGTGTGGAGGCGAAAATCAGACAGCAGGTGGATGAAACTGGTCCCGAAGCTGGCTTTAATCAGCTGCATGTCTCAGGATGAACACCAGAAGATCTATCACCATCAATGCATCTATAATAAAGCTGCCGTGATGATTAAAGCAGCCAACATTAATAACAATAAAAAGTAATCCATTGATTTGTTTATGAATTCAGATGGATGCTTAAAGAGGACATTTAATACCGCAGCAGCTACTCTCCATTAAACAAAACATCCTGACACAAACAGCTGACCAACACATTCAGTCCCAGCTGTGTCCTACATGCGGTTACTTAACAGGGATTTTCTCAAAACAACACACACACACACGAAAAAAAGAGATCAATGCCGCCTGTATTATCAGTGTTATATGAAAGTGTACCATCTCGGCAGGTGGAAGTTGTGCATCTTGGAAAAGCCTCTGTTTCCGCCAGACGTGATGATGATGGTTGGAGGGTCGCTGGTGGCAACAGGGAGGGATGAGGATGCTGCTGGTGCTGATGAGAGTCCATCCTGCAGCCATGGAGCCCGGAGATGAAATGAGGCGACTGCGTCTGCTGCATCGGTGCTTCTTAAAGTGACAGCATGGGATAAAGACGCTTCATCCGACGGGGTTGAACTGTACATCAGTGTTCATTAACGGATGGGATAATATCTCTCTGACAGGTGAATCGTAATTTAGAAAACCCGCATTCATTCAGCGGTGAGAGGAGGCTGGGTGATGGATGTCCAGCTGCTGTGTACAGGAACATCATGTACAAGTCTTCAGATGATGGATGAATGTGCAGAGAACCATTCAATGCAGGCCAAGCTTAGAGCAAAGTTTATTGAAAGAGAAATACATTTAAACCACATCCATTTATGCATTTCTTTTAACACAATAGACCAAAGCTATAACAGATATGTCAAATTTCAGAAAGACACATTTTTATAAATGGCTTCAACTTTATGACCTTTTATATAACAAACTGTGAAAACAAGTGGGACTGTCACTGAATTCCAGCTTTGTAAAATCTTATACCATCTAATCATATGGCCTGTATTAGTAGTCATCCTCTACTACAATTCATGTATGAACCTATGATAAAAGAAAATTATTTTGCTGTTGTAAGCTAATAAATTAATATAGCTTAATTTAAGTCTATTTACATTGTATAATTTAACATCAGTCAGCCCTTTTGATACAAAGGACACAAGTGGGTGGTTCTTAAAATCCTGTGTTCAGAATGAACAGAAGAGGAACTGGTGCAAAAGATCTTGCACATCACTTAAAAAACATTTTGGGTTGTGGAACCCATATCTGCTCTCAGATACTTTATGATGTTGGAGGCCTAATAAAAACAGTTTGACAAAGAGTTTTAGACAAAACATTCCTTCAGTGATACAGATCCAATGTCTCACAAATGAAAAGTGCCAAGAACAAGCAAATGCAAAGTGTTGAATAGAACAAGAACTGCAGTTATGAACGCAAGCTATAATTCACCGGAACTCTTTCCTGTTTCACTAATGATAGAACTTGGGTCCAGGTGTGGCAAGGACGTCCTCATAGGGTGCACTCTGGTGCAGGTGAAGGGCTTTTTGTTTTTTCAGGACCAGGAGACAGAAGAAAGTGATTGCAGCCTGCGAGCGAGTGCCACCTTCACAAAGTGCCTGCAGGCTGAACATGGTGTGACCGTTGCTCTGAAATCGAACACACACACACACACACACACACACACACACACACACACACACACACACACACAAAATTTAATTTCCTAGCATCATCCCTAATCCTGCCCTGGCCTTCTCATCTTTAAATCCCTGTCTGCTGTCACTATAGATTTTCATTTGCCATTCACGGCTGAGACTGAGTATGGACACATGGAAACAATCATGAACATGGAGGCTTTACAAATATATAAAATAAGTAAGATGTGGTTGTTGGTGTTACTATGACTCTAATACCTAAACAAGTATTTTTAGCTCCTTACTTTTAGAGTGTTCAGAAGCGTCTGTGATTGCCTGGTTATCGCCCTGTCCTCAAAATCCTGGCTGTCCAGCAAAGACTGCAAGGTAGAAAAGGATTTCAGTCAGTGATGCTGGGCACATCTTCAAGGCAGCGTGGGAAATAAACACCAACCATCTGGTAAACGCTGATAGATTGTAGCATGTCTACTGTACCGTTTTTGCAGATAATCAATTATTAGTTCACTTTCATTTCAAAGATATGTCTAGTGAAATTTGTTCAGCAGAATATAATTCCCTGTGCTGTTTCTCTTTGTAACTGTGTTTGTGAGTGTTCACACCTGAGGGTGGAGGGAAGGTAACTGAGCCTCCTCCTCCATGAGAGATAGATGGACAAACATGGAGTCTTCTGATGGAAGTTCTGGATGAGTGAAGTCTGACCTGTTTTCATCCTGACAGACATACAGAACAGATTATATAGACAGAGATGAAAAGTATCATGAATGAGAATTTTAAGTGTAGTATATACCTTCATTTCACCTGACATGCAAATGCTTACTAGTGTGAGCTCGGAGTATTTCTCACGTTGATTGTCATTCATGCGATCGAGGGCCGTCGTCTCAGTGTTGTGCGTTTTTTCAAGATCTATTGATGAATCTACCACACTGAGGTTGTCTGTGTTTAGGGCACTTATGTCTCTCTGAACTATATGAAACATAATAATGCAGATTTCATGTAAAAAAAACAAAAGGGATAACAGGAGAGGCAGAACAGAGGACGACACAAGTGACACCTTAAAAGTAGCAAAATTATAGTTTGTAGAAATTACAGTTCTCTCACTGTTAGAAAATGTAAGATCCTACCTTCTTGTCCATCCTGGCGAATCACCTCAACCTCCTCACAAACACCATGATATTTCACCTGGACAAAACTCTTGGCAAAAAGCTGTAAAGGCAAAATGAGATTTAAAATAAGATAAACCTTTATTCATCCCTGAGTGGAGAAATTTGCAATTTAAAAGTATCATCAGTAATTTCATGTGAATGTTCACTATTGAGAGATTCATTGTTTTATGATAAAGACAAACATTGCTGGAATTTGCTCATCTTTTTACCTCCTTTATCTGTGAAGCTGCTACAGTGGAACATGGCTGCACAAAAAGCTTGCCGGCACATCCGCTCTCCTTCCACTGCATGAGCTGCAGGGTTGGTGAGGCTAATTCCAGGAGGGCAAGCAGATCGGAATAATCAGAAAGCTGCTCTATGATGGACTCATTGGTCAGCTCTTTAATCTGGTCCACAACCAACTTGCGTTTCCTCTTCCCCTTCTTCTTCTCTAAGTTTGCTGAAAAGAAACAGTAGATGGTCATAAGAAGTATTGTTTAGCTGTATCATGTTCATCATGGCAAGGAACTGTTTTAAGTTTGGCTCTCTTTGCAGCAATGTAATGCAGAGTTATAATACTGGTGCGGTAATGCCAACTCTTGCGGCAGCATCTCAATAAATGTCTGCCTAATACACAGAGAAAATTTGTAGCTGAAGGAACAGTTTGATAGTTGTTGGGTTGTGCTTACGAGTGATGGCCACAGGTTCAAGGGCAAAGGCCTTCTCATTAGCAATGAGGGTGGTCTCACTCAGTGCAGGGTTCTCCACCTCTATGCTGTCTGCATCTGGAAAACATAAGGAGTCTAAATGAAAATGTACTCTTTTGACAAACAAGACATAGCAGCACCACACAATATACTGCAAAATATTTATCATGATGAATGTTCACCTTGTTGATAATTTAGTGCAGAGATCTCTGGCTTTTCATTAAGAAGCTCTTCTGGTATGAAATCAGTGGACTCTGCATGATCACTGGAGTTTGTCAGAAAGTCTATGGGGTCATTAAAAATGAAAATAAACAATCACTTATTTTTGATAAAAAGCAACAAAAGAATCATCATACAATAAATAGTTGTAGTATATGGCAATAGGGTTCAGATACTATTTATTCTTTGTGTCCAAATTCAGAGGCTAGGTCCTTCAAAAAAAGACCCATGAACACTGATCCTTCAAGGGATATGAAGGTTGGATTTTTGCTTCCTCCCTAAATGAGACACTCCAGCCTCACAGAGACTGGAGTCTTTGAAGAAACATAATAGTGCACTTGTGCAATGCCAGTCAGCTTGTGAAGTCAAATGTCTCACAGTTGACCAAGACATTGCTCTTAAACTGCCCACAAAGTGCAAACACCACCAGGATACTGGGGCGAGTTCCAGGATACCTTCGCTTGAGCGAAGCTACAGCAGGATTTCACTAAAGCACATGGGAAACTTGTACCAGGCTAAATTTCATTTTCCTTTAATGCCCTTTGATCCATAACATAAGTGAATTGGGACATTCCATTGGGATAACATTGGGATAAGTCATTTTCTTCAGGTTTTCAGTTGATCAGTTTTTAACTTAAGTGTGTGTATACAAACGTTACAGCAGCATCTACTGACAAATAACCCTACATCGAGAAACCCTGCTGCTTTCAATTCACAATCACTACCGAGTAAGTCCAACCCTTTGTCCTCATCACCAAAGGCATCTCTATTTTGGGTCAGGCTCTGGAAGTTAATATCCAGCAGTCCAGTCTGATGGCTCTGGGACTCATCTACCCATCAGAGAACACAAAGGGAGGGAAAAATTGCAAAGTCAGTATGAGATGTCAGCTCTACATAGAAAAACATTGCTTAAAGGAGAAGGATGATGATGTCGTACATTTTTGTTATTGTCAATAAATCCCATGAAATGGGACCAAAAGCCACAATGCACCAGTCTGTCTCTCAAAACATTCAGACTTTCTCGGCCTGTCTGAGGAAGTAAGCCCCAAGCATATTCATTTCTGCTGCAGATGTAAATCTTTAAAAACAAGTCACAAATATATAATTCTTAGTGTGTAACTTTTAAGAAAAGTGTATGTTGCTAAAAAAAAAAAATCTGGGGACTCGTAGGAAATGTTACTCAATCAGTGACAAATAGCGTATTTATTAGGGACTATTTTCAGCTGTGGATTTGGTACGCTAGCGAGTATTTACTGCAGCAGGACCCCAAGTTCATCATAATGAAGAGACAGTGCAAGAGTGGCTAATTTATGTGTTTGCAATAGTTTTTGGACCACGATGAAGCTCTATAGCACAGAGGAACAAGCTCTATCAGGCTTTGGCTGCACAGAAAAAGTACAATCACTTCATTATTGGCTTTTGTCTTTTCATGGGATTTGATCAGAATAAGAAAAAAAGAATTTAGATATAGAACATCATCAGATTAATCTTTAAATCTAAATATAGTAGTAATGTAGGAAATAATTAGTGCTCTACAATGACAAGGCAAATGAAAACAACTCACATAAAATCAGGAGGTACTAAAACATGAGAACTAACTGGTTCCTACCTAAATCTGCAATGTATAGAAAGCCATTTCCAAAATCCTCTTTCAGAGTGATTTCCTCTGATCGACCCTGGTTCAGTGAAAAGTGGTCCACAACCTCTATGTTACTGGTGTCCCAGTATGAAGAAAACATAGTGTAGACACAGATGGAATACTTATTCACTAGGTTTAAAGTTACAGTGGGTCATCCAAATGTGAATCAAAGGGTTAACCCTGCTTCCAGATAATAAAAACACAAAATTATACCATATGACATTAATAGTTTGTAGTACATTTGAAATCCAAGCATGAAAACTTAATTTGTCATGTTGAGTGTCTTTGAGTCTCATGAAAAGGGCTCCTTACCTTAGGTCTGGCAGCTGGGCATCAAAGGCAGTGAAATCTTCGTTCAAGGTAATTGCTCTTAGTGTGGCCGCATTCCCCTCCACAGGCATATCTGTCTGATCTGGTATGTTAAGAATTAGAAGAGGTATGAACAACATCCAGCGATTTAACTGCAGACAGATTTCTTTGGAACAGGCAGAAGAAGAGATTTTCTGTCTGTCTGTTTGTGTGATATTAACCATAAGACAAATCATTAATGCATATACATAACATTCTTGCATTGAACACCTGGCTTCTATCAATTAACATTTAATTCCCACAGCTCTGTCAAAACCTGTGGTGCCTGTGTGTGTCACCACAATTTAAATAATTATTGATGACACTGTAAAAACAAACAGGATGTGTTACCTGGCCTGAAATCAATTTTGATTTTAACCAGGGCATCGTTGCAGTCTGCAAGGAGATACTTTGCTTTTCTGAAGTAGATCCTGACCACACCAATGAGCAGATGACCAGATGTCCGCAAACCCATTTTCATCTGCAAAAGACCACACATACATGTCAGACTCATCAGCTGCAAGTCACCACAATATGTATAGCGTTTTGACTATTCTTTACCTTTGGGGAAATTATGTCTCTGACAGTTGTTTCCAGATTGCATTCATATACATGTGCCTTTGTGAGCTTCCTCTCCCAGTGGGCTGCCAACCATATTTTGGCAAGAGGCCCCCGCTTGTACATGAACAGTTGAGTGTAGAACATCATGTTGGATTATTGAAACTGTCACCTGTTAAAAACACAATTAATGTGTAAAGCTATTCGACGGGTCAGCTTCATATATCAGCGTTAATTTATATTTTCTGACAGTAAAGTAGTGGAAGGAGTATGTGGCTGTTTTGTCAGTGTATTTTATTGGTAATTGAGCCTGAACTTAGCAAACTTCCAGGGTCAAAGTCGGCTAGCTAGCTGCGTTTGCTAGGAAGTAACTAGCTAGCTACATTGTGATAACAGGTTTTTGAGGCGTAGCTAGCTTAACATCATGTCGGCATGTCTTTTAATACGGTTTACTAATTAGGTAAAAACATAAAATTGCAAATTTAATTAATTATACACACATAACGAGCTGGACAGACGTTAGCGGAAAAACGTACCTTAACTTTGACAGTGCACGTTTTGAAGTTCGGAGCGTAAACGTGAACCACGGCAGCGACTTCCGCCCAAAAATAAACAAGTAAATAAATTAATGGATAAATTATTAACAGTTTTTTTAAATTAACTATTTCATAGATATCAGTCGGTGATTTGAGAAAAGCAAAACATATTAATAAATACGACTCTCAGGTTCGAGCTGGACCGTGGATATTACCTCCCCTCGGTTTGTATCTGACGAGTAGCTGCCAAGCTAACATTAGCAACTTTTAGCATCATGATATATCCAGAACATTGTGTTTCATGTTAGCATCTTGCCAAACACCCGGTTAGTAAATGTTAGTAAGATGCCATAATGTAATTGATTCAACTACTGTATATTGTTATGTTGTAGATATTCGCGATCTTCACGTCCACAACATCAAAGTGCATCTGGAGAAAAAGACAGGTTAGTAAGACTCACTGTTTTTTTTAAGCCAACCACCCTGCACAATGTAATCATGTCATTAACCTTTGAATGGAGGGAGGTAAACTTACGCTTATCAACCATAAAATGCATTTTTAAGTAAATGTCTATTTACAGTGTTTTGTAGAGTCATGGATTAAATTAATGGACAGCTAATGGACTAAATTATGAGGTTACCAGTTTTATCTCAGACATGCAGATGGCTTAAGATTCAAATGTGTTTACCTCCCAAAGAATCTAATAAATGTTAACTGTTAAGAAGAGAAGAGAAGATGCAGTAAATAAGGTATTTACAGCAGACCTATATGAATATTCTCTTATCCTGAGCTCCAAAGTCCATTTTGGAGCTTCATCATTAAAGTAGTCGCCTTCTTCTTTGCGGGTTACAAAAGGAAAAATTGCTGAAATATTCATAATGTTGTGTGACTGACACTAGATAGTGATTATTTGTTGTTCACCAGTTTAAATTAACACTTGTGCAGTCAGGTCAAGTTAATGTTCACCTGCCACTAGAGGGCGTCAGACCATAAGCACATAGTCACTGAGCTCCTGACTGTGAGTTCAATACAATGTGACCACCTGGACACACTGACACATACAGGAATACAGAAGAGTAACAGTAGGAGGAAAATACCTGTGGTTTGTAGCCAATTGCAGTATGAATGAAGTTTCACCTCTTATCACATTGTTTAGATAAAATATAGAAGATGCTCTGTAGTAGTGACACAGTGAACACTTCTACAATCTAACAACACAACATTCTCCTCTATTCACCACTGAGGCAGCGATCTCAGGCCGAGAATTAAACATGCCACAATAAGTTTGTGTTTTGCTTTAAATGGGTGCCTGGGGTTCTGCTGCTACTGTTAAAGAACAACTGGTATATCAAGTCAGAGAGTGAGAGTGATAATATTGAGAGGAAATCAGATGAGGATAAAGATGTGAAGTACAATGTTTGGATCTTTCACTGTGTATGATATGTGCCATATCAGTTGTTTTTCTTTTAATTCCTCCTCTGGCTACATCTCAGTGCACTGGCTGCAAGTGAAAAGCTTATCCTCCAGAGGTTTTTTTTTGTACACTGGGGGAAAATAAATTCCTTTGCATCTAAGTAAAAATGACATGCATATTTGCTTGGCCTCCCTGCTGACATGGGGGTTTTCTTTTTTTTATTTTTTTTTATCCCACTTCAGTTCAGCTTTGATGGAAGTATGTCACTTCAACAGATAAACTACATAGATATACATATAGATATACATCTCTGTTTTGTATTACTAAGATTTAAACTCCAGTGTGCTTTCTCACATGTGCTTTTGGATGCGCATGCATACGTATTATCTTTAAAGGCTTGGAAACCACCCGGCTGTAGCTTTTGCTCTCATCTTGATTTTGGTCAATGTGCTAAAAAATACTCCTCTGTAAAAGGCTGTCTCAGTGCCACACAAAGATACAATAAAGCTGCAGTAAATTGGAAGTATAACAGTCCATTAAATGAGCAGTCTTTCAACTCCCTAGGAGAGAGCCTTCCCAAATAAAACTCCTATAATCCATTTAAACATCTCATTAATTGTTATAATTTTATAAATAATTGTTTTTCTTTCAGGGAATGACAGTGTTGTACCTCCCAGCAAACACATTAGTCAGTTAATGCAGACATTGTTCGATGGGTAGATTTTCTTTAAATTAAGTGTGAGTAAATTAATTTGCTCAAAGTAAAGTAATATGAAATATGCTGTTGTCTCAATTTTTGTTGATTCTCATGATTATAATGTCACGTTTAGTGCATTTGAGGACAAGCAGTACGAGCAGAGTTGTCTTTATTTTTCAGTTGCAGTGTCTTGTGGAACACTAATGCACTTGTCTGAAAAGTGAAGAGAGATTTGTTTCAGCCTCTGTAAGTGTTGCGTACCAACTAAGGCATTTTGAACCAATACCAATAACCAATGTGCTTCCAGTAACGTCAGAAAAGTGGTAGTGAATTTGAACCCGATGTGCTCTCAAGTTAATGAGTAATGTTAATGTTTACATTTCAACAAGTATGTTTGTCTTAGTCATTTCTCTCATATTAGTATACTTTGATTCTGGCATGGTTTTGGTGACTAATAACACTTTTTTGATCTAATCGGTAAAAATTAATGGAAAAAACACATGAAAACACAGAAAAATGGAACCACAGCTTTTATTCACTGTTTTTATTTCTCTAGTAAATAAGGCTGCACAAGAATTGGTTTTGATATTCATATTGTTATATATCATTCATTTATATGCATACGTGAAGCCACACAAGAAAGTACTACAGTTAAACGGGAAAGCAGAATTAAATAGCTGTAGCTGACTGATGTTTGTGTTCTGTTTTTAGAGGAAACACACAATCAGACATGGTTGTTAGTATCACTGATTTAGGACCAAAGTAATTAATTTAATGAATGGCTTCAATTTTTACAGGGGAAATGAAAAATGTAAACGAGTAAATGAACTTAAATTAGCATAAGCAAATAAGATGAGTTGAAGACAAATGTAAGAGCATCTATAATCTAATATTCATCAGAGATTATAGACACTTAAGTTTGCACACTTCTGCGAATTTATGCTAATCAAAAACAATATAACATGAATTAGGAAAATCATTATCTGTAACCAAGGAGCTTTAAATCCTATTTCCTTATTGTTTTCCCCCTCTACACAAATTAATATGATAAATATGCTCTATGTCAATAAAAACACTGGAACCACTGTAGTAATAAGCTGAAATCAAGATAAGAACTAAGGGGGACTGGAGAGGAGAGGGGTCCCACAACCAAAATAAGAGTTATAGAATCCACCGACAGAAAGAGAGTGACTTGGGGTTGTTTTCAGGAAATACAAGTCTGAATTTCCATCAAAATGAATCTAGCCTAATCTAGTCCCATTTTTGTCAGAGTCTAAATCAGATTTTCTTTCTCAGGTAACACTGTTTAGGTCTACAGTCTGCAGGTTTTATCCATCAGTATGCAGTACTAGAATGACTAGGAGGCTACATGGCACAGTAGAGCCTCATCAAGTATAGCCTCTAAATGGATCCTCCACCTAAATCTGTGTTTGTAGTATCAGATACTTGGCCCCTGTTGGCTTGAAGAGGTGGCTAGAAGATGGTTGTTTGATTGCTTACAGAAAACAGCAGCTGTCAGTTTGAGCTTATGTCTCTGTTATGATGGATTCCAATGCTGACGAGGACAAAATCTCAGTAGACACATTCAAGCCGACAGGAGGTGAATACTTCATCATTTCAATCATTTTGATCATCTTGATCATCCCTAACATTCCAGTTCACCATCTGGGTGTCAAATTGCATACAACAGTTACACATGTCCATGTCCAGAACAATATACAATGTCATTGTGTTCTTAAAATTCATTACAATAAGTCTACATGTCTTCTTTCTTATGGTGTGTTTTGTTTGCACAGGCCAGATATTAAACAGTTTATCCTCACCTAACAAAATATGTTTCTGCTGTAAGCAAGAAGATAAGCAGCTTTAAAATGTCCCACATTTGTCTAATTAACCTTGAAGCCAGTAAGGGTTCTCCTCCTTCACTTTCTGCTCCTTCAGAATCCGATTACGCTGGTGTACATTAAAATGAAGCAGGGAAAAAGCTCATACAGCAGTAAGATATTACAAGTGTACAATGCTGTGGCAAATCTTCTCAGCTCAAGTAACGCTGTGTGGATTTCTTTAATCTTTTCACATTGAAGTGGCCATTTATGTACGACTGTGGTACTGTCATGCTTTAAAGTCTTGGTAACACACAGTCATTATCACTCATGCATGCCCTTTGTTGTTTTGTTGTCCATGCTGATTCATCTCTCTGTCTTTTTGACCTGTCCTGTTTCGTTTGCTTCATGAAAGAGGGAATTTGTACCACTAGAGTAAATCCTCCTGTGGTTTGGCTGAGAGCTGGCTGACTGTCACCTCTCTGTAGGTGGACCCAGTCAGGATGCAGGCAGTCCTTTGGGGTATGGTCCCATAACATGGTACTGTATTCTCAGTGCAATGCACAAACGGCCCATAGCTCTCCTGCTGTCCATTTGAGAAGTGCGTGGAGATGCTCATGTCCTTGTTGCGCTGCGCGGCAGATTCGAAGCGTTCTTTCTGGTCTGACTGCGGACTTCCTCTGTAGATCCTCTGTCGTAACATAGATGTGTCTTTGTAGAGACACTCGCGAAAGTTGGGTTTACACAGCAAGTAGACCATAGGGTTGTAGATGGTTGAAGACTTGGCAAACACGGCAGCAAGGGCAAATGCATCAGGAGGAACCCGTGTGGCGTCTCCGAAAGCAGCCCACATGGCCACGGCAGCGTATGGGCTCCAGGCACCCAGGAAGCCTATGCACACGGCTACTGACAACTAGGGAGAAGAAACGTTCACAAGTGCACATGCAGACATGGATACACACAAAATCATGACATGCAGAAAATTTACTTAGTGTCATACCAGTGGCAAAGTGGCAACCATAAAAAGGTGTAGATACACAGACAGCTATGTATGCATGAAAAGATTCTACCAGATCAGTAAAGCATTTTTATAACTTTTGAATAATTTACTGACTCACATCCTGCCCAAATCCTGTCAACTGCAAAACCTGAAAAAGTGATGTTAAAGTGACACACTCAAATCCTCTGACCTTGACAATCAGAGCATGTGCATTGGTGGTCTTGGTCTGTGGTGACACATGCTGCTGGACGGCCTGACGGGACCCTCGCACTGTCAGTAGAATGAGAGTGTAGGAGAGGAAGATGATGGTGCAGGGCAGTGCATAGCAAAAGACGAAAAGGCAGATGATGTAAGACAAAGCCGAAAGCTCGTGGTTGGGTGCATGCCAATCAATGCAGCAGGCTGTGCCGTAAGGTTCAGGACTGTAATGGCCCCACTGTGCCAAGGGCCCTACAGCAAATACAGATGCATAACACCACACTCCAATCACCAGGAGGCGGGCATGTGAGGAGGAGAACTTGTTACCTGATGAGACAGGAGATAAAGAAAGAGAAAGGAAAAAGATGCTTTGCAGTTATTGTGATAATCTTTTTCTTCAAATGTCTTGGCATTCAGCTTTGTGATAAAATTGTAGATTATTATCCCCTCACCATGGTTTGGGGAGCAGACTTTAAGGCAGCACACTAAAGAGAGTGCTGTGAGGTTGGTCAGGCTGCATAGACCAAACAGCACTCCACACATAGCATAGAGCTGACAGGCGACTTCTCCAAACAACCATCTGTGTACACAGACAAGGAGAAAAGGGAAACGTGATGGCAAATAGGGCTGCAACTAATAATCAATGTCATTATCAATTAATCTGCTAATTCATTTCTTGACTAACTGATTCATTATCTGGTGTACATGATGTCAGGTCATAGTAAAGAATGACTGTTATGATTCTCTAAAGCCCAAGGTGAGCCCAAGGTGGTTGTTTATATACATGAAAATAGAAAAGCCTCACAATTGAGGAACTGGAACTAGGAAACAAACTAGCCTTTTTTTGCTAAAGAACTTAAAACTTAAGTCACAAATTATTATCAAAATAGTGCCATATTCCTGCCAGCAGTTGTTATTTACTATCAACTAATTTTTCAGAGAATTTAGTTAGATGTTTTTTAAGGTAGGAGAAATAAAATGGAGACATAAGAGGGGATACCTGTGTGAAAAAGCTGATGGTATTGCCAATGGAAATAAAGAAAGCGTCATCCCAAGGTCACTGATGGAGAGATTGATGATGAAGAACTCTGCTGGCTTCAAGGTCAACCGCTTGTGATATGCAACAAGTAGCAGAATGCAGTTGCCCATGAGGGACAGTATACCTGTAAGAAAAATAAAGATAAATCGAGCTGCGCTAGAGATTGTAAACCTGTGGGGATTTATCATACATGCTTGTGGTCAGATGAATCAGTGCAGCAGAGATTTGTTTGCTGTGCGGACTTACAAAATGCGCTGTAGAGTGAACCCATGAGGATGTCGTGCTCCTTGGAGATGGTGGAGGCAAACACAGGAGACGTGTCTGAAGCATTTCCCATCTAAAATGTAGTTAACATTAGCACACAAGGGTTAATTGTGAACAATACAATGACTGGAGAATTTACTCAAGCTCGATACGCCACTAATGTTGCCATAGGCTGGACTGAAAACACTCAAAAGGAAGCAAATGTACTGTTGAATGGATGATCAATAACCACAGCAAAAGCTATTTCCTCACTGCCTGGTGTCAATGTTTGAAACCAAATAAACATTTCTCAAGTTGTGTTTCTAATGCATCTCAAATTTATTGACTGCAGTGCAAGCTGGTCTTTCTTACTGTCTTTGTTAGACAATGCTTCCAGCCTGCAGGACCAGATGCATTTTTTTTTTTTTAATAAACAATAATCCTGGTCAAAGGATACGGACAATTTGTATTAAACAGAAACATACAAAGCAGGATTGACAGATGGAAAGAATTAGACTGACTTTCAGGATTTGCAGCAGGAGTATTAGATGAGAAATTGAGAGCTGAAGAACAAAACAGTCATGATCAACATAACATGAGCTCAAATTTGTTAGAAAAAAGATTATGAAATATTGTTCCCAGCTGACAAATGTGATGTAATCATCCACACACACAAATGCAATTCAGACACACGATGTGATGGAATAGTAACATCATGAGCAGTGGTAAGATGATGTTCATTCTGCCATGACGGAGAGCTGACAGAAGCTCTGAGCAAATAAATTAACCTAATAGATTGTAATATTAAGAATCTTAATAGTGTCTTCTCAGCATCAGTTGAAGCATGCCAGAGGCACTCATGCTCTTTGTTATGAAGCAGACTCTTAATCTAGGCAATCAGTGTCTTCTTGTCCATATATCTACAAACAAGATGTTGATCATTTTTCAGTACATCGCTTTCCTTGATAGAAGGAGTAAAAATTAAATAGAAATCAATGAGGAAAGCACTGTGCAGGACACGATTCTAGAGGTAATACTTGGGAGTGCTCAGAAAGATGATGCAGAAGCATTATTGACTCTCAAGGACTTAGGCAATCACACAGGATAAAGAATGAAGCTTCATTACTATGCAAGTCAGCACACCAGTCAATGACGAAACGTCCAGTCAGTCTGAGTGGAGGGGACTCAGTGGAGTAAGTAGTTGCGGCCAGTTTAAGTACCACTCAAATCCAAGCACTTTCCTGTCAAACATAACGAAGGACTCTGTTATCAATAAAACATATTTCAGGTGGATTTGCTAGAGCCCAACAGAGGTTGAATTCATCAGCAAGTTGGCAGACATGCAAAAAGAAACTAGATAACAATGTTTTGTAGGCTGCATAGACACCAATGAACCACAACATTAAAACCACTGATAGGTGATGTGAATAACATTAATTGTCTCATGACAATGCAATGTTTTGCTGGGAAACCATGAGTCCTGGCATTCATGTGGATGCTACTTTGACACGTACCAACTATCTTAACATTTTTGTATCTGTGGTATGTGTTGGATCAAGTCCAGTTCATGGAGGTCCTACCTCGCAAACTTACAGGACTCAAAGGTTCTGTTGCTAACATCTTTGTGTCAGATACCACAGGACACCTTCAGAAGTCTTGCGTCGATGACTCAATGGGCTACAGCTATTTTGGCAGCATGAAAGGAAACTACACAATAATTAATTAATTATTAAAATTAATCTCGGTTGGTGCCTAATATTGGTAGTTATGTCTGTTTTTCTTTGAACTGTTTTAGAAAGATGCTCAATCATATTGCGTTCTAGTGACACGTGTTTCGATCATTTTGATGAGGTTTGACCAAATAACAGAGATACCTGTATGGATAATGCACTGCAGTTCAACAGCACCACAAATTGGATCAATCAATCAACATCTCTCAAACAGTTTTGGCAATGAAATCGCTGCATTAGCTTTTGGCTAGCTAGCCTAGGTGTATATCATAAATTAGCCACTGAGTATTTAGCATTAGCATATTTTGTATTCTTAAATTTTAGTTCAACTCAACAACACAGCGAGTTCTCATTCGTCTTTCAAATTGTATGCAATCATAAATTATCATTATTTTCCATCATAACAGCATAATTAAATGGTGCCAAAAGACAATACACGTTTATGACGCAGTCTTTGGGTGTTTGTATCCTGGCTGATAGCTGTTCTCTGTAAGTAGGTTTGAGAGAAATGTCTGCACACTCAGATCTGTGCAGAAGATGTTTTATCTCACGCGAGCACTTAGACAGAAACTGTCGAGTCTGGAGGATTTAAAGCTTGCATTCTTCAGAACAACTTCGGCACCGATCTGAGTGTGTGGATGCTTCTCTCTCAAGTGTGCTGGCCTTTAAGCTCCTGCACCTCCACCAAGCCGGAGTGAGCATTTTTTTTTTTTTTAATAAATCCAAGACTGCTTAATTCTAGAAAGCAGCACTGCTTTTTAAATAACTACTGAGTTGAATCTGTATTTTTGAATTTAACACATGAATGCCTGGATGTGCCTTTCATCAGCAATAACACACACAGAGTATATGTGACAGTATACATCCCTAGTGCTGACAACTGTTTCTGAACATTTTTATGACCCATCGCCATGTAGGGGTGGGCATCGTTTGAATTTGAACGAGTCCGATTCCAATTTCGATTCCTTGTTTTGATTCCAGTTCCTAACGATTCTCGATTCCGATTCTTGTAAGAGGCAGGGTCAAAAAGTTCTTTCTCCATGAATTTTAAATCTATAAACTTATGAACTTTCCTCTGAATTTCTCACAGTATATTTATCAAATCTATGAACTTCAATATAAATGTTAAGAATTTTCTTCTCACATGGGTACACTTTTCACAAGAGAGCTTTATTTTAAACATCTTGAGTGTCTGGTGCTGCTGCAGATACATGTTGCAGAACTCCCACTAACGGGCTAACAAAAACAAATGTACAATCCAGTCCAGATTAGCAGCAGATACAGTGTAAAATCATGTTCCGGTCGGCGGAATGGGCATCGAAATTAGGAATCGAAACTTAAAATTTTGAACGATTCCGGGAGAATCGGAATGTTAGTCCCGGTTCCAATCGATGCTCGATACTCGATGGCCAAGCCTATCGCCATGTGGGTGTGAAACAAGCGGCAACCTCCGGCACTGAAAAATGAAACCAATGCGGAAGTGCAAAAAAGCTGCAGTTCCTCGAATAACCGCTAGAGCAGGCTGCAGAAGTGAGTCAATTACATCTGAGCCCCATGTTAAAATGTCCGATTTTATGACAGAAAAAAAACATATTTACAGCCTGGTTCAAAACATGGCTCTAGTCTCATAAGCTGTTTTTCTACTCCATGACAACTCTGGGGGGGGCGAATTTTTTTATAAGGCGTTCATTTAAAATATACAGCATACATCATTATGCACAGTTCATAGCTGTCAATCTAAGTGGTGCCACTTTGATTGACAGCTATGAACTGATGGTCTAAAGGGCGACACCCCGGCTAATTCTAGTCACTGAGTTTGGGAAAGAGATCGTCGTGGGGTTAGCCGGCTAGCAACGCTGTTTAGCATTTAACCTAGCTGGTTAGCCGTAGCTAGTTTGATTATTTCGAATAAAGCGGCTTTTTTCAGCGGCTTTTTTTCAGCCAATAGCGTTCATTCGACCTGCCTCAGCTCCGCCCTTGCTCCACCTCTTTGTCCATATTTGGAGTAACCGGAGGTAGGCTACCAAGATGGCTACGCACTACGATTTGCTTCATTTTTGCTCTTCAGAAACCTATGGGTGACGTCACGGACACTACGTCCATATTTTATACAGTCTATGGTGTGAAAGCGAGAGGGAGGAGGTAGACAGAGCCACGCAGAGCTCAACCAGCTGAACTGTGCCTTTGGTCCGCTGTGACAGATTGAGTATTTTGTGACTGGCTGAGCTGTGACACTACTGTTATCATGTCTCTAAGCCTGGCAGAATAACTCTTCTGTTCAGCTTTGATTAATTGGACGCCTTTGAGACAGGGACAGGAACATTGACCTCCAGATGATGATGTAGTGTTAAACCATACATCGTCAGCTGACCTGGCTTATGTACCACATTATTACCTTTTTTTTTTTTAATATGCAGTTTACTGCTGCTGTCAGCACGACAAGTTACGTCCAACTTTGTTCACTGCTGCATATGTCATCAAAATTGTGAGATTTGTGTGATGCCACTGAAACCAGGCCTGTCCCTCATAACATTTCCATAGCTGTGGTCAGAGGAGATAAGCAGCCATTTGAAAGCTGACAGGCGTGTCAGAGTGTTTCAAGTGCAATGGCAAAGAGACCACATGCATGAGGTCATGAGCAGTGACAATTACCATGCCAGTGTATCTGCATGGTTTTCAGAGACTGGCAGCCAGTAGCATAGCTTAATCTTTTACTTGTGTTTAAATCTGACTATCTGTGTATTTTAAAACTCCTGAGGTTCTCCCTCTGTGAAAGTAAATATTTGTTGCTATGTTTGTAGAATAATGATGGTGTTGATATTGGTGATTTTATCTTGATGTCATCTTTGTGATGTTACATTCACACCCAGTCCTCAATGTTGTTGCCTGTAACATTATGAATCATGAAATATGTGAGTGTTTGTGAATGTGAAGTGCCACATTGCATCTTGTGTGCTTGGTTTGATTGGTCTGCCCTGTCTCTAGTGCATTTAAACTGTTTCATTGTTGCATTTCAAGGCAATGTTGGACGTCTTATTATTACTATTTTGCTCTTTTATGTTAAAGACCTGCTAGGAAAGAAATTATTTAGTCATAAGAAAGATGCCCAGCTACTGATTTTAGTGTGTTAATGCTCACCTTTAATATTGCTTGGTTATTTTACTCAGCTCTGTGTTTGCAACATGCAACTTTTTTGGGCAAGTCATCTTAAAGTTCTCAGTGTATTCTGCTGAGTATTGATGAGTATTGTGACGTCTTCTGATTTCTTGTTTACTGCATAAATTGCCATAAATGACAATGAAAAGAACCAAACCTTTACATAAATTTTAGCTGGGAAAAAAAGGCATTTTTGCTTGAAAAAAATGGCACATCAACAAAGCAGTTGTTGATTTATTTTCTTTTCTTGACAAATTGATTATTCCTTGCTGCTGTAGTCCACATTTCTGAGTGAAAACCATTTGTATTCCATCAGGCTAATGGTGTGCAATATTTAAACACAAGTCTTCACTCCAATATATATGACACACAATGTTCTGTACAGCACATCCCCTTAGGGCCTTCTGAGACCTTGGTGAGATTGAAGGGAACCGTGAACTGCCTCCTCATCTGAGAGTGACTGACAGTGACAAGTGAATGCCATCACAGTACAATATTTACATTGTGTGTTAACAGCATGACAAAGGTTCGGTGGAGGCAACTCTCTCAGGCATTGCAGGCACGCTGTGACATATCTTATGTAATGACTGTGGAGAAGGATCATGTGATACAATATGGACCCAGCATAGTGTCTGTAGGATGACTAGCATTGCAGTATAGTAATCTCACCATGAATCAGTTGTCACCTGATGACTGTGCAGGTGTTTAGGATTTATTTATTTTTTATCACATACAAATCATGTTGGTCAGTTTGGTTCAGAATGAAATATCACAACTGTTTAATGGATTAACATAAATTCTGGTAGAAATATTATATATATATACATATATGTATATATGTATATATATATGTATATATATGTATATATGTATATATATGTATATGTATATATATGTATGTATGTATATGTATGTATGTATGTATGTATGTATGTATATATATATATATGTATATATATATATATATATGTTTATGTATATGTATATATATATGTGTGTGTGTGTGTGTGTGTGTGTGTGTGTGTGTATATATATATATATATATATATATATATATATATATATATATATATGTATACATATATATATATGATATAATATATAAATAGTATATTTGCTGATCCCCTGACTTTGCCTCGAGCTACTTTAGTAGGTCAAAGTTTTCAGTGAACCTGCAGAATGACCTGATATCAATTGGATGTATTGGCACAAAATGTGGTACAGATGCACAGATTTGGATTCAGAGAACGGCGGCTCTTATCATCCAGCTGGTACAGAGGCAGTTTGTCATGAAAGGTCTGAAGCAAACAACACACAGCTGGTCATTTGACATGATTTTAAGCCTAATTATTTCTCGATGATTTCTCATGCTTGGGAGCACAATAAGCAACCAGAATTCGTCATATGAGATACCATAAAATATCCCTCATGCTAATTAGGCTTTAAAATGCTAAGGGCTCTCATTTCCATGCCTACAGGAAGGACAGCAGCCACAAAGATTGCAAAATAAATAAATAAGTACAATTCTGCCACCCCAGTAAATCATCATCGCTCTACCACAACTGCTTCCCCTTCATGACACACACATGTTACATAACCACAATCTGATTGAGTATGGGAAAGCAAACATTTCTGTGTCTATTATGGGTAAGTGTCTAGGCTCAGACAGCTGGCGTATTTTGTTATTTGCCTTTGACTCTGATCCTCACTTGAAGGTCATTTGCTTTGTTTTATCATGTTGTATCCAACAGAAAAAAAACATCATACTGTTGCATCATAATCAGTCATTGTCAACACATATTGATTTTCTGTTGTGAGTCTAGAGTGAGAACTCACTAACAAATGAGTAGTCGCTCACCCATGTCTGCAGGAAACAACAATAGGCAGTTCATTCATGCAGGCACACATGTCCAGAAAAATATTGTGTGGCAAGCAGCCTGAGTTCCAGTCGACAGGCTGTCTTGAAAATGGTCTGTACAGAGACATCTATTACTTTGATTAAAACATAAGGAAAAGCAGTTGTTTTTTTATTGAGCGGGATGATCAGTGATCTCATCACTAATCCTGCCAGAGATCCCACAAATCGGCTGTGATACCTGCACCTTCATTTTATCAGCATTAAAGCCAGTGCAATCCGTTTTCACTTCCTTGAAATAGTGTCTGAAACTTGACTGAATGTCCTTCATTAAATGCCCCTTTAACACGACCAGATGTTTTCAATTTATAGGAAGAGTTATAAATCCACTACGAGTCAGAATAAACTGCCAGAGCCACTGCACAGAAAATAAAAGCAAAGAAGAAATAATAAAATGAAGATGCTCTGAGAAATATGTGCATCTGTATTTCCATTGCTTGCAAACATTCTGAACAATATCAGCACAAATTTGGAAGAGCAAACAAGTGCATCATCATCAATAACCCTGCTCTTTGTTGGAAACATAAACGACATCCCAAAGCTCTGCTGCTTACCTTCCAGGGACGGAGGATTTGTCCTCATGTAAACTCATGGAGGCCAGGTGTAGAGCAGGACACAGAGGAGAGGAGGCTGGCCAGCCGCCGGCGGGGAGACAGACAGGAGGAGCAGACAGACAGAGAGGTGGACCTGGATCTCACACTGAAGAGTCCGGTAATAGTATTCTTCTCCTCTTCAATGACATACACTTACACACATCCAGCCAGGTGGACGTGCACTCATTCTCTCTTACAGCATATGCACTCATCATCACTGGAGATGCATTGAGCCCCACTAATGTAGAATGAAAAGCCCACAGTGATGGCAGGTCAGCCACAGAGTGAGAGAGAGAGGCGGAGAAAGAGAGAGAGAGAGAGAGAGACGGAGAGAGGGATCAGCATAATACTGGCAAGCTCCGAGTGTCACTGATGACTCAAAGTACCGCTCCCCACCCCATTTCTTCCATCTGTCCTAACTCACTACTTTCCCGCTATACTCATCCCAGACACTTTGATTTGTCCCTATACTTAGGATTGTTCACCTTCTTCACACATATGAATCACCTATCTGAATAATACATGTACGGTGGGTTTTCCCAGATCACTCCACACAGTTTACTCACACACTGTTGCTCATTTCTGCATCTGTGAGCAACAGTGTATGTACGATTGTGTGCACGCTGTATAAATCACTTGATCAGACCCTGGAGGATAGAGAACTGGCTGTTGACCAAAAATGTGTGGATGCAACAATGTCAAGGTAGTTTTGCTCCTGGTTGACATTTGAATGTTTTTTTTTTCTCTCTGAATATAAAATGGAGTATGAGTTTAATAGATTATTAATATTGCTGGATGTGCCTGTGAAGTGGTAATTTAAGCTAAAAGCCAGAGTGAGAAAAATTCTGATTGTAATTTGCTGTGACTAGGATATTAGACAGCAAAGGACCATTTTTTATATATTTTTTTTATCTCAGTGAATTCCTGTGCTGTGCTGCTGGTAATTAATTAGTGTTCATTGAGAATTACAAAATGTTTGCTGCATAATTTGCGGCTGGAATGAGATTCTGAGGTGATTGTATTTAATTCAAGGGTCCAAATTTAATGTGATAGCCACTTAAGAAAAAAGATGCCATCCTTGGTCACAGACTAAATCTAGCCCTGTTAGGGAGCATTATAACTGCACCTGAAGCGCTGTGTCACCCTACTTTATCATACCCACCCATGCAGTTTGCTCCAAGCAGCGCTGCTCCCAGACTGACAGTCATGGAAAGCCGCTTAAAGGAGTGTGGGCTCGCTTGCCGAGCTGTGCCGAGGCTGCAGGGCTGTCAGAAAGCTGTAAAGAGCAGTGTCATATTAATACTTTGGTTCCAGGGTCCTGGTCTTTCTCAGGCTGTTTGCTCTGAAACGTTTATATAAACTGTCATAGCCAGTGGTCTGCTGTAGTATGAAATCCCTTCATGACTTATGGGACATGACAGTAGGCAGGAAATTATCAGAACGAGACAAAAATTGACCACGGATGCCAATAAATACGTTAATTTTTCACCAGCCTGCTGTCCGGACTAAAATATTTAAATTATTTGATGGACTGCCATAAAATGGGGTGCTTGTATAACTTTGGTTATTCCTTTACTTTCCCTACAGCGCCACCAGCAGGTCAGAGTTTTCACGTAACCTGTGAACTATCTCAGCGTCAACTTGTTGTGACATGATGACCCCTGGGCTCTTTCACCATGGGGGTTTGAGTGGGGGAAAAAGGACAAAATGAGGAAAACATATTTAATGATGAAATCAAATCTAGTCCATTACATACTGGAAATATTTTCTTAAAAAAACTGGTATCCATTCCTCTTGTGTTATTACTTTAGTTATGTTAACTTGATCATGCTTTTTCAAATATAACTGTTAATATTGTTGTCATATAGCAAAGTCTACTCACAAAGACAATGACAGAATAAATTCAAAAACAGTAGATTCATCAATAATTAGAGTTCCACTTTTCCTTTCTTAGAAGGCATTTCATATACATTCATAGTCATGCTGCATCCTGTAGCACTATAAACAATGTTATTAGCATAAGGTGATGCTGTAGTAGGTGTTCAGCCATGTGTCTGTTTTATGATGAGGATTAAATTATCATTTTAGAGTCGTTCCTACCTGACGGTGAGAAAAGAGAGATGATTGTAGTGTCCTGGTCACTGCAGTCTGAGTCAGAGTGACATCTTTGTCACATCTTTATTTGGGCTTCCAACCCACAAATACAAGTAAAAGTAAAATTAAAAATCATCTAAAGCCTTGTGTAACTGTTGTCAGAAAATGCATCGGCCTACTGTTATTTTATTGTCATGATTGAAGTGACTGAACAGTACCAATTATTTGAAATTATGCAGTATCTATTAAGTGAGTGAAAGAAAAATGGATATGGCAAACCAGTACATTGTAAAATCTAAAGGGTTGTGGACTGAACAGTTTTTTGGTGTTCCTGTTTGAGGTGAAGTAAAAGCGTCTTGAGGTTCCAAAAGTGTCTCCATGAAATAGATAAATGCTAAATTAGAAAAAAAACTAAAACCATGACAATATAATAAGAACATGGATGATTTGATGGGTCTTCTTACTGCCTCCTTAATGGTACATCATTCAGCTCAGTGTGTCTACCCAGTGAACAAGCAGTTCATTTGTCCTCCAGCTGTGAAAACAGTTTTCATACCACTCACTGTCTTTGCTTCTGTTTTTTGTGAGAGAGTGACAGAGTTTCACGGCTGTCCAAAGAGAACAGAGGAGGAGTGGTACTTTTGATTTAACTTTAACGACATGTAAATTGGTTGTTTGCACATACTGTATATAGGTCTGTTAATTCTTCTTTTCCGTCACTGAAGGAAGCAGCACAGCTAATTAACCCCATGCAGTCTTAGCTGTCTTAGTAAGCTGTCTTCAAGGTTGGCATCATTACTGGTCTCACAGTAAAGACTGTGGCTCACAAAGTGCAGTACTGACTCATAAAGCCACTATTTCAACATTCTTTTAGTATATTAACGTGTTCTGTTCACACTTCATAAACAGGAACATTAATGTCCCTGTTCTGATGGTTTCATTTCTTCTAATTTTAAGGGGACTGAATCTTAACTGCATCAAGAACAAGATTGGGACTGATGAAAGTAACAAAGGTTCAGTCACAGGAATGTGTCAGGCCATTTAGCCCAGTGTAGTTGCTGAGAGGGCTGCAGCTAATTATTATTTTCAATGTCATTTAAACCAATGAATACCTTTTTGAGGTTAATCATTTAATCATTGAAATGTCAAATAGCCCAAGGTTCTTTGTCATTTGTGATTTCAAAGCTACATTTCAGACAACAACATCATCAAAGCGAAATGATAAATCTATCTGCCAGCACCAATAATGTGAATAAATAATGTGTGAATAGTACAGATTAAAAAATAAGAGCTTTGATTCACAATGTGTTCGAAGTATAAGGGAGTTGGCATACAGTATCTGCATGTGATCCTTGTGCTCTTCATGCTCCTGTCACCCATCTCATGTTCATAAAATAGATGATTAAGACCAGAGATGTACGATATTTGTGTGTAAGACCTTTGTGCACTTTCCCTAAAAAAATCCTCATTTCCCTTCTGCTGTCCTTGTTTGTCTTAATAATCTACCCTCCAATTTGAGGACTGAGCCAAATTGCACTTTAGGCACTTAACTCTGGCAAGCATCTACTGTGACTGTCACAGCCAAGACATGCAGAGATGTTTAGGTAACAGCTCAATATTTTATCTTCTTCACAAACAAAATCTAGTTCAGGAAATAGATGCAATATTTAAAACCATGTTATATTTGATTCATCATTTAAACCATTCATTGTGTGAAAGTCTAAGTGTTAACCAATAACACTTAGACGTTAAATATAGAGAACAAAAGCTCCAGTACAACTTTACTTCTAGAAAACTGTCAAATGCTGGAGCTTATTACTAAGAAGCAAAAAGCACTCTCGCGAGCTTCCTCATGTGTTAGCCAGCTGTATTCAACACAGTCCATTCTCTGACCGTCACTATAATGAGGACAAAAAGTCGTCTTTCACCTTACACCCACTTTCTACAGATGACATTATATAGGATGATTCACATTTGAGACGACTACAGCCCCCTGCTTCCTCAAATATCCTTCGTCCTCTGTTGTCGTGCCAGCCTTGACTTTTGTGTTGCGGGTGTGTGCCTTGGTCTGCGAGTTGTGCAGGGACCACGACTCAAAATTAGATCCATGAGCGAGCAGTGAAGAGACTCTGAGTCAGAGGAGACAAATTCACTGGAGCCCCTCACTGCCCTTTCTGTCCCGGTGTCTACTTGGAAACAAACAAGATTAATGTGTTTTTGTTTGGGCTTGTGTGAGGTGTGAACTTTAAGGAGGCATGGGAGGAATACAGAAAATGAATTAGAAAATCCAAACAGTGACAGAGATGTATCAGAGACTTCACTAAATGTGGGACTTGTGTGGTGTAGCAGAGACAGAATGATGTATTAGATTGTGTGTGAATTTATAGACATAGCTGTTAATCAGTATTATTTCTCTTTGCGGCAATTCATTGTAATCTTTGCACTTTAACTAAGGGAAGAAAGGTAGTATTTGGGTTATATGTATATCTCTCTACCTTCCTTTCACTTTCAGTCTGTGCATGAATTTACATCATTACTGAAGTTTATATTTGTGTCTCAAAATTGCTCCATCACTCAGCTCTTCCATCATAAATTTGGTGTCTATCTCTTCTGTCTGCCCTCCTTTCCTCCCTGGCATTTCCATAGTTATTATTCACCCCATGTCTCAGGCTAAAGCGTTTTCACACAGCAGTGGGCTCATCTCCCACATTGCTGTCATTTTAATGGTTGTTTGTCCGAAAGGGAACAGGAACTAACAGGGGAGGGTTATTAGCAAGGTCACCTATCGCCTTCTTCTAACGTCCAATGAGAACTGTGCTCATTCAGCTGGCCGGGTAGATTTGTAGCCTCAAGAGAGAGAATATGATGTAGGCTATTGTAATAAAATGGTCCTAGTTTATATTGCCTTGGCAATCCTGCTGATTTGTAATTTCCTTCTGGCAAGTGAGACTTTTCCCCATGAACTTGATTTTTGGAAGGGAGACTGACAATGATTCCCTGCAAGAGCACAGCTTTTGTCAGGCCTCTCTAGTCCATGCAGACAGCAGTATTAATGCTTCTCTATTGCTCTCTTGTGGTTTCCCCACTTCTCTGCATCAACAACTCTCACCTTTAAAGTGAAACTTGAATTTCTGGAATTCAGGCTTGTTGGTGTTGTCTATAAAATCAAATTCAGGCAGCAGAATATTCTTTAATGTTTACATATGCATCTAACTTGTGTGAAATGTCTGTTTAGCAAGAACACATGAAAAGTAAAGAAAGTTATTTATTCAACTGTCAGTACCAAAAAACCTTGAAGTGAAATACTAACATTTTATGCATTATTGCAATTACAATAGAAACTAATGTTCAAGAAATGAAACCATAAAAAACATATTTTGTATACTTCTAGTCTAGACATAAGAAAAATCAATACAAAAACCTAAACATGTAAACATTGTTAAATTGTTCATATAAGATTTTTTGTAAGCTTTACATAAACAGTAACACAGGTACATTTTGCTGTTCATCTCATTCATTAGAAGGCTCTATGTCATCTATCACAACAATCTTACACCTTAGCACCCTCATGACTCAATTCAAGATTCTGTGTTATTAGTGCAGTTGGAATAAGCTGCCATTTTAACTTTATATTGTAAGCTGACTAAAACGTCCTTATTTCAGTGCAGGTTAAAAACCTTTGTATTTTACAATTCAAATGAGAAGATGGGGTTTTAGTGGACCCCCACTGCCCCTGCTGAATATTTATCCTTTTTCAGTCATTTTCAAAATCTTTTGTCCGGATAAACTGAACTAATTCAAAGTGAAGGTGTCCCCTCGTCTCAGCTCTGCCTCCAGCTCCAAACTCTGTTGTGTTGGCTCTACCTTGGAGGTGCAGTTTTTGAGTTCACCTCTCAGGTCAGACAGCTGCTGAGCGTGGCTGGAGAGAGTCCCATTGACTTGCAGGAGAAGCCCATTTGATTGTCCCTCTAACTCCTCCCTGATTCTCTCCAGGTCCTCTGCCAAATAATTCAGGCCCTTACACTGATCCTCCACATTGGCAACACGGCCTCCAACTTCAGTTACTTGTTTCTGGACCCCCATAGCTGTGCTCCGGCAGCCCTGGACCTCCTGAGCGAGCCGCCTCTTCATCTCCTGCAGCTCACCCTTAAGTCGGGTCAGTCTGCGCTCACCTGCCCCAAGCATGGATGCTTGATGTCCAACCAGCTGGACCACACCCTTTATCTGCTTGGCCAGGCGAGCCTCTCTCTCATGCCAGGAGCTGTTGGCTTGACCCACCTGGTGCACCACTGTCCCCAGGGATGTCTGGAGGCCTCTTAGGGTTTGGTTCACTGAGCTGACATTGAATTTGAGTATTGTGAGCTCTCCCTGAATAGGAAGATCCCCCTCTGCTTGTTCCTGCTTGGCCCTGAGGGTCATATGCCTCAGGACGTCCTGCAGTGTTACATTGAGGCTGTTTAAACGGTCATCTTGCATGTCCAGTGCCTCCTTCACGTTCTGCCCCTCTGCCAGGTTTGCACTTGGCGCAGCAGAGTCTCCCTGGATGGCAGATGGGTTTTGAGGTGAGGAACAGGAAGAGGAACAGAGAACCTCAAGGCTGCTCAGGTGCTTCTGCACTCTGTCCACATCCACTTCTAGTCTCCCTCTGAGGGACTCCAGCTCTGTCTCTAAAGTGGGAACAGCATGACCCTCCAGCAGTGCAGGGGCAGTGGCATTACCCAGCTCCTCCAAAGCTGTCAGTAAACGGCCTTCCAGAGCCCTCAACTTGCCCTCCATTCTGTCTTCCAGGCCCTGTCCTGTCTCAGCTTTGTTTCCAATACCACTCCCCCTTCTAGACTCATCGCTTTTAGTCTGCCCAGTGAGGTTGAGCTTAGATTCTACATACCCCAGACGCCCCTCCAGCATTCCCTCTATGTGGTCCTTGTGTCCACCCAGCTCCACCCTCAAGTGCCCCTGGGACTGGTTGAGGCCTGCCACTGATGTTTCCAGCAGCTGCACCCTTTCAACCAGCCCACTCATTCTACCACAACAGCTTTCTGTAGCTTTTAAACCTTGCATCTGTGCGTGGAGGTTTCTCAGCTCTGTTCTCAAGCCAGTGGTGCTTTCCTCCAGAGCGTCTTCCATCTGCTCCTGTCTCTCACCTTGTTCCCTCTGGCACTGACGGCGCACATCCCCAGCTTTCTCCTCGCATCGGCCCTCTGCACTCTCCACACGCTTCTCAAACCCAGCAAGAATGTCTGTCCTGGCCACACTGATCTTGGCATGCATCAACTTCTCCATATCACTCTGGGCATTTCCATCAAGATTGCTAGTGGTGTCTGATACCACTCCTGCTCCATTTGACATCTTCATCAGTACTCCATCATGTCCCATCACTGTTGCTTTAAGTTCCTGCAGCTCTGCTGTCTTGGCTTGCAGCTCTGTCCTCAACTCCTCGACCCTTCCATTCAGTTCTGTAAGGCCTGGAAACACATGTCTACCATCTAGACCCTCTGTTTCAGGATCTCCCACAGGAATTTCTACAAACCCTACAGTGGATGCACTAGTAGCCAGAGCTGGAGCTGGAACAGGACCAGGGGCAGCAGAGAGCAGAGCTGACAGCATTCTGTTGGCATCCTCTCTCAGCGAGGCTCGTAGACTATCTTCCAGTCCATTCACAGTTCCCCTCAGGGTCTCCAGACCCTGGTTTAGACGTTGTACATCCTCCTCCATTCGATATATTCGGTCCTCTGTCTCACTGTCTAGAGCCTGGCCTAAGGAGAAAAATAAAGGCTGTTTATATCGGGACAAACACAATACAATTTTGTGCCTTGGTGTGACTACAGTTTGAATCCATTTCAAAGGAAATTCTAAATCATTTTTTTCAGTATGACTCTGTGACTCTCTGACTTTGTGAGAAAAAATGTGAATGCTCAGTTTTGTCACTTATCCAGTGTGAGCACACAACCATAGACTGGCCCAGTTTTCAGAAAAACCCAAAAAATTATTCTGTAATTTGGAATAAAGACGTACCTATAGTCTCACCCTCAGGCTGTTCACCACCAGAGGGAGGCAGGAGGATTTCCTCTTGTATATGTTCCTCAGGTCCTTGGCCATGCTCATGTTCTTGGTCGTGCTCTGTGTGATGTGGTTCCTGGTGCTCTGTTATTGCCTCTGGCTCAGGTGAATAAGGCTCGAAGGAAGTGTCTGGGAAGGAGGAGGACCTTGGAGGCCCAAAGTGACGCATTGGGTAAGGGTTAAAACCGCTGGTGGGAGGTCCTTTAGGTTGATTCCATGGGTTGGCCTTCACAACTTGGTTAATAGGTGGGCCCTTGAACATGGGACCCTTTAGCATAGGACCTTTGTACTGTGGGCCCTTAAACTGTGGCCCCTTAAACTGTGGGCCTTTCATTGGCGGTCCCTTGAAAGGTGGCATCATTTTCATGTGGTGTTGGTAAACTGGGTGTCCCTCCATACAGCCATAACCAGAGTACCCAGGACAACAACGCCACTCCAGCTCTGTGACCGTTTTATGTGCCACCTTGTAGAGTGGTTTGTACATCAGACGATACCTGAGGGGAACAGCCAACCATTAGTCAGAAACATACACTTGACTTTGTAGCCTGAAGTGATGTGAATTTTCTTTAATGTTTAGATAGATCAAGGGCTAAATATAAGAGCTGTTGTTTGCTTACAGGAGAGTTGGACATTTCTGACCCCAGGAACACTTGTTGTACTCAGCTTTTACATATGGAACTGTCCCATCCTGCACGGTGAAGGACACGGTCTTTTCAATCACATAGGCACAGTGGTTCCTTTCAGAGAGGAGATAGGAGATGACAGAATAGAGGTGGGATGAATTATAATGATTTATAGTTGGCTTTAAGAGTGCAAAATGTTGTCATCCGAAGTAAAACGCAAATTAAGATTAAGAAGTAATGTAGACTCGATTCCTCAGAACTCAAGACAGAGAAAGAAACAGAACTTACTTGTGTCTGCTGGTGGGCTTCCCTTGATGGTGTTGACTGAGCCCAGCTTTGTGCTGGTTAAAGTGGAATGGTCTGTAGAACTTGGTTTCTGCCAGTGACAGAAATAGAGTCATGAGCACAAAAGGACTCACAGCCATCACAAATTGCATCCTTGAATATCCAGGTGTTAAAAGTCAAAAGCTTAGTAAAAGGAGTCTTCAAACTGAGGTAAAGGTGATCTCAAAGAAGAAAAAAGTATTCCTCCATCAAGGGCACATATTCTACTCCATTCAATTGATATGGAAATTATTGCATTGCCAGGCGTCTGAGAAAAAAAGATTTCTCAAAAAAGGCTAAAAAAAAAAAGACTTCAGTCTCTGCAGTATAACCCTTTCTAGCTGTGCTATAAAGCAGAGTGGCCACCTTGTGAGTGTTGACCCTAACGCTGGCTGTGGGTGTGGTGGCTTGTGTTGGAGTGACAACAGTCCACTGTGAGTTTGGTGGAGTACAGACACCACTAATAGGGCTCCTCTGACACCATCTGCATATCTCCTCCCACTCAACCGCCTCAAAGTAACACCAAAGTGACACTGGAGGACAGAAGAGAGCCCTAACCTTCACAGTGGCTTTCTGTACTACTCAACTTCATAGAAAATACAATTTTTATTATACGTCTAGTTTGAAGGCTGTCTCAGGACAGGGCTGGAGTCCCATGAGCTATTTTCCCATGGTGACATCACGGCAAACCAGAGAAATAACACATCACATCCTGAGTGTACAACACCAGGCCTTGTCCCAAAATAGACATCGTTTTTACATAGTAATAGTGGAAATAAATAATAATCCAAGATGAGTAGTGAATATGGTCAATATAACAGTTATTTATTCATTCTTTAGCGCATGAAGACCTGTCCTATATTGTATATGATCTCTTAGGTGCATCATCTCAATCTTCATAATCCTAATCTTAATCTGTCACTTATTTTTTTGGATGAATCACTTAGTCTATAAAAGAAAATATACAGTATGTCCCTCACGCTTTTCCAGAACTAAAGGTGTAGTGCTGGAAAAACTATTCAGATCTTTTACTTAAGTAAAAGCAGCATTAGGACAGTGCAAATACTCTGTTACAAGTAAAAGTCCTGAATTTAGAAATTTAAGTTGATAAATAATAGCAAAAATTATACTTAGCCCTTTATAGGACACTCATTGAAATACTTTGAAATTCAAATATTCAACCTTAGAGTGTTATTGGAGGACATAACAAAACTTTATTTCTGTTCTAACATTTTTCACAATTTTTCACTTTTGTAAAGAGCCAGATAATTACCAAAAATGGTCACTTGCCCGATAAAGGGTTAAAGTACCAAAATAAAAGTGCAAATTATGTAGAATGATAAATTTTAGAGTAATGATTTTATTGGATTATAATCATTGATGAATGCACGTGTAAACATCACTTATGTTGCTATTGGTAGAGGTGGGGATAATTTTACAGATAGTTTAATCTACAATATAATAAACTAATAAATTATAAAGTATTATAATTTGTTAGTTTATTATCTAAGTAACAAAGTAACAAGTAATTAAATTTTAAAAATGTGTAAAATCACCATATTTGCCTCCATAATGTAGTACAGTAGAAGTATAAAGTAAATTACCTAAAGTACCTCAAAATTCTACTTCACTACTTGGGTAAATATACTTACAGTCATTTAATTCTACCGTTGTCAAGGTGATGTCTAATGTTTGGTTTTGTTTGATCAACAGTCCAAAACCAAATTAGATTTAATTTATGATTTAAAACAGAGAAAAGCAGAAAATCTTCACATTTGAGAAGCTTGAAGCAGGGAATGTCTTTTGGTTTTATAATATGTGTGTGTGCATAAAAACTATATAATATTGTATCTGTATGGGAGTCCACAGACACCTTTTTAAATGCTTTTTCATGCATGATTTGTTATGATGTTGTAGAGGTTATGTGGTGGCCTGGCAGTCACTAAAGTGAAATCTGTGAAACATCTTGAGCTCTTTTACTTCACACTTGTGCATTGGCACAGTTTAAACCCTGACCTAACAGCAAACCTCCAGGAACAGGAACAAATAAAAATAAATACCCTGTGTTGAAGGCCGTGACAGTACACACCCATGCCTGAGTGCTTTGCCCCACAAGCCCACACATTCATTCACAACTCAAGCCTTTGTATAGTCAAATAGGGAACACTTTTGACGTAAAGGCCAGTTAGACAGAGCCACATTTTAGCTGCATGTAGTCATCACAATCAATTTACTGTACAGTTTCCGATTGAAACTTCCAATTGGAATTTACAATATCAGCTTTTGAAGGACAAACAGAACACTTATGATATAACCAAGGCCTATAAATAAAACCTGTATTAAGGTAAATTTTTTGAAAGCTTTGAACATTTCCTGTCGATTACATTTCACTTTTCTTTCCAGTGTGGTCCTCTCTTCCATTTCATTGGAAAATGCAGGGCAACATTAAAATGAGTATATATTCCCTTTCAAGGTTAAAAAATCAAGGATGTCTGCAACTATGCAGACAGTCCAAAGGAAGAGGGGGGGATGGAGCAAATGAAATATCAGAGTTTCCATTTATCACCTAAACAGCCATTTGAAAGTCTGTGTTTCATGTGTTTTCATTTTTTTGGCATTAGCAGTGGTGGAAAGTAATGAAGTACATTTACTCAAATACTGTACTTATATACCATTTGAAGGTGTTTGTGCTTTAATTCCGTATTTCAATTTTTATGCAACTTCAAACTTACACTACATTTCAGAGGGAAATATTGTACTTTTTTACTATAGTTACTGTGTCTGACATCTGTTGTTACCGCTTACTACAATAAACAATCTAGATGATGAATTACAATACATTCTTAAAGAGGTCATTAGCCAATATTGAAAACAAATATTAGATAAAAGTGAAAAATGAGTACAGCTTAATCATCTCATAACCCCCGGAGACATATATCTTGTGACCCTTTGGAGGTAAATCTACCTCTACCTTCATGAGCAACAACAGTAAAATGCTGTTGATGCATTACTAACATCAGTCTAAAAAAGTCATGTGACAGTCACAAAAGCCATTTTTCTGCAGGACTTTTGGTGCTTAATGCTGATAATACTAATGTAGTTTTTCTTAAGTACGATTTGAGTTAAGGCCTTTACTTGTGTTGGAGGATCTGAGTCCTGCCTCTGCCACTGATTTTTTTTACTATATGTGCAGACCACTACTTAGACATTGAAAAATGTTTTGCTGTGACCATTGTAACGTGACCTCATTTTGAACAAGAGTAACATTGTGCCCATTATTTTTCAGGGGTCTTTGATTAACCCTTTTCAGATGCAGGCCCATTTCCTGTATCCTGTTTGGAACAGGTCCCACCCCTTCTACCTGGAAACACCCTGTTCAGTGACGATATACAACAGAGTGTGTGTGTGTATGTGTGTGTGTGTATACGTGTGTGTGTTACATATTCTCTGACCCTCCTGATTTGTCAACAAGCTCTCATTGTATCATGTGAAGCATGTTGCAGAACACACAAGCATCCAGGCTCGGACTTTCCGGTGCCTTAAACAAGTGCAGCTTTATTCTGCAGGCTGGTGGCGGCTCCACCCAGAGTTTTCCTTCAATGGCATCACACAGTTACAGCTGTTTAAGCTTCAACTCACCTGCCCGTCACACTAGCTGCTCATATACTAACATGGCCACATTATGAACAGGGTGAGGCCGAATTTGCCTGCATAGAAAAACACCATGTGTCATGGAAGTCTGTTCAGCATATGGGGAGTTGTGTTTGTATTTATCTCTTCCCTCTGTCTTTGTGTGTTTGGTTTTAACACCAGCGGTACAAATTCTGAGCCGGCCTGTAAATCTCTTTATGTGTGTCTTTACTCGGTGCGTTACTGGACTGTGTGGCTTCAGCAGTGTTTTCCCAATAGTAATATTTGCAAATCATTTTCAGCATTTGTTTTAAGTTGGATGGACGAACAGATGAGTTTTTTTTAAATTTGTCAGCATGCATTGAACCCTAAACTATTATCCTTATAAAATGTTATCCTGAACACTGTATGACCCAGATCTATTTCCTGTGAGCTTATTGTGCAAGTTTTTGAATACTACATGTTAATATATCACTGGCTATAACCTGACAGTTCATACATAAACATTAGAAAATAGACCATGCAGCTTTTATTCTTAATATTAACTAATTAAGTTTAAGAGGAAAAGTTGGAAATGCAGGTTTAGAAACTGCTTAGTCATGTCTAATTTGCAGCATTGTTTGTTTGTTTTAGAGTGGCCTATATCTGCTCTTGTATGTTCACAGCCATGTAAAAGAATAAACACTGGCCACGACACTTCAAAAATTGAACCTTGTTTCCTGTGCACCAACAGTTAAATGCTTTTTTAAACCTCTTTATGGAGTTGTTCTGCTGTAGTTTAATCCAACTGAGGATATGTTTTCTATACTTGTGAAAAAGAATTTATTCTGAGGCGTCTCCATCTTCAGAATTTCGTCATCAAGTAAGACAGATGTTGGCCTGAACAAACCTAATTTGGTTGCCAGAGGTCAGGGCACACTTCACACCTTGGCCAAGAAGTTCAGTATGTTTGCTGTGGCCAGACTCTCAGGGCAGCGTGTACACATCTGGAGACGGCCAACACACACACACACGTTACTGGTAGTCTCCTCCAAAGAACCTCTTTCCCTTAAAAACGTATTTTTAGCTGTCAGTTTTTTGTACAATGATCATTCCTTCATTTTCTTTTGTTCCTAACATGATTTGTGACATGTCTGTATTGAATTTACTTTTTCTAAACAATTTGGCCTGAAGTCTACACTGGATCATTCATATTGCTTTGACACAATGTTCACATCTTTCGAAATGTTTTTTTTTTTTTTTACAAACCACTAGTAAAGCTCTATTTTCAGCCCATGTACATTCATGAAACCTTTTTATATTTGTCAAATGTAGGTTCAAAACCAAATGTGACAAAACAAAATGAACCAATTAACAAATGTAATTCAATATTAAACTGATGCCATACTGAAATCGAAATATGCACATTTTTAAATTATGTAATTCAGCACCATCTAAACAAAGAGGAGGTGTAACAGCTGTTGAAATATTTAGCACTTCCACCTCAGATAAGATTCCCCTCATGGATGCCTGAGCGAACAGTAGAAAATATTAGATGGAGATTGGCATTGCATTGAAATTCCTTACATAATGTATGTTTTCAGAATACAAATAGACAGATATATAGACAGTTGGATATAGGTTTTCAAAGTTCGAGGCGGGTCTCCACAAGGGGGCGCCAAACAGTTCCAATGGAGTGAATGGGAGTGCACAAATATTACAATATTGATTATTACAGTCATTTTCAAAAGGGGATTTCATAGAGTAGTATGAATGTGTGTGATTTGGTTAAAGAGAAGGTTCAGAGATACAACTGTTTGGGGAAATGTTATTGTTTACCCACTTTCCCAGAGTCTGAAATTAATAAATACTTTAGGACAGAGCTTTTTTGTATATTTGATATCGCCTGAAGTTATGACAAACAGCCTATATTAGGCTATCTTGGCTCAATTCTTGAGTGTCTATGGGATCAACTAACATAATCATGATCTATTTGGAATAATGGAATTGAACTAAACAAGTAAACTAGGGGAGGAGGGGTGTCTTTATCCCAGCTATGTGTCCAGGGAGGCCCACATGTCTGAGACTTTGAAAACCCCTGGGAGACATGGATTAATAAATTGATCATTTTCATAAGATAAGATAATTCTTTATTGATTCATTTTTCATTCTTTATTATTTATTAATAGCACAGTACTGGAGATTCAGCAGCAGCACACTAACCAGGCCAAATGTGCTCATGCTTAAAGTTTAAGAGGAGCCCCAATGCACCAGTCTTTCCTCTGAAACATGTGCAGAAACGCCTCATACCCACGCTCTACTTAAACTCAAACTAGTCACCTGGTTTTACAATGTCATGTGCAATTTGTGGTCTATTTTGAATAAACTATCTAACTACTAAACTACCACTGCTTTGAAAAGTCAGGCTTGAGCCAATGAGACACCAGCGGCGAATGGGAAGATCACTGCAAGTAATTCAGGCATCGATTGTTGGAGGGTGTAGGAGAATATCTGCCATATGTTGTGGGGAGCCATTTCAAATAAACATCAATCACATGATGCAATCTCAAACACAGCATGGAGCTTTGCTTTGCATCCAATCTTGGCATCTTTTGATTCTTATAAACCCACAGAGATAGTGTAGAATCTGGACTTTCATGGCACACACAATGACACGCCATTACCAAGTGTAATACTGTTGATATTGTGAGCAGGGCTGCCATGTCTGTCCCTTTTGACTGAAGGGTGTTATGGAATGATATGGAATATTATGGAATAATAATAATGCGAACACTGATGTGGTTCACTCTCAATCATGAATATGTTTACTTTTGTTACTAAGTCAATTTTTTCTGATGATACAAGCATACTTAAGAAATGTTTTGAATACAGAACCTTTACTTGTTGCAGAGAATTTTGACACTGTAATATTTACTTTTACCGCTGGTGGAATCAGTATTGCCACTTAACTCAAAATGTTGAGTTATATGAACTTTTAGAAGGGAGGTATTGAATTAAATATGAGGCAGATTGAATAAAAACATGTTTTATATATCTGTGTTTATTCAACTTTAAATCGTTTTATTTGATATCTCATAAGAATAACAATGTCACAATGCTTTATTTGGATAAGAAAAAAAAAGAAAAAAATCCATTTCACCATGTGTGAATATGATCTGCATTTTCACCCAGACTAATGAAAATACTGTGTTTGTGTTGCTCAGTTCATTTGTTTGTGAAAACCTTATTTTACTTCAGAAGTATCAGAAGTCTTCAAGGTCATTAAAACCTGTGCATGACAAACATCTGTGTCTGTCCATCAGTGCACAAGAGCACCAGCACATAATCACTTCTCTCACTGATCAGATGCCATGCATGGTCCTGTTTAATATTTTGACAGTCCCCTGCCAGTATCCGTCTCAGGAGGATGGTCATGTTTTTGTCTGAAAATCTGTTTTCTCTTCTGCTGCTTCCAGTTTTACTAACACAATAAGTAGTGTCACTAAAAACTAGAGCAACCTGATGTAAAATTACAAGATATTTATGAATATACAGATGAGGACCACAAAATGTATTTCAGTCCAGATCCTTCTGGGACAATCCAGAAGCTCTAGTCAGTGGATGAACAACATTCAGCATAAAACTTATCACCGATACATGAAAAAACTGTGTAGAAGCATGTGAAAAGATGTCATTCAAACAGAGGTCAGTTACTTAGACGTCATGATTATTATGCTAAATGACAAAAGTGGGAATGATTTATTCATGGCCTCATTAGTGGGAGCTAATATGATCCTCCTTTTTTCCTTCCACATCTTTTTCCATGGTGAAATTGAAACTCTTTTTTGTACTCATGCTCTTGTGTTTTACTCATGTCCAATTTCTATTTGTTTGCTTTCTTCTGACCCTTTTGATCTCTCCTTGATGTTTTCTGGTGGTGGAAAATAATCATAAAAAAACATGAGATGCAATAAAAAGAGGTCACAATTTGGTGATTGAGGGGAAAAAATTATTGTTTTGTGGTTATGTTTGGTCTTGTGATGCTCATAATCTGCAGATCACATCCATCATCTGCTGCTCCCAGTAAAGTAACTGGTGTCTGCTCCTGATGTCCTCCGCAGCTCCTCTGGACAAACCCCACATACATAGAGGGTCCATCACAGAGAGAGAGGGGCACACAGAGCTCCCTTTCTTCAAGAGAAGGCGAAGGGGAATTCCTTCAGTCGGATGCTGCAGCGATGAGAAGCCTTTTCATCCGGCTGTTTTTCAGAGCCTCCACCGGCTGCGTTAATTACAGACCCCGGGGCTGCACTTTGAGCTCCTGCGGGCTCTTGAGAAAAAGCCGCGCGTCTGATTCTCACGACACATAGAAGAAGAGGGGGAAAAAACACAAACACTCGGCTGAACCAGCGGAACCAGTCAGTCAGCTGCTGGGAGAAACACTCCTCTCCTGAACGACGTGCGCTGGTATATTTTTTTTAGGCTTCAAGCATGTGGAGCGTCGGTTCTGTTGCCAGAGCTCAGTGAAACTTTGGTCCGTGAACACACCGCGGAGGAGGAGGTGGAGCAGGACCCGTAGCCCGAGTATCGGTCACCGGGGACGATGGGAGACTAGATCCGCCACAACTAGATCCAAAACACCATGGCTGTGGACGGTAGGCGTCTTTCTGTGGGTTGTTTTTCCAAATGTTTGCTTTCATCTAAAGGAAACTTCCACCAGGTAGTTTTCCTGTTTGACTCTACCTGCTAGACCAGTTTGCCAGGTGTGTTAGAATCAAAACACTTGGCTGTGTAACATGAGGTCAAAACATTATATTAAGAGCTAAAAAAAAAAATAATAATAATAACCCCCATACATCAAATCTGACATCATAGGAAATAAGAACAAAATCTCTCAGTGATAATCTCAGACCAGGACTGAGGGTGGTCAAAGACCTGGTGCTGAAATGGACAGCTCACCAGAACACACCAGTATGACCAGTCTGATAGTGTGACTCCTGTTGTGGTCAATTTTTACATTGACTCAATTTCAGCTGTTAATTTGACATCTACTAATTAAAATTCTGATGTGTAGAATTGTGGGTGATTTGCATTCGTTTCTGTAAAGAATTTTTTTTTTTGTAGTTCATGAGACAGATATGTTCAAAAGATCCAAAAAGGAGCTTTAACCCACAGTGATTCAACCAAAATACCAAGTGAAACATGTTGCAGGCAGGTGAAGACATTTAACAGTATGTTCAGTCAGATTTTGGCTCATGAAAGAGTTTTCTTATCCGGTGCTGGCAATTTTTAGGTGCGTTAGCTAATGAGGACTTTTTCCTCTCATAAAAAGCCAAAGCTAAAGGAAGGAAAGACTCAGTATCACAAGTGGTCTTAATTATCTGTATTTAGTCCAGGAATGGGGCACATTTGTGTTTACAGCGGCAGCCTGGGGGAGTCACAACGCTGTGAAGGAGAGTTCATACATACACAGGCTTGGTGTTAGACCTCAAAGGAACAAAATCGCATCCAGAGTTTTATTCATAATAATCTGATGCTGCTGGTTTGCCATGATAATTGCAGGACTCAGCTTTGCTGCACTCTCAGCGGGAGACGTTGAATGACAGAAAGGAGAGGCACAAAGCTAGAAAACCAGATGACACTCTTTCATCTCAAACCCTTGTCTCCCCCCGGCAGTCTCTCTCATTCTGTCCTCTTTTCAAAATCTCTTAGTCGACTTAAGATATTTGAAAATGTGCGTTCACACACACACACAAACACAGCTGCACGTAGCTTCAAACACTGTAAGAAACTCTCCCAATCTGGCACATGAATCAGTAATGACCTGTGGCTTTCTGCCAGGATCTGTGCCTGTAACAGCGTGTTTACTGTAGTTCCACACTTTCTTTAATTACTGGATGTTGGGAAGCCACCTGCTGTGGAGTGGGTTTGGATGTCTGCCTGCAGGCCTCCTCGTAATGATGAGAAAGTGGCTCGCCTCACAGTTCTGATATTCACCTGTGGGCTCTGCACAGAGTAATAGTGGTACAGGAATACTTACTTACATGATTTACAGAGGAGCGTGTCAGGGCTCAGATGACTTTTAACATGCCTGCTCAGTCTCAGTAGATCATGTGTGAGCAGGTACTTTGTAATGAGATCATCCTTGAATGACAGGGTGTCCAGGTGGGCTGAATCCGGCTTTTGTTTTCAAGTCACGCAGAGTGAGGGAGTTTTCTGCAGAGCATGTCTCGTGCTGTTTTTACATTGTCAGTGGTTACAGGCAGATCCTGCTGTCTAATCATTATTCCTCCTGCTTTTATCTCTCCAGCGGCATCCAGTTTCAGTTTCTGCAGACCAGCTGTGGAGTACAGGGCTCTGCCTGAGGACTTCAAGCACCAGCTGAGTCGACGGACAGGCGGGAACCTAACCTGGCATGATGGACGTGGACAGAAAACTGCAGGAGGCAGGACAGTGAAGCTGCTGCAGCAGCCGGGCACTGAGGCTCTGCAGGTACTGAGCATTTATATGGCCTCAACATGTCGAACAGCACACGTGTGATAGCCCCAGGCTTTATTCCAAGGTCAAGGAGATATGTTTATTTCTGATTAATCAAACTGCTTTAAATCAAACTCAACAGCAAACTGAATTTATTTTGGCTAAAAAAATCAGTGCATATATACATACATACATATATATGTGTGTATATATATATATATATGTATGTGTATATATATGTGTATGTATATGTATATATGAGTGTTTTCTCTTGTGTCAAACTAATGATGATAACAGTATTAAACAGAGACACGTGTGCAGTGGGAGACTTGTAAACACGGGTCCAGACTCTACAGTGACACATGTACCTACAGAACGCGACAGGAGAGAAGAGCACAAAACTACAAGAGAGGGAAGAAGTTGCATTAGTAAGATGCATTGATGGGTTGTGAAAGAATACAGATGGAGGAGAGAGAGAAGGAGAGTTAAGTTCAGTACATCATGGGAAGTCCCCCCAGCAGTATAGGCCTATAGCAGCATAACCAGGTGATGGCACAGGTCTCACCTGGGCCAACTCTAACTATAAGCTTTGTCAAAGTGGAAGGTTTTATGCCTACTCTTAGAAAAATGTGTGCATTATGCATAATGTATTCCCTCCTCACTGCCTGTAGGCATAGGCATCTAACTTGAACTTTGTTTTATGGCACTTATCTAGGTTGTTCTCTCCTGTCTAGATCCTTGTTTGTGTTGTATTTGCTCTCAGATGGTTCGTCGCTTTGGACAAAAGCGTCTGCTAAATGAAATTGTAGAATTCCAGCTTTGTAAGTTAGCAGAAGGATTTTAGATTCAAAGAAGCCAAAATGGGTGAAATATGATCTCTTTCTCTGATGGTTGCATCATGTTGAGAGCTCATTACAACCCCATGACAATCTGTGTTTTCAACTTTCAGAAATCATTAAAACAGATTTTTTTCCCCCTTGTTGTCTTATCAACATCAGTATACATGAAAATGTCCTTGACTGGTCTTGAGTAAATCTGCTCTCTCTACAGAAAAGTCTGAAAGAAAAAAAAAATCATAGTCTGGCAAATGCAGCCAGTCACCATCTATTGTTGCGAATGGGCACTTTGTTAGCAGAGAATGGAAGTTGCTCTCTCCCCAGCGGGTTGGTGGGCTCTAACAGCCTTTTAGCATGGCTTTAAATAGCACAGGTCCTCCAACACTTGCACTGTGCTGCATCAGTGCTGTGTCTGTTGACTGAGAGCAGGAAGACACAGAATGTAGTTTGACTTTAAGAAAAAAAAAAAGGCTTGATGTTATGAAGTCTGTTTGTTGTTATAGGATTTTTATTTACATCTCTTTATGTGAAATGTCTTCAGATCCACTTCCAGCAACCATTTTTTTCCCACCTTAAATTATTTTTCTTTAGTTGATTTTGTTATCAGATACTGTGTCTGCTCATACAGTCACTGCAGAGACCAGCAATCCATTTGTGCTGTAAACTGGCCTCATTTAAAGCCTGTAGTTTCAAGTCATAAAGCCCATGCCTTTGTCCTCGCCCCATGGAAGGCTCTTTAAAAGGCAGCGACGAGCTGAAGCTAAAGCTGCAGACATAGAACTGGGCTGGGCTGATAACAGAGTTGTATTCAATGTGTTGTTTGTTTGCTTCAGTCCTCTTTGATTCACATAATGTGGTGGTCAGTTTATTTTTGTTTTGAAAATCTGAAACTTAACCAGTAACGATGTTCTGCACTGGATCTTGTGGACAGCATTTGCACTTCTTACACAGTTCAGCTCTTTGTCCTTTAGTTCGTTTTGTTTACTCTTTTTTCTGCAAATTATCCTTTTGTACACTCTTCCACACAGACTCCTCACAAGTGTACTACTTGGTTTGAGAGTGATCCTGTGAAAGCAGAAAAACTCATCATAGTCTCTCTGTCAACCGACCACCTGCTGCTAATATGTTTCACCACAGAACAACAAAAAACATTCAGTAATTGTTTAAAGATGATTGACAACTATTTTGATAGTAAATTAATCATTTATGTCATTTTTCAAGTGAGAATACCAAAAATTTAAGCTTTTAAATAGTGAGGGTTTTGACTGTCGGGCAGACAAAACAAGCTATTTGCATATTACATTCAGCTCTGGGAAACTATTTGTGAATGCTCATTTTCCAACATTTTATTTGCCACTTAATTGATAAAATAATTGGGAGTACTGAAAATCATTACTTGCAGCTATAGTAGAAATAACGACGTAGGATTGTGGGAACTGTATTGGATTCCGAATGCCGTCTGTTTGACACATTCAAAATAATTAACATTTAATGAACTGTGGAAAAATGTTTACTTCATATTAAATGTGTTAGAAACATCACAGCGATATTGAAATGACTCTAGAATATACAGTATGAGAAACATCAGGCCCAAATCAAAGGCCCAAATCAGAAGTATGTTTGCATACTGAAATGGCAAATGGCAGCAATGCAGGATTTTAGGCAGTGCCTTCCTCTAGTGTTGTTAAAATGGGTGGGAGTGAGAAATAAGATCAGAGTGCTGCACTGAGCCAACCGGTTAAAAGTATATGAAAAAAAGGCGCTCTTTAACCATACTGGACCGTGGAGGATTGTAAGTCAGTCAGGAGGCAGACTCAAACTTGCTGATGTGGATGTCTTTCCCCATTAGCTACATGTACTGTAACAACAACAGCAACTTCTCTTCCTGGTGTCTTTACAGTACTTTACAATATTTACTATACTTCAATGAAAACAAAACACAGAATTTTTGACATCTGCACTCACAATAAGACTTAACAGTACTACCTACAAACTGTAAAAACTATGTGCAATATATGGCTGAACATTATATTACCACCCCTTAGAGAAGAGATTCAGGATCAAAGTTCTACATTATTAGGATGTAGGTTATATTTTCAGCTACACAGTTTCTTGTATATTTTTGCATATCGCATATTTTTCCACTTTCTGCCCTAAAATGAAAAAAACTTGTAAAGAAATATTTCACTGTTCTTTGTATGAAACTAGTTCTACATGGGGCAACAAAAATTTCTCTCATTTGGCCTCTTCATATAATATTTTGAGTAAAACATAGAAGGAAGTAACATTGTTTTTCAACTTGAACAAGATGTAATGATTATTTATTGTTGCTCTGTATGGGCAGTGCGGTTATCACACAGACCACTTTATTCTGTGCTCCAGTAACTTGTTTAAGTTACTTAAGCCTACAGTTAGCTGCCCAAACTTTATATAGTAAACAGTCATTATGCAGCACTGCTTTTTTTTTTGATACACCTTTTACTCACTATGTTGTGACAACAGAAATACCCACATATAATGCATCCAATTATGCTGTTACTGACATCCAAATGTGAAATTTTAATTCCAATTGTCATTCCATCTAAGATGCACAATATTGAAACATTTGTCATCTCATGTAATAACTTGGAGGAGTCAGAAATCTCTGAAACACCGCCACACACCTCAAGCGCAACACTGAGTCTTAAAAGTAAGCCAGCCTTCCTTTTTTCTTTTTTTTTCCTGCATCTGAGAAACTCTGGAGTTGGAGAAATGCTGAACCTGCTGAATTTTTAAAACCGATTGACTGATCAAAGGCCCAGTTTGATTAGTTCTCCATATTTTTTTTTTTTACATCCTGTACATGTTTAAGATTAAAGAGCTGGATTTCATGATCACGCTGGCCCTCCTGCACTTCTGTCTGTTCACTGATCTTCCAGACAAGTTCACATCTATGCAGAGTGTTTGATCTGAATACATGTATGGTCACCATCATCCCTGTGCACTTTAATGAGTTTGGAACCCATCGTTGTACCTCAGGATGGCTTGATACTGAATGTTCAGCTTGCACGCTTCATGTAATGTGTGTAGTGTGTGTTTGTGAATCTGATCACATTAACAACATCAAACTGGGAGGGACATTTGTGGAAATACTCTTATTCACTCCTGTAACCTGGTCTGTGTAGTGCAGCAATAGTGCTGGTGTAGTGAGTCATGGGTGTGACTTAATGAAATGCTACTTCATAGTGTAACAAGTATAACTCTTCCCTCATAGTATGCTGGGTCTGGGTTGACACACCAGTAAATATATTCTGTTCCAATCCAGACAATAAAACACAGAAATAGACACAGGCTTCCATCGCATCCATCCTCCACCCAACACAACAAACCACAGAACCAAGAGGCTCCACAACAAGCCAGCTGCAGTGTTGGCTTATGGAGCTCAGTTCCGCCATGTTACATTTTGATATTGAGAGTTAGACATTTGCTGGAGTCTTGTCAACTCTGTGAGTTATAAGATAAGATAAGATAAGATAATTCTTTATTGATCCCCCATAGGGGAAATTCGGGTGTTGCAGCAGCACAAGCATACAATCAGGTAGAAGTATAAAGTATACAAAATAAAAAACTATAAGAAACTATATAAAAAAAAGTACAAGTGGAACCTAAAGTGGCTTAGTGAAGATAAAGTGACAACATCAAATAACAAAACAGCAGCAAATGAGAATATGAGGTAGATAATGCAGCATAGTTATGTCAGTAAAGCAGCAAATGTAAATATTGCAACCTGAGAGATAAGATAACGGTCTAATAATATATATATATAAGAAGAGGTATGTACAACTGAGTTCAAATGGCAGATCCAAAGTGATTTAAAAAAAAAAAAGCAACCAGCAGAGACTCCAGGAAGTTGATATCCAAAAATACTATATGCACATAGTTATATGCATAATCCTCTGTAAAACCACAATTTGTAATGTTTTTTATACATTAAACATGTAAGTTATAACATGTTATTTAGTGAGCTTTACAGGTGTCTTTGTGCTAAGCTAAACCTACAAGCTGCTGGCTGTAGATTCATATTTATCATACAACATGAGAGTGCTATCAGACCTCTCATCTAACTCTCAGCCACAAAGCAGATCAACATATTTCACAAATTCTTGGACCGTTCTTATATCACATATCCTTCTTCTCTGTATTTATTTGTATATGTGTCTGTCTGTCTGCAGTACCGTTCCAGTGACAATTATGGGATATATCACACAAGCCCAACGCAGCCCAGTCTGATCCGCCCTGTCGTGCTGTGGACGCAGCAAGACGTTTGTAAATGGCTGAAGAAACACTGTCCACACAACTACTTGACCTATGTGGAGGCTTTCTCCCACCACGCCATCACAGGTCACACTGCTGACGTCATCTGGACACATGAATATTGCAAAATAAAAGAAGAAATTAAAGATGTATTTTCTAACTTTCCCTTCATCTTCCAGGCCGTGCGTTGTTGCGTCTGAACGGGGAGAAGCTGGAGAGGATGGGACTCGTGCAGGAAACACTTCGGCAGGAGCTGCTTCAACAGGTGCTGCAGCTTCAGGTGCAGGAGGAAGGACGCAACCTGCAGCTACTCAGCAGAGGTGAGGGTGTGTGCCTTTATTTTTCACCACTTCATCCTCAAACCTTGACTTTAAAGAGGTAGTTTGACACTTTGGGAAATACGCTTTAGTTTCTGGCTGAGAGGTAAATGTGAAGATTCCAAACCCTGATTCCCAAAAAGATGGGACTGAATTGACAGGCAAAACATGACATGGCAAAATACAACATGAACAGGACCAAGACGACAGGAACATGAACGTGAACATGAGGAGACGATCCGGCAATGGCAACCGCAGATGAACAGATTTATATAGTGTAGAGGTGGTGATAGCATAATCAGGAAACACAGGTGACATGATGAGGTGGGTGTGGCTGGAAAGTGAGAGAAGGAGAGACAAGACACTGGATATAGAAATGAGATGGACAGTACGGAAACCAAAACACAGAACTAGGACAGACAGAACTAAACATAACATATGACGAGGCTTTATAAAGGCAGGACAACAACATGACAGGACTGAACTGAAGGAACTATAACAAAACACAGGCAGAAAACTAAGACACAGAACAAAGACAAAACTAAGACAGAAGACTATGATATAGAAATAAGCCAAACTAGGATAAATCCAAGACAGAAAACTAAAACACAAATCTAATACAGAACATGGAACAAGTACGAGACACGAACAGGACAATGACAGAAAGGAAACTATGGCAAAACAGAGATAATGGCATGACAGAGACTAAACTGAGAACAAAGACAGAGCAATGGCCGGCATGAATGTAACAGTAAAACAAAGGCTGAACAAAAACAAAGTCTAAACAGAAAACTGACTACAGAACTGTGACAAAAAGACAAATATCTGCTTATTCTGAATTTTATGCCAGCAACACAGTTGGACAGGAGCAACAAAAAAAAATTGGGAAAGTTGTGAATCCAAAAACACCTGTTTGGATCATTCCACGGGTAAACAGGTTCATTGGTAGCAGGTGATAGTATCATGGTTGGGTATGAAAGGTTCATCCTGGAAAGACTTCACAAGCAAGGATGGAGAGAGGTTCAACATTTTGTCAAATACATGGTTGTATAATGGAGATTACTACATGGGCTCAGGAGCGCTTTGTAAAACTGTTGTTTGCGTAAGCGTTCTGATCACAAAGTGTCCCAACTTTTGTTATCAAGGTTGTAGATAGCACTCTTATGTCTGTATAGTTAACCAGTCACGGCAGATGGCTGCCCATCACTGAGCCTGGTTCTGTCCGAGGTTTCTGCCTGTTAAAAGGAAGTTTTTCCTCGCCACTGTTGCATCCTATGCCTGCTCATGATGGGAACTGTTGGGCCTCTATATGTTGTCGGGTCTCTCGACCTGCTCTGTATGTAAAGTGCCTTGAGATAACTTTTGTTGTGATTTGGCGCTATACAAATAAAATTGAATTGAATTGAAAAACATAAGGCGACTGCCATCAGATGGTTAGCTTAGCTTAGCTTAGCATACAGACTGGAAATGAGGGGAAATAATTAGCCTGGCTCTCTTCAAAGGTAATAAAATTTGACCACCAGCTCACTACTTGAAATGTTGCAACTCACTTGTTTAACCTGCTGAAAAAAAACAAAAGTGTAAAAATTTGAATTCGCTGTTTTATGGGTGTTGACTGACTTTTCCTGGATGGGATCGGTAACTGCCTGAAGTCTCGCACATGACACATAAACCAATGCAAAACAAAAAAACTGACACTTTGGTTTTTGTACAAATTAAACAAGTGATTTGCACAAAAGTGGGGGGGGGGGGGGGGGACAGAAAATGTTTTCTTTAAATGTTAGAGAAACAATCTGAGTGTTAATCTCTCTGTCTTTCTTAGGTTCTTTTGGAAACATATCATAGCCTTGTGGCTGGACGAAGCTGGACGCTGTGGAATGATGGGATATTTTCTCCAATACACTCAAATGTGAATCAGACCTTTAGGATGAATCCATCCGGTGAACACTGATATCCCGAATCATGTTGTCAGATGGAAGTTGGCAGCTTTTAATTCTGCTTACTGCACGATGAACAAACAGACTCTGACGATGAACTGTGAAGAAGAAGCTCCATGACAATCTCTCAATTATTGCTCTATTCTGTGATTAATTATTATCTGTTTCTCTCTCACTGTTTCTACCTCTTTCTGTCTCTCTGTAACTTTTTTTAATGTCAGAACTAATAAAATAAAAACATCATCACTGCTTTGTTTTTCCCCAATGCCTTCATGAAGATCAGGCTTGTGTGCGTTGCACTTCACAGAGCAGCTGCGAGGAATCACAGACTACATATCCCATAATCCCTCGGCAGGGTAAAGGATGAATCCGGATCCATCCATGGCTCTAAGCAGCCGATGCCGGCTCCGAGGTCGCAGCCTCCAAATGGAGACGGAGTGCGGGAAAGTGCTGTCGTCCCGCTCGGACAGGTACATGATGCGATGAGTGTTTTTTTTTTAAAACCTGTGTTTGAATTTTCTGTAGAAAGATGCTTTTTATCATCCTGTAATGTGACGCTCAGCACACCGACTCCCAGCTCCTCCTCCCTCAAACAGCAACAAAATATATCTGACAGCTCTGCTCTATAATATGAATATTATTAAATGAAAAGCCCTCTCTGTCAGTATATATTCAGTCATTGTACTGTTCAGTGTTTGTAGTGAGCTACTGCTTCAGGAAACACGATGCAAACATGGAGCCTGTCAGAAGTAGCTGCATGTTGACACAGTTGTGCGTCACAGACTCCTTAATGAGAAACAACCAGAATATACCTTTACAATATTCTTATAATAAACCTTAACTTTATAAACCTTATATTTAGTCTTTAAGCTGTGGCCCTTATTGTTGTGTCCACAGTGACTGAAGATTTTCATTATTATTTTGTTGGTTACAGATTAACATTCAAAATAGTATTAAAGAGTATTTTGTTTGAAAGCATCAACTAAATAAAACATTTCAGCCTTTAAAGCATTTTAAAGCATAGCTTGTATTTAGCTTCACATATTTAATTAAAAGTAGTAATACTGCACTGTAAAATGCATTACAAGTTCATTTTATTTTGTTATTGTTTTTGACATTTATAGTCATATTGATTGAGCTGGAGCTTATTTTAACTCATTTATATATTGTTATATACTGTTATTATTTCTCTTACTGACATCCAAATGTGTCTGTGAAGGTTCTCAGCTTTCCAGGTCATGGTATTCAAAAATGGACATCCAAACGTGAAATGTTCATATCATAGAGCAGTGGACTGTTGGCCCAGGTGTAGGTATGCATTCTCTGGGTGGCCTTCTAGTTTTTTTGTCAAGTCATCATGTCATGTGATGAATACTGAATTGTAGATATAAAGCTCTAATGTACAAACACAGTTTACACAAAAATAACTCATTTCCATCTAAGAGGCACAATATTGAAGTTAGTTGAAGATAGTTTTATCTATAATAATGCATCATATGCTTTAAACTGATCATGTAGCTGATGAATCTAGTGTTGGAAAAAGTACAATATTTTCCTTGTTAAGTAAAATTACTGTTCCCCAGTATTTAAAAGCAAAATAGTACCTCAAAATTTTACTTAAAAGTACTTTATAATCGCATAATGAGGTATTACTACTTTAATAATTCTACTATTTCTAAAACTGGTTTCTCCATAATGTAATTTCTATTTTTATTCATGTTTAATTTTCACAAATGACCTCTTTTATTCCTGTTAAAAGGATTTTTCAAGGTGTGTTTTTCCTTATTTTATTTTACATCATCTTTTGATTGTTGAGAGTTTGGGCTATATAAATGAAAATAATTTGTATGACTAGAAGAAAAAGACTGAGTAACAGTCATTAGTGCTGTGAGCGTGAAGGTCATGCTGATGAAAACATGTCAGTCTCAAACAAGTTAAGAAAACGTCTCTAATGCAGCTTTAAGACTGCTAATGACAACAAGCTGAAACAATCAGTCAATTAATCGAAATATACATAGAAACATACTCATCATTTATTGTAAATACTGATTAATTTAAGATTCTCCGATGTGAGTATTGTTGAGCTTGTCAGGCAAAACAAAGATATCTGGAAAACTGTGATGGACTTATTTCACTATTTTCCCCGACATTTGTTGTTGCAATAAGAGTTGTTTCAGCGTCTCTCTGGTGTTTCTGTGGATCAGATCACTTAATGAAGAGGAAGGATCAGCAGAAGACGACTGACCCGTCCTGCTTTTGCTCACAGGTGCCTCTATTAATACCAGCCAAGCAGCTCTTTGCTCCCAGTGTTACAGTGATCCTCTTAGTGTCTGTCACACACACAGAAAGAGGTGGACAGAGAGAAAGGAGGACACATGGCCAGTAGCATGGACAGATGAGATTTTTCAGATGATTGTTTAGGCTCCACAGATACAGATGTGTGAATGTATGGAGTAAAAACAGACTAGAAACACACCTGTAATTTACATTATTCAGTCAGTGTTAGTCTTTGTGACAGGCGAGCTGGAGGGTAGCAGGTTGTCGTCTGAAGCAGATATGACTCTGCTGGACTGCACAGGAGCCAGAATCTCCGGCTGCTGGTCCCTGAGGTCTGACCGCAGGTAAAATGTGATTGTTTTTGTTGTTTGCATTCTCTTCTCGGTTCAGGCAGGATGCTGATTTTCTTCCCCACAAGGCACTCAAACACAACATGCACGTGAGCTATAAATAATCCCTAAACATGGGTTGCTGAGAGGTCAGAGGAAGTGCAGGATCTGGGTTAGTTCGCAGGGATTTTGGTGTTTCATCTGTGCTCAGTCACAGAGGGCTGCCTGTAGTGTGTCAGTGCTGAGCAAGCCTTTGAAAATGCATCAGTTGAATATGCAAAACATTCATTAGTCCTCTCTGCCATTTACAGCTTGTATGCATATATCTAGTTGTGCATCACATAAGAAACAAACAGAGTTACTAATGTGAATTCTAATTACTGCCAGTGGGAATGCAAGAGTCTCTAAATGTGGCATCAGAGTGTGACGCACGGGCTCAGCTAACTTTTATTTGTTCCGCAGTAAACGGTGGCATGAGAGCCTAATCTTAATTACAGCGATGGAAGCTGGGATGTGTTGATTAGAGCATCAAACAGTCACATTAATACAATCAAGGCAGTGTTGGAAGAGGTATTCAGATCCTTTACTCGAGGAAAAGTACCTGTAAGAATATTCCATTACATGTAACAGCACTGCATGAAGATCAGGAAAATGTACTTACAGTAGCAAAAGAAAAGTAGTGCAGAGAAATAGCCTCTGTGTCCAATGATAAAGTGTCCTGCACTTTATACTACATCATTAATGTCTTGGCAGCATTTCACTGGTTGATTATTTTCATTCTGAATTAAACTGCTGGTTATGTTTTTGCTCAGTCCTTCCCTCCGTGTCTCCCTCCGTAAGAAAATAGTAAAAATACACTTTATTTGACGCCTATCTCTGTAATGCATTATAAATGTATTTATAATGCGTTATAATGACATTATAGCACTGTATAACTATAGTTATAAACACTCATAAATGATCATAATGCTTTATAGCAATAATCATAACACACTATAAAGCATTTAACATCACTTATAAGGTCAGGTATTATAATACATTATAACTGTTGGCAACTCACTGACAATTCCCACATAAATAGTGCATTATGCTATATTTATGATATGCTTATAAACGTGTATAACTATCATTATAAAGACTCATAAATCATCATAAGGCTTTATAACAATGAGCATAACACATTATAGAGCATTTTATAATGGCTTATAAGGTCAAGTATTATAATACTTCATGATTGCTGGTCCCTTGCTTACTGATTTTTGTTGCAAGGATCAAATGGTATTATAATTATCGTAGTTGTCATATATTAAAACTCTTTATAATGCATTATAATCACTGGTATAATGCATTATAATCACTGGTATAATGCATTATAATGTGATTATTAGTTACTACATAAGTTAATACATTTATAATGCGTTATAGAGATAGGCGTCAAATAAAGTGTTATCAAAATGCCCATCACAGTTTCCCAGCGCTCAAAGTGACACCTTTCACATGTGTTCAGTTCAGTTTAATGTAAGGAGAAGCTGGAACCATGGAATCTCCCTCTGAAATGTAGTGGAGTAGAAGTAAAGTGTAAGTGTAATGAAATGGAAATACTCATGTAAAGTACACAGTACCAGCACACACACGCAGCAGCTGGATTTGACCTCACAGCCACCTACTCTTCAATGGGAAAATATAAACAGTCTTACACAACACACTCAACAACGTGTTTGAGTGGCACCAAGATTTTTTCTTCTCGCTCTACAGGTTTTTCAACATATTTGAAATTGCATCTCAATAGTTGATTTGCTGTCCACTGTGCTCTGTCAAGCTGTCAGATAGAAATACAGCCCTGATTCCAAAAATGCTTGGACGCTGTGTAAAATATAAATAAAATTATTTGTTGCTCCTGTCCCAACTTCTTTGAAACGTGTTTCTGGCATCAAATTCAGAATAAGCATATATTCACCAAAATAACTGAAGTTCATGAGGTCAAACATGAACTTTGTACTGTTTTCAATTATAAGTCACACAGGGTTAGTAAACTATCACATTCTGTTTTATTTATGTTTTACACAGCGTCCCAGCAGTTTTGGAATCAGGTTTAGATAATATGATTTAATAATAATTTGGTTGTGTAGTTAAATGTAAAGTAAAGCAGTTCTCTGTTGCTGCAGACTGCAGAGAAGACATACCACAGCTGACTGCTGACGACTCGTCTGTGTGTTCAGGCTGTAACCTGCCCTGCTCTGTCTGTTTTGCAGTGGGAGTGGGGAGGACTCGTTGGACCGGCTCCTGCCACCTGCCGGGGCCCCTCGCAGGAAGAGCGCTACCTCACTGAGTAAAACTGAGCCTCCTCTGCTCCGCACAGGCACACGCACCATCTACACCGCCGGTCGGCCTCCCTGGTATGACGAGCATGGAGCGCAGTCAAAAGAGGCCTTTGTCATCGGTATGATGATGCTTTCTCCCTCCTGAGTGTTTTCTTCTTTCACTTCCTTCGTGCCAGATTGTGGCCTTGAGCTGAAGAACCTGTCCCTTTATTACTGTTCTGTCTTATTATACCCATAAGCACTTCGCTGCCATTGCACATGCATACCGCCAGACAGACATTAGACACACTCTGAAAAACACACATAATGGGACATTGAAATGCTGTGTGGATCTGCAGGGTTGTGTGGGGGCAGCGCCTCAGGGAAGACCACTGTGGCCAATAAGATCATTGAGGCTCTGGATGTGCCGTGGGTTGTGCTGTTGTCTATGGATTCTTTCTACAAGGTGAGGGAGTCACGCATTTTAGTCCTTTTTTTGTCTTGTTTTATTTGGTTGATACCAATGATGTGTGGGTTCATTGTCGGAGGAAATAATCATCTTTGGCATGAAAATGTTTTGTTATCTTCTGTCATTTGAAATTCAAATGCAGTCACATCAAGGCAAACATAGTGCTGTCACAGTTTTGAGTAAATCAACGCTTAAGATAAAAGAATTTCTCATCCTGTTAGACCTGGTCTACCTGGCCTGTGGAGATTCTTGTTTAACACCAGTATTGATCATCAAATGGATCTTGTATTCGACCCTGATGCTACATTACTGTTCCCCAGTTTTTAAAGCTGCTATAATAATAATAATAATATAGATATTGATGATGATATAATAAAGCTATTTACAATTTGTATTTAATATAGACACAACATTTACCTCATCATTTCCAAACATTTTGTCTTTTTTCCTACTTACACATTTATCCTAGTAAAGATATCCAGTAATCATTTTATTGATACCGCCGAACAGTATTTACTAAATAATGACACTATAATTTGCAGGCTATAATCTAAATCAATACCCAGATTGTTCATTAGCAAGTTTCCATCTGAACCCTTTGAACTCTGTGATCTGAATGAGCCAAACCAGAATCCCTCAGTAATCATGAGGATCAGGAACTGTCACTCTGACTTGAAAAGCTAATCCCCGCCAAGCTTCCACTCACACACTATGTTTGTATGGAAATACACAAAAATCACACACACACAGTATTGAATCCACAAATGGAAACTCCACAAATTAAGACAGACTATTCACACTTATTTAACTCAAAGGTTGTGAGGAAAAGCAGAGAATTTTATTGTTATTGATGTGAAAATATTTCTTCTTTTGTCCCAAAAGAAACAGTTGACATTTTGAGAAACACACTTTTTTTTTTTAGATGAGATTTAGATGAGAAGATCGATACCAGTACAGGAAACAGTTGAAGAAGTACAAGCTTGGGACGCTGTGTGAAACATACTGTATATAAAAACAGAATGCAATCATTTACAAACTTTACCGACAACAGTTTTACAAAGTGTTCTCTAGTAATATCCTTTATACAGTCATGTGCCATCTTTGCTTGTGAACGACTGAGCCTTTCCATTTCATATAAAGTCCTGATAGTATGGCCTTTTACCATATTCTCATCTAATTAAATATGCTTATTTACCAAAATGTCATCTAATCCTTTAAAATCAAACATGCTTTATTAACAGCATCCTTTAAACCTGCTGTGTTTTACAGGTTTTATCTCCCGAGGAACAGGCTTTGGCAGCAAGTAGCGACTACAACTTTGATCATCCGGGGGCTTTTGACTTCGAGCTGCTGGTTGCCACACTGAAGAAGCTCAAACAGGGCAAGAGTGTGAAGATCCCGGTTTATGATTTCACCACACACAGAAGACAGAAAGACTGGGTGAGTGGTGTTTTATCACAAGCAAGTTGTCTCGCCTCTCCGGAAAACTCCTTGATGATGGATTTTCTCCAAGACTTTTAACTGTGAAAAGATTCAATGTGCATCCTGTTGATCTGAACAGCAGGAAGTAGAACACAGTCATGAAGCATCCAGTTTTTCTGTGAACATAAATTATATTAATACAAAAGTGTATTTTGAAGAAATGTGACATTCTGCAGCTTTAATCTTACAAAAGCTGAACTGAATGTATATGAAGCTTTCTTCTTTGAAGACTCTTGGTTTTCCCTCCTCTTTATGCAGAAAACTGTGTATGGTGCCAGTGTAATCATATTTGAAGGAATTATGTCTTTTGCGGACAAAGAGCTTCTTCAGGTGAGGCAATATGTTGCTTTTTTTTTCTTTTCTTTTTGAAGAATTCTTGAGTGAACTGAAGCAATCATCACCAGGTTGCGTTGTTTGAGCAGCTGCTTTGCTGAATTGAATATTACTGAAGCGTTTGGGGCTGTTTGCTCTTCCCAACCTGCAGCTCCTGGATATGAAAATCTTTGTGGACACAGACTCAGACATACGGCTGGTTCGCCGGCTCCGCAGGGACATCACAGAGCGTGGACGGGACATTGAAGGTGTCATCAAGCAATATAACAAGTTTGTGAAGCCGGCCTTTGAGCAATACATTGAACCAACCATGAGGCTGGCTGATATTGTTGTGCCGAGAGGTGAGACAGTCCTCGATATTTTGACATATTGTTGACTGTACAGCATCTCATCTATTCTTGTTTTTCCTTCCAAGGTGGTGGGAATATGGTGGCCATTGATCTGATTGTCCAGCATGTTCACAGCCAGCTGGAGGAGGTGAGGAGCCAAAACACCCTCTGTACATAAGAGGGTGGCGCCACCATGTGTCCAAAAGCTGTAACATACAGAAAAATTCACTCCCAATAAATTGTTAAATAAACTGCTTCAAGCTAAAATTAAATCAGAACTTCTCAATCAGACCTTTAGTGTTCTGACTCACAACAGAGTTAAGGGACAACCCTGGGGTTCTTATAAATTCTTAATATCCACAAAGCACCATAGATCTCCATTGTTGTCTGAAAATATTTGAAACTCTTGAGTAGGGTTGGGCTTAATTTTCAATTAATCCTAATCCTTTCAAATCCTTGCATTGCATGCATTTAATGTCAGCTGAAGGTGAAGTTTGAAACATTTAAAAATGAACTAAAATTATAAACAGAATGTGAGAAAATAAGACTTTTGATATCATGTCAAAGATGGCTATGTATTATGTTGCAGAGTATTTAAGCATAAATATTTAAGCAGGCGCTTGTTGTCTCAATGTCCCCCCCTTCTGCTGGCATAAATATTTGCGCTAAATCTGCAGCTGAAAATAGTCCCCAACAAATGTACTATTTACTGTTGTTACAAAATAACAGCAGGACTGAATGGTTCGGGCTGAGTGCCACAGACAGGCCGATGAAGTCTTCTCAATATCTGCATTTTTTACCCCATGTTATTGTCTTTCTCTTACCCTCTCTTTATGCAGCGTGAGCTCAGTGTCAGGTATGCTGAAATGTATTTTAACTTCTCCTGGTCTCCTAATTGTTGTTGGAGATTTTGTATCAGTGCTGTGTGCAGACTGAACCTTGACGCTGTCCTTGTGTGTCTGTCCTTCCGTGTTTAGTGACTTGGTCTTAATGATAACTCTCTGCTGTCCTGAAGCTAGACATTTCCTCTCAGTGTAGAAGAACAACGTGATAAAACCTTTTGATCTGAACAACCTCTCCTTGGTCTCAGGGCACTCCTGGCCTCCGCTCAGCAGACGCAGCCGCTGCCTCAGACGCTCAGTGTGTTGGAGAGCACGCCGCAGGTCAGAGGCCTGCACACCATCATCAGGTAGAGACGTGCACTGAAGCACAAGTCCTATTATAGGTGAACAGAATATGAGTATTAAAACATTTTTTTTCTGTAATGCAGGAATAAAGAAACCAGTCGAGATGAGTTTATCTTCTACTCAAAAAGATTAATGAGGCTTCTCATAGAACATGCACTAACATTTCTTCCATCTCAGGTAAGTAGACTTTTAAGTTCTTAGTGATATTAAAATAGCTGTAAAAATTTTATATAAGCAATGTATCACCTGACTACTTTCATGTGAATGGATACAAACCCACAGAGGAGCATTTAGCAGCTAGTGAGCCAAAACTTTCCCTTGCAAGTAGGTAGAGAGCAGAATCCGAGGTAAAAGAGACTGAATATTAGACTCAAAAATCAGGTGGACAGAAGCACAACTCCAAGTGAATGAGAATGTTGCTATGTAACTGCTGGATATGTAAATAATAATTGTTTGCTAACAAGTTTATTTTATCAACTTATGTCAATATTGTGTTCACAACTCCTTTCTACTGCCCCCATGTGGCCAGAAAAGCAGTTATTGCTGGTGAAAAGGATCGTAGATCAAATAATCTGTGCATTACCTGCTTTACATGGCAACTTTATGTTTTTGGAAAGCCATCAGTTTTAGTTTCAATATAGTTTGAAAATTAATTTGCAGAGACATGAAATTTGATTGAGATAATCATAATAATCCCTTATAATAATCCTTTACTGTAATTATAATTCTGATTTTGTCACAGCTGTCACATGGTGATGAAGTTGAAAACAGGGACTACATTAATAGACCTACTTTTTGATGCATTCAAGTGCCAACAACATCAAAACATATTCAAGTTAATCTTTTTCCCTGTATACATGTTTGTTTAATCTTTCTCTTCAGTGTTTCTAAAAACAAAGCTTTTAAGAACTCTCAGATTTCGGTTGTCACAGTTTGAATGTACCAGCAAGAAAGAGTTTTTCGAAACAGTAACAGCTCTTGACAACATACCTGATGAAAATAAAGGAGACTGAACACTCACAGTGATGGATCGCCTGTGATGTCTCAAGCAAAGTTCAAGTCTCTGCAAGTTTATTTTCATACCATACTGACGTCACTGGATTCCTAGAAGTAACATATAAAGATGTCTGTGGAAAACTGTTGGTCTTAAAGTTAAGTATATGACATCAATGATGAATGTGCAAAGCAAAAAAATACAGATTTATACCAGTGTGTACTATAGAAATGCTTCACACAATCACAAGACAGAGAGAGGTTGCAAAAACATGCAGAGAGTCTTTGATATATTGGTACTTTTTTAGCATTGTCATCATTAAAAAAAATCTGTATTTTCTAACAGACGTGTGTAGTTCAGACTCCGCAGGGTGATGAATACGAGGGCCGCAGTTACAACGGGAAAGGGGTGAGTGATGTTTTTGTTTTACAAGGTCTTGTTAACTCCGCATTCCAGAGTGTCCTCAGGGTTTTCTGTCTTCACACTTGCTCCACTGCCTCGTCTCTACAGATCACCGGCGTGTCGGTCCTGCGGGCAGGAGAGACCATGGAGCCCGCCCTGAGGGCTGTGTGCAAGGACGTCCGCATCGGCAAGATTCTCATCCAGACCAACCTTGACTCAGGCGAACCAGAGGTAGATAAAATGAGTCATTTAGCACCAAACACACCTTGTCATCATTATCATTGAGATTCTTTGGTGTGCTACATTTTTACAGACTTTACCAAACGGTGGATAGTGTCTCAACATTCACATCAAACAACAAATTTAAATGTTTTTTTTTCTTTCTTCCACATGATGTGTGTCTCCGTGGTAACTACCCTTCCTGCTTCCGTAACCATGGTAACCTGTCTCCTCCTCTCGGCCTCGTCAGCTGCATTACCTGCGTCTGCCCAAAGACATCAGTGAAGATCATGTCATCCTAATGGACAGCACGGTCTCCACCGGCGCTGCTGCCATGATGGCAGTGCGAGTCCTCTTGGTGGGTGGAGATTAGCATCATTACTCTTCAATAAGACAGCAGTAGGGCCCCTCTCCTCTTGGTCACATGTGCTTTATTGCTCACCTGTGTGGTTAATCATGCATTTATTTGTTCTGGTGAGAGAAAAAGAGAAATGTAATTTTTTTTCCTCCCCTCACTTTCCACTTGCTAATTATCCTTGTGATGATGAGCAGGCAGGCGCTGACAGTTGTTGCTGTGATGTGTGTTGCTGAGCAGGATCACGAGGTGCAGGAGGATAAGATCGTGCTGGTGTCACTCTTGATGGCAGAGCTCGGGGTGCACTCTGTGGCCTATGCCTTCCCCAAAGTCAAAATCATCACCACCGCCGTGGACAAGAGTCTGGACGATTTTTTACATGTAATTCCTGGTATCGGTAAGATATGACATGCATTCATTCTTCCTGTAACTACTGTAAAATCAGAAAGCCTTTGTCAAACATTTCCTCCAACTTTTATAGAACTTGTCTTGAAGAAATGATGATGCAAAAACCACACCTTAACGTCATTTCAGAAGACGTTTTCAGCGTGGCTTTGGGTACATGATTTTAGTTTCATGCAGGAAATATAAATGTCCACAGTCTCTGCAGAAGATAAAAGATAATAAACATTTCTGTTTCAACATGACCAATTTCATTTCATGTCCCAGCAGATTCTAATTTAATGCTTGTGTCCCTTCAGATTTGAAGCCAGCCCTGCTTCTGATCACCACTGTAACTAAACTACACAATATGCATATCAGATAGACCAGTAGGTTGTCTGTAAACATAAATTATTACATACAATTGCATAATTCAACATTACATGCAAACATTTGGATGAATATTCATGTTACACCCATTAATTAGTCTCTCTGTTTGTGAATCAGTCATAAAAGAAGAATTTCATCATTTTAGAAAACCGTCACTGAGCTCTCTTTTCCAAGTCTTCTAACCTTTGCTGCTGTTTAGTTTTACTGTGTATTCACACTGTGTTTTCATTATTATTCCCTTCAGCCCCTAACCCATTGATAAACAGAAACTCCACTGTTGTGTATTTTACAGGGGACTTCGGGGACCGATACTTTGGGACAGACGGGACCGACAGCTGGAGTGATGAGGACCAGGAGCAGCCATCATACTGACACAAAGATCTGTGAGCATCTGTGAAAGAAAATACTACACTACTACTTGAAAACTCCCACTATTGTGCATCTTCCCCTTTAGGCATCAACCAGCAAAACAAAAACCTGTTCTATTCACTTTTTGTGTATTGCACATGAAATTTTGTACTCTTATATAACAGATGAGTCTCGGTCAAGTTGTATGCATGAGGGATATATGGTTGTATTTACCGAGTGTTCATCATTAATATTTTCATACAGAGGGTCACAGAGGTGAAACAGTGCCATTACCTTTCAGGTACAATAATGCAATAACAATATTGTTATATTCTAAATGATTTGAACTAAGATTGCACCAGCTGTTCAAATCCCATTAGATAGTTTCAAATTGATTTACTAGATTATGTTGCACCATTAAAACGTATCTTACCAATATCTTCACTAGCAAGTACTTTTGTGGTGTGTAAATTTGTTGCTAGCAAACATGTAAGCCGTCCAATCGCTGTCAAGAGTAGTTTCCATCAACGTGTTCCTATGCACATTTTGAAGTATCACATCAGAAAAGGTTGATGGAAGGAACAGATTCAGAACAAACTTTAATGCTAATGGAAGATGGAAACACCTTTTTCCAAATAAGTTCTGACATAGCAGGTTTTTAACTGACATGACTGCTCAGCTGTTTCTGCTCCAAGAGAAGACGAAGAGGAAGAAGCTGTTAACTCTTTCAGATCGTCGTGCAAAATGACAAATGAAGGGATCACCAAAGCTGCTAAAATTCATCCTCAGGGGCAGACGAGCATCTGTGCAAAACCTCATAGCAATCTATCCCATAGTTGTCATTTCACTAAAAAACAAAAACGTCAACCTTGTGATGGTGCTAGAGGAAAAGTGGGAGGATTCCCAAAGTCGTTATAATTCATTCTCTGGGCTTCATAGATAGTATCTATACACATGTTTATGACAGTCCATAAAACAATTATTGAGACATTTTCATTCTGGATTAAAAATGTGAAATGACCAACTGAGACTGTCCATCCATAGTGCCACTAATATGGATAAAGAAATAACAGTAATAGGTGTACGGAGGCAATCAGTGTATTAAGCTTAACTGCCAATTCTTTGTAAATGTAGGAAAGACTTTTTTTTTCAAATAATAAATATGTATAAGTTATAGTTAATTTGTATGAGTTTGTATGGTGCAACTTTTTTTTTTTATTTAATGATTCATAGAGGTCAACTAAAAGAAAACCCAGTTTGTGGTCATGTATTAGCATAACATTCAAGCCACAGAGCTCAGCAGTATATTTTCTGCAAAGTATATACCTGACAGTCTTTGAAAAACCCAGAAGGTTGTTTAAAAAGAACAGAACATTGTTCTGAATTTTTCGAATCAAAGACTTTATATTCTATCTGCTTCTCAGTGATAAACTTATGTTTAACCCGTCTCATAAGTTACAAATGTTTTTGCTGTCCAGGTAGCCAGAAATACATAGACATAGTGGCTCTGTAAAAACAGACAAAATATTAATTAATGCTTGAGAAAAAAATTCCTTCAAGACATTAGAGTCTCACTCTGCTCTGTGACTCCAATGTAATGTAAATACATGAGAGGTCCAAATGGGCTAATTATACCAAGGCTAAGTTTGAATGTATGAACAGCTGGTGCAATATGTTCTGATATAAGTTCATTCATACTTTAAGCTGCTTTAACAAGACATTTTTATATATCTTATGTAATAAACTCACATTTAGAGTAGAGTTGTCAGAATTTTTATATTAAACAAATAAACAAATTAAATCATTGTTATTTTCAAAACAATGTAAGTCTTGTAGGTTTGCACATTCTCAATAGATCAGTAGATTTCTCAATAAATCTTAAATTCAGGGTATAAGAAAAAACATTTTCATTTCGTGTCTCAGTTCTCACTGTCTCTGTTTGTCTGGACTGATTGACCAAGCGTGGATCAGATCATCAGTGCGAAGTTGTGGTCACATGTTCACTTCTGAGTATTTTCCGTGGTCCTGACACTCTCAGACATGGGCCTCCTGGATCCCCCCTGTGATGCATTTTAAGGCCTAGAGGGGTCACTATAGCTCACATTTAGCTTCTCTCACTGTGATTTATAGTGAGTCCCTTTGAGAACTCAGTGTCTTTTTTTTCAGTACAGAAGAATGCATACAGACTCACCGGAATCACTTCAATCGTGCAAGTTAAAATATGCTGAGATTCAACAGCAGTTTTTCAGTCATGACAACATCATTTTCTTTAACTGATTGATCTGGTGCAGAACGTAGTTTGTTAATGCTCATTTAATAACATTTAAGATAGTAATATTAAGGCGAATCCAGGGTTACAAAATGAGCAATAAATACCTCTAGCCTAATTTCCCCTCCCTGCTGTGTTCACGCTGGTTACTCCAAACGTGAACACACCTCGTGCTACTGGTCACTAATGATGTGACTCCCCCAGCCAGTTGTTGACCTTATGCTCATCGGTATCTCTGATCCTGTGTCTTTTCACTGTCATGTACCTTGAATGAATCTGGCAGCCTTCATTCATGTATTTATTCAGCCATTCATGCTCCTCACAGTGAGATTAACACATCACATAAGCTGTGAATGTTTGTATCATCTTCACACCAACAGTATCTCCTGCTCCTACACGTTTGTTTTGGGCTGATCTCTCCTCACCGAGCGGGTGACACTGTGATCACGGATGTCATGCGACGCACACTGTATTCTCCAAGACAGCAGAAGACTCGCTCGCCCATGTGACTACTGCCTCAAGGTTAACCTGTTACCATGGAGACTAGCCCGCCAATGAAAATTCAGCAGACGGTTGCGATGTTGACTGCAAGCTTTTTGTTTTAAGGGGTGACCTATTTTTTTTCCTCATCCCCCCCCCCCCCCCCCTCGCCTCCCACCCCATCACCATCCACAGCTACTCAGACGCAGACCCTGCTACTCTGTGCACGTGCACACAGACATTCACACAGATAAAAAAAACATGGGAAGGCAACACACACACACACACACACACACACATACAAGCACATACACACTCGTACTTCATGTGGAATAAGGTTGTAAGTTTGTACACAAAAGAAGCAAGGGACAATAGAAGCCTTTAAGTGATAAAATGTGTGAAAATATTACGCAATTATTCTCTTAATTTGACCCTAAGAATAAATAATACAATTTTCTTCCCTTTGATTAGACTGAAGACATGAATCTATAGGCAGCTTTTGAGATCAGAAGAAAAGCATTACATTAAAAGAAGAGTCTGATCCGTCGGAAATAGATGGCAAAGTGAACTCTTGGTGATATTTTGGCCTTAGAGAAGGTCATCATCAGGGAGCATCACTCGGCAAATTCTGCTTTCTTTCAATTTTAATAACTGACACTATGAGATAAAACATCTTTTTTTTTTAAAGTGCCACTTTATTACAAAAGTATAAACTTGACTGACATTTCATGAATAGTAATCTTGATATAAAACATTACAATCTTTTGCACTTAGCACTTAATTACACGCTTCTGAGTACAAGACCCTGTAAGTCTGAATAGCAAACACACAACATTAGCTGCCACATTTAACTTAGCTGGGCTTTCCAAGAACACACCGTAGCTTCATGGCTTCAAAAACAACAAACAGAATACACTGAAATTTACATTGCAGCTGTTTTGCAGTTTGTGTCACAAGTCATTCCAAAACACAATTAAACATAATAGAAAAAGATAGATTTCTTGACACTGATGATATATTTATTATTCTTTCTCTTTTGTAATGTACATACACATTGCATCAACATACAGTATAATCACATTGTTTGCTGGGGATATTTGGTCAAATGAAATCATCGCTATTGTCCAGGATTTTTGATGTAATTTTGAGAGTGTTATCCTCAGGGTGATGCTCTGCTGCTTAGCGAACCATTTGCTTCACATTTTTATCATTTCTGCAATATTTTTAACACTGATAACAGAGAGAGGAGAGAGTATTCATCGATGGAGTGACGATGAGACATGACGTTTGCTAATACACATCAGTTCTACTGTAGCTTTCCAAGCTGCACTATGGTGAAACCCAAGCAGATTCATATGACCACAAGGCAGGGACTATGTAGATGAATGGTCCACAGATATGAGTGAGGACTGAGCAGAGAGAGGTGTGTGTGTTTGTGTGTATATGTATGTGTGTGTGTGTGAGTGTGAGTGGTGGGTGGGTGGGGGTTGAGTGGACTGTCTCCACCTTTAGGACTCCAGCAGTTCTCTTTAGTCTTGATTCATCTGTACTGTGTGTGTGGCAGGCCAAGGATGAGAGAGAATTAACTCTCCTCTCTGCTGCACAGAGTCTCACTGAGCCAAAGACATCCTTAATCTAACTGGCTTTGTGCTCTACAGAGAAATAAAGCAACACACTAAAAAAAAAAAAAAAAGAAACAACCAACGACAATAGAAAAAAAAAAACATTCATATAGAGGTACCACATGACAGTGCTTGATTTTTTGTTTTTTGTTTTTTTTTTTCACTTTTTTAGCATGCAACTTGTAGCAGGCAAAGTGCAGAAACAGGATCAACAAAGTAAAACACTTCATTTACAGACGGCAGTGGAGACAGTGTTCAGTCCATGTAAGATGAAACGAAACATGATGGAGGGAAGTATCCGGTCGGTTTTTAAATATGATAATGGTCTAAATTAGTCGAAGCTTTTAGGAGGAATGCAAAATGTGTGCAATTTCTGTTATAATACTCTCATAATTGATTCTCTTGGTCCCTGAGCTTTCAAGTATTTTGATTAGTAATTCATTCCTTTATATCATTTAAATTCCGTCCTGAATCACATCTTGACCAACTACAGGGAAGGCCTGTTTGTGACAGACTAAGTGCTACCAAAAGATTTCACACAATGCTATGCCTTTTCCCCAAATAGAAGTCCTGCTAGGACCAGACAAACAACTATTTTTACCCGCTAGAATTGAGGAAGAATTTAGGCTTTTTACTTTTTTGTGCTTTGCACATATGTATCAGTAAAATAGAAGTGCTACTGTTACCTACAGATTGCTCTGCAATGGTCTTGTGCTCATTTATTATTCACTACCTTTGGATTCCTTATAAGGTTTATAGATTGGACTTTGTATTCAGCCCAGGTCATAACAGATCAACATTACTGCCCCAAGGCCTCCAGAGCCTGTGAAAGGCATGATGTTATGACTTGAATGTAAACAATATGTGTGGGTGAGCATGACAGGGGCTCAGCCGTCACTCCTTGTGGTGTTAGCTCAGCTCCTTGTGTTGGAAGGATAGGGGTCACAGTGCAGCTGCCGCCTCAGAGCCCTGTTACATACATCTCCATGCCGTCGTTGAAAGTGAAGATGGTGGTGGTGCTGGAGGTGGCGGAGCCCTGCTTCAGGTCACCGATGCTCTCATACAGGTTCTCCCCAGGCAGCAGCAGGGCTTTGGCAGGCAGATGCTGTAACTTGGGGGTCTGCTGTGTCGGCGGCGGTGGAGGGGGCTGCTGCTGCTGCAAGGGCTGCTGGGCTTTCTTCCTCCTTGGCCGTAGGGTGGCACACGTGTTGGGGGGCCTCTCTCGCTTCCAGGCGCCTCCACCTTCCAGGTTCTCATAGGCCGGGTCGCACTCCTCTGTCCCGATGGACTCATAACAGTGATCGTCAAGGGGCCCTCCAACTGCTTTGCCCTCCTGAAGGGCCCACGTCTGGGGTTTGACCACTACACTAAACCCCCCGTCCCGGTCTCGATCCCGGTCACCACGACCCAAGGTCCGGAAGCCAGGATTGGGTGGGGGAGACCCCGGCACTGCTCTCTTCTTCTTTCCAGGTTTACACACCTTTGAGTACATCTCAGCCACCTGTCCAGTCAGAAAACACCTTACTGAGATTATACACTGTAAAAACATCACTTGAAACAAATAGTTTGACATTTTGGAAAATACATTCGTTCATTTTTTTTAATGAGATTTAAATGAGAAAATCAGTACAGTACATCTTTTTAGCTGCCATCTTTGTCTGAATTCTGAAATTGAGTTAAAACATTTTTTTTATTCTTGAGATGACTGAATATTTCTTTTTCATTCAGATGGTTAGAGGTTTGTGTTTCTTGAAATACCTTACTTAATGGTAACTGTATATTTGTTTAATAACCTTAGGAGATTATTACAGGTCTATTACAGGTTTTTTACAAAAACAGGTGATCTTTTCAAATGCACTGAAAGTACATGAGAGGCACATTAAATCAATTTAAGTGTGACTGAAGAGCTACCTAATAATAGATTTCAGATAAACAGTAATTTTTCAAATAAAGCAAACGACAGACAGGCTGATGCACAGACAGAAAAGTCCTCGCTCACCACAGCAGCAGACGGTTGTATGTTCTCCACTGTGTGAGCCCCCAACGGTCCGAGGACTTTATTTTGGTGCAAGAGCATCTCCTCATCCTCTGGAGGCTTCCAGATGTACTGCTCTCCATTGCCCATGAACATCACTTCCTGTCAACGGAACAAGAAATTACATTTGGGAGAGAGCACATATTCATGTCTACTTGGAGTGTTTGTGAATATAAAAAACTGCATTTTAAAATCAGACCCAGTGGGGTTCATAAAGGACCAATTAAACATGCAGAAGTGTTGTAGCAAAGACCCGGCTTTAATAATGTATTTAATGGATTTCATACAGCATTGAAAAGATTTTCCCTGAAAGGTGGAGCCTTAATGTGAGGAACCATGTGCCCATATTCTGGATGACTCAATTTCAACATGTTGCATCATCCACGAGAAAATCAGCGGAGAACAGCCCTGTGAGCAGACTGTGTACACATGTAAGCCTGTGAACTGTGCGTGTTGCCGAACTCGGGTCACAGCGGCGAGCGCGACCTCGCTGACCTCACACAGGGCAGCAAATGGTCTCCCACTGTCACCTGGAGGGGAGCACAAAGCCTCATATCCACAGTAAAAGCAGGCCAGTCTGCCTCCACTCCTGCTGCTGCGAACATATGGAGGAGGTGACACTGCTGAGAGAAGAAGTATCACCGAGAACTCTTCGACAAATAAACACAGCTCACTGCCCAGACTCCAATAGACAGGTCTACAGAAGTGCTAACATATCACAACACCATGCATGATGGAGCCAAGTGCGGAGAAAACTGCAACATCGGCACAATTACAACTGTGTGGATCCTCTGCAGCATCAACAAGGAAATCTGACAGAATCCAGATCCTGCTCACTGTACCCGGACTACAAACAGCATATTAATAGTCATACTGATGCTGACAAAAATCGACAGCATGAAATATTTATCAGATATTTGTTACATATGTCAATACAGCCAGGAACAAAATCTGAGCCTGACGATCAAAACAAAGATCTCACTGCTGCGTCTCCTTCGCTAAAGATTTCAGACTTTTCACACCTGACTGACCCACCATGTGTGGTTTAAAGAAGACCAAGGCCGCCTTCAGACCGACTCCAGGCAAGATGATGGCCGATCACAAAAAGACATGTGTCATTATTGCCTTTGTTTTGAGTCGGCAGCATTAATTGCAAGCTCACACTGGATGTTATTTAAGTGAGATTGAGTTGCATTTAAGTTAAATGTTACATATTACATATTTTCTTGCCCTTAATCAAATCTAATCTAAACCTTATCCAACCAAATAATAATCTCTCCTGTTACCTGAAATGATCTGTTCTCAAGGTTAAAAGTTATTTACACATAAATAAACAGCACAATGTTTAAACCAAATTTACTCCAGACAAGAACTTTAACAATATTAACAAGTTACTTATTAGCTTTCACCTGCATCTCATGGTCATCCTCAGTGTACGGAGATAAGATGCATCTCAAAGCTCTCGAAAAAGCTATGAACACGTGTTCTTGTGTAGCTACTGCATTATATCCATTGTATGATTTTTAAATTTTTTTTTGTTTTCTCTTCTGTGTTTACCAACCTTGGGGAATGATGGGACATTGAAGGCATCCACATTTCTACGGGGCAACTTTGTGCTGTGAGGGTGTGGTGGAGGAGGGGCGGGGTGTGACGGCGGGGCGTGGCGTGGAGGCGGCGCCGGTGGCTCCCCCATATCTGTCCCACTGTCCCTCTTCTGGGGCGCCTTGTCGGCCTTCCTCAGCTTCCTGACGCAGGCGTACTCCGCCGTCTCCGGAGGGTGCGGCGGAGACATGACCTGGGCCTCGGGTTCGGGCAGCCCTCCTTCCACATCCCCATCTGGGTCTGGAGGGGCCGGGGTGTTGGCAGGGACGGCCGGAGGGGCCGGAGTGTCCGTCTGCCCGGCCCTGCCTACCATGGCGTAGAGGGCATCGTCAGTACGTGTGGTGGAGGAGCGTCGGCCCACTTCAGAGTAAGTGTGCTCTCCGTCCTCTCCAGTCCCAGAGGGGATCTGGGGAAGCTGTCTGCCTTGAGAACGGAGGTCAGAGTTAGACCGGCAGCTGAGCAACAGCAGGAGGTCCATGCTGGCTGGACGTTTCTTTTTAGATGCCTCTGCAAGGCACGTACAGGCCACATACGAGATCCCCCCCCTGCCCACCACCACCACCATAAAACAGAATTCACATACAGTACATTTACTCCACTTGTACTGGACACTTGAACAAACATTTGTGAACATGAGCAACTCTCTCGCTGCTCTCTGGAGCTGACAGTAAACTGGGAGCTGACGTAGATGTTTGAGAAAATGTGTCCAAATTGACTTCATTCCACTGCAGTGGAATCGGGACAAGTATGAAGCCGGGCATATGCTTATATTTCTTCAAACCCTCTTGGGTTACTGTCACAGTGCCCATAAACACAGTTCCCTGTTGACTGTCAGTGACGGAGCTCCAGGACTTGTCTTGGCTCTCTGATTTCTGTCTTTGAGAGAGAGAGATGCATGCTCATAAATCCAGATTAAACAGTCCAGTGGAATAAGCCTGAGCTGTCAGTGTAATGTGAATTTTGTTTTAAGGTGAATTTATCATAATATCCCTTTATTATTACAGATTTTATTACAGAAAGTTTTTGCATAAATTTTGGGACAGATCAGACGGAGACCACCATTTTGATCAAAGATTGAAACAAATGTTAACATCGGCCTAAAGGTTTAGTTGTATATTAGGGGTTCTTTATGTTGTTTCTGTTGAGCCGGACATTCATGAATAAGGATAAAGCCAGATCAGAACAGTTTTATTTGTGTCACATTTATATACTTACATGTCATGCTACTGATCTGCTGCAAAATTTTATTATATTTTTATATTTTAATCATATTGATTCTGATGAGTGAAAACATTGTATTTTCATGCTTTCAAACTCAGAAAATTCCCCAAAAATTCCTTTCCGATGGTTCCAAAGGTGCTTTGTCGTGCAGCTAAAATAAAACCAGGATATTTCGTTCCAGCTGGGAGATACAAGATTTTGACCAGACAACACAGCACACAGGTCAGGATTTGTATGTGAAAGATGCACTCACTTTTGCCATTGCAGTTCATCTTGTTCATCTCACTGTCTGATTTACTGATGGACCGCAGCTTCGACTGCCTGAGTATACCCTGACAACACACACACACACACATAGGGCCTGTTAAACACTAATTAAGACTGAGGAGGTGTCCTCTGAATGATATTGTTCCCTGCTGAATTGAGTTGCTTCAGTTACCTTTGCAGCAACACAAACAAAACATGGAGGAGTGTGTTGCCTGATACCTACCATGTCCATGAGACGATGTTTTCCACCCTCGCCGGGAACATTGTGTGTCTTCCCCTTCCTGTGGCAAACACAACCGCTCTGTCACACAGGTTGGCAATTATTACAGAACTTGTGTGTATTTGTGCATGTGCAGAGTTTGAGTCATTGTCCATATGTGTCTGAGTCATCTTATGACTGTGCACATGTATGAGTGCAAGTGAGACATGAGGAGTGTATTTGCATATCTGCGTGCCAGTGGTGGAGAACAACTAAGTACATTTACTCAAGTACTGTACTTAAACACAATTTTGAGGTACTTGTACTTTACTTAGTAATTCCATTTTATGCCACATTATTCTTCTACTCTAGTTCATTTTTAGGAGAAATGTTGTACTTTTTATAATTATATGTAGTAGAGTGTAGTATATATAACATTACATTACTATATCATTATATTATACATGTACATGTATGTCATACAATGTATATGCTATATTATATTATACTACTACTATATGCTATATTGTATTATTTTATATTGTATTATTATTACAGTACTATATTACTAGATTATATTTACCATAATGCACTATAGCATTAGCATTACCACTGCTGCTATTGTACCTTGTACACACTCAGGTATACACATTCTGTTATCTCTACTGCCTAATTTATTGTGTCTATTCTTACATTTTATATTTTCTACTTTATATTCTACTTTATATTTTGTATTCTAAACAGTGCAATATAGGAGAAAGGGATCAATAAAGTACTCTGTCTGTCTGTCTGTCTGTCTTTTTTACTCCATTTCATTTTTTTTTACATCTATAGTTACTAGTTACTTTTCCAGACCCCTTGTCACAATTCAGATCAGTCTATGAGTTGTTGTGAATGAGTGATTTCTTGTGTGACCTTCAGATGATTAAAGTTCAGGAGAGGTAAAGATTAGAGGCAAAAAAACGTATTTTCTTCTTTCCTCTCTCTGGACCCCTCAGATTTATCTTGTGTTATCCTTGGTTGGAAACCTCTGGACTGAACCCCCTAAACCCTGTATTTTGACGGCATGGTACAGCTCGTCTTGGGATGGCTCAACTCTACTCACTCTTTTTTATTTTTACATTGTTGATAGTACCTGGTACCTGGTCTTTTTTCAGTACCACCTTGGTCGAGGTTTCAAGTGAGCTGAGCTGATATTGAAAGGTGAAGTACACTTTCCCTATGATATCCTCTCTCTTATAAAAGGTGGTGTAGCTCTTAAGTATGTGTGTGTGTTGCCAGTGGCTGAGCGAGAGAGTAAGGGTAAATGCAAGAGAAAAAGGTGAGCAGTGAAGTTGTCAGTTTAGCAGTAAATATACAGCGTAGGTTACAGTTTGTCAGTGAATACAAGCTGCAGATTCTCAAGGCCAAAGTAAAGTTCCTGAGTGTTGTTTCCCAACTGCTTGAAAAGTGAAGAGGGCACCATGTCGCTATCAGCTAAGAATCCTATCTACATTGTGGGAGTACTATTTGCAGTGGAAAAGGAAGTAGAGAAAAGTACCTGGAAACAAAAGCAAGCAGAGTTGAGTGGAGTTGTACTATGCAGTGGAAATGCAGCTCAACTGTATATGAAGTAGTTGAAACTCGCTATATGCTGCTTACACATTGATGCAATAATCTAATGATGACAGATAAAGTAACAGGGGACATTTTACTGCAGTATCTTTACATACCTTTTTACTTACATAGTTTTTGTTAATAACTTCTTCTTCTTCTTCTTTTAATTAAGGTTCCAAATCCAAAATTTCTACTTGTAATGGAGTATTTTCACATTGCTGTATTGGCACTTTTACTTAAGTGCCGGAGTACTGAGTACTGAGTACTTCCACTACTCGTGTGTGCATGTGTAAGTATTCAGTGTCCTGCAAATGCAAATGAGTGTGTGTATCTGTGTGTGTGTTTATATTCTATGTGTCATATGTGTGTGCACAGTGCCTGCTCTCACCTCTGGCAGCCCACGCAGAGCACCACGATGAGGATCGTGACAACAAAGGCTGAGGCAGCAGCGATAGCACCCAGCAGCAGGACCTTGCCGTAGGGAGGAGCCGTGAAGTTCAGCCCGTCCTGCATGGAGGCCATGTGGGAGCGCTGGCGCTCACTTGCTCTCACACACTCACACTCACACCCTTACAACTCATGCACGCAGGGAAGTGCCACAGTCTCACTGGGATCTGCAGGCACAGAGTGGTGCTTAATTATAAAATTATCTAACCTTTGCAAAAAAATTAAGGAGGTTAACAAAGTTAAATATTAAATATTCACGGTGCAAAAAGCAGAAGGGAAGCAGCAGTTTGAAAAGAAGGAAAGTGAGAGTTCCCGTCCAGAGCTGAGGCAGTGAAGTGAACAGACATTACGCCTCCGGCATGTGCTTCTGCTTTACTTTGTTTGAGGGATTACTGAGCTTTGTGTGTCACACTTACATAGACATCAACAGCATACCTGCTCACCAACAAAGATTTTCAGATATCTAGGTCTACACAGCATAAAGTGAGCGAGTGCTTAAAGTAATCCAGTTATACATTTAGCAACTGCTTTATGACTGAAATACACCAGAATACATATATCTGAACACAGAGAATCTAGTACTGATCTGTTTGTTAGGTATCTGTGATTCATATGAGAAAATACAAATTTACTATGGTTTTAACCACAGAAACAAACATACATATTGAGAAGACACGCTGAGTCACAGAGAGGCTGAACATGCCAGCAGCCAGAGGAGCCTGAAACACTGAAGCAGACAAGTATGAAAGCAGAGCGGGCAGACAAACAGCTTTCTTGCTTCTTCTCTGCCCCGTGCTGCTTGCCAGACAATTTCACATTTGGCAGTGTAATATGTTTCAAATAAACAATAAAAACACAGAGCTGTAACAAAAAGACCAAACAACAAGCGTGATCTAATCTCCGTCAAATCGTGCCATCTGTCTGCTGTGACAGCGTGTTTTCATGTGTGTTTGTGTGTCGCTTGTCCGTCAGCAACGACACTGAGCGACTGTGGGAAACAAACCGCCTGGTTTTGTTGAAATGAAGTTTTGGGATGATAACACTCAACTTTCTGGATTTGTCTGATCCACATGCATCCTGTGTATTTATTCAAGTTTATACCTACAGATTTAGACAAACTCTTTCTCACTCCTCCTCGCTTATAATCA